>VZTI01002702.1:1241759-1253285 GCA_013397865.1 Struthidea cinerea
CCCCCGCCTACCCACCCCTGTGCCTCTCGGGTAAAGCGGAGCTTGAAAATACTTCAAAATATTCCACTGCGCGAATAGAGGGTAGGACTGTGTCAGGGTGCTGTGGCTCAGGCTGGGAGCGGGGGTGGTACTGGAGGGGAGCGTTGCTCGTGTGGCCGCTAAGCCCTGCGGGAAGAAGGACTAAAACCGCTGGGAAGAGCCTGGCTCCGGCTTCTTGGCACTCTCCCTGCCGGTGTTTGTACGGGTGGATGAGAGGCCCTGAGCTGCCTCTCCTCCAAGGCTGAACGTTCCCAGCTCTCTCAGCCTTTCCTCGTAGGAGAGATGCTTTCTTGTCCGTCATCCTTGTGGCCCTTTGTTGCCCTCTCTCCATTATGTTCATGTCTTCCATACTGGGGAGCCCAGAACTCAGCACAGCCCTGCAGGTGTGGCCTCAGCAGTGCTGATCGGAGGGCAGGGATTCCCTTCCTCGACCTGCCTCGTGCATCCCAGGATACCATATACCTTTTCAGCAAGGGCACGTTGTTGGCTCGTGTTCAATTTCGTGTGCCCCAGGATGCCCAGATCCTTTTCTGCAGTCCGTTACCTTCCTTAAGACAATGAAATATAACTGCTTTTTGACCACAATAAACTGAGGGAAGTCTGTCAGGAAGGGGATTTCTTTCTGACTTGAAATGGCAAATGCGCCACGAAAGGATTTAAAAAATAAACAAACTCTGAAATGCAAACTGATGAACGAAGAACACTCCAACTCCTAATTTCCCCAGTATGGGAAATCACGTTTGAGCTGAGACAATTTTTGTAGACCTGTTTTGAAATCAAATGACTTACTTCCAAAAGTATCAAAATCAAGGAAGTGTTCCTTGACCGGCCACAAAATAACAACTGCAAAACAAAATATGCTTTTAGAGCATACCATTAATTTGTAATTCATGCATCATATGCATAAAAGTGTGTGAATCAGAACTGTAGGCAATGCTGATAATGTTGTACATGTATAGGGATTACTAATTTTTTTGGTATGCAACCTTTTTCAGGTATCCACGGCTTTGACAAACTTTCTCTGTGGTGGTATTAGGCATGGTTTGTGTCTGTCTCAGATGAAAGTTTTGAGAAATTTTTAGCCAGCACATTTCAGCTGTGTCTAGCTTGTTGCTTTGCCAAGTTTTTGAGCGAAAACAATAGAATAGCCGCTGTTGGTGACTGCCCTCCCCCGTTCCCTTGGTTCCTTTGTGTTATGTTAGAGTGCAGCAAAAGAGCATAATTCCTTCTGGTTTCCACGTTAAACAATCAGAAAAAAAACCCTAGGACTGCCAGTATTTGGCTTGAAAGCGTGACAGAGAAGTGCCATGTGTACCCCTATGCAAACACTTGTTTGCATGCGCATGTTTGAGATTTTTCTAATGTTCGTGGTTGAACAGGCTGTAAATTCTGTGGTTCCTTTGCGTGACTCGATTTCATGTACATCGGTGCCTTTGTACTGACTGTTTATACTCCTTTCTCCATAACCCGAAGGAAGAACCTGAGAGAGCAACAGGTATCCCATTGGCTTCCAGTACAAATGGAAGAAAAGATCACGTGACACGAGGATAGAGGGGGAAAAGCCCTCAGAAAAGAGAACAAGGCCCAGGACAGGTTCTCGTGAGATAAGGGGATAGGATAGGAAAGTGTCTAAGCCTAGGATAAAACCAGCTAGGCCTCAGTTTTTTTAGAAGGGAATAAATTTAAGACTAGGTGAAAGACAAGTAAGATACGAGGATGGGAACTAACCAGGGAAAACTGTTGCTTGTCAGCACACAATACGACTTGATGATAAAAACCTAGTCAGGAGGGAGAAGGAATAGATTTTGCTAGATAAAGCGACAGCATTCAGAAAGAATGGACAAAGCGCTGCATAGCAGCTCATTAGGTAAATAAATTTGCAAATGTGCACAGTGAGTCCAACCATTAAATTAATAAAACATTGTAGAGAAGGCTTCAGAATTAAACATTATTTCTGCCTCTGCAAAATCCGAGGGGAAAAAATTTTAGAAAGCAACCCAGAAGAGTTGATTCCATGTGTCCAGTCCAAGTTTAAAGTACCGGAATTCAGTTTTTACAACATCAAAATGGTAATCTGTCTGGTTAGGAAAGAGGCCTCAATGGTGTGAAGTGCACAGCAAGGTACATGAAAAGAATGTAGCCCAATTCAAGGCCATACTGAGAGATTTGCTTTCATTTTTGACCATCTCTGCCTTGCCCTGAAGTTGTCACAAACTCCGCTGATGACAAAAACCGTTCTGGGCCATCCCATCCTCTTGTTGAAGCCCTTCTCACCTTGACCTTACTGTGAAGCTAGACTGAACGGTTACTGAATACTTAAGAGTAGTCTGCATAGAATTTAAAAATTTGGCACAAATTTTGCCCAGCGCTAGGATTTCAATGTAATGTAACTTACTCCAATAGGACTGAAAAGGCTTTCATGTTTGTTTGAATAATCAAAATATTATGTTGTCACTCCAACTTATTTCAGCTTTTCACATTCTCCTTTCCTAAAGGATATTCTCTTTGCACACCCCAGAGCCAGTTACAGTTCTGCCCTTGTTTTCTTAAAAAAAAAATCCACCTGCTATGTAAATGTGATAGTCTTCTAAAAAGCTAGGCTCTAGAATTTGCTTGGTTCATGTTACTTAATGCATTGCAGTGAGCAGATGTTTAGTGGATTGAGGAATTCTTAAAATTTCTTCTAGCTAGCACGTTAAAATAAACATTCCTGTAAGCAGGGAAGTGAGTAGGTCTCAGTTTCTTTTGTATTGTCTTTTGGGTTGATTCTCAGTGATCTGCAATGCAAGCAAGATACAATAGAAGCTGTTCTCCCGGTTGCATGATTAACTTGGCATCTATTAAGAAGAAAATTGATGGTGAACCTTTATTTCTGATTGGAGAAATCGTTACCTCTCTCACCAGTCTTTACAAGACTGTTGAAGAGTTGTAATGCTTTTACAACGCTGCTTTCTTACGCTTAATGAAAAGGTTTAAATATCACTGAAGAATGGAGAACCACATACAACTGATTTACAAGCCTCCTTTCCTTGGGCAAATAGGCTAAACAAGACAGATGTATGTGTGTTTTTCTCCTAACTTGCCCTCTGCTTCATCTTTGCCTGCTCCCCTTTTCTAGTGATTCTTTTGGGATGGGAGGCCACAAGACCTACCGATCAGGAGATGTGGCTGGGAGCAGAAACCAGGGGTTTGTCACCAGTTCCAATCATCATTTGCCATGGCGATAAATGCAGGCAGGACAGCTATGTACGTCTCTTTTTTTCCCTCTCTTTACCACTTAACTAAAAACAGTAAAACATTCTCTTGCTCTGTATTTGTACAGGGGAGTCTCAATCATGTATCCAAATTCTAACTGTATTCTACCTCAGTAGGTAACAATAAATCTTATAATTTCTTACCTCCACAGACCAGAGTTTTAAACCCTCTCAAAATAGAAAAATTCCAGTATCTCATCAGAACATGCGTGTTCTTCCTTCCTACAGGAAGTGCTAAAACTCTTAAAAAACTGCTTAAAAAACTAGCAGATTATAAAATTCCTGGAGATGCCAAGTTCTCGAGAAATTTTAGCGGGGATTTGAGAAGAAGCAGTGGCAATACTTCCACCAAGTTACTTAGACTTACAGCAATGCTCCTGTTCCATGCTAGATTTTTGTGGAATTTCAAGCTAGGACTTCCTCCAGGCTAGGCCAAGTAATTAACTTTAGTCACATGCAAAAATAAATTTAAAAAAAAATCAGGGTGATATACTGGGAATGGCATTTGTGATTAAGTGAATACAGTTACTCCCTTTTGAAAAAAACCTTAGTAATCACCAAGTTGAGATGCTTTAACCTCTTCCCTAGCTAAAGAAGTATGATAGCATCAGGAATAGAGTAGAGTAGAGTAGAATAGAATAGACTAGACTAGACTAGACTAGACTAGACTAGAATAGAATAGAATAGAATAGAATAGAATAGTTCATTTGGAAAGGATCAACAATGATCATCTAGTTCAATTGCCTTACCACTTCAGGACTGAAACACTATTAAAGCATATTATTAAGGGCACAATCCAAATGCCTCTAAACACTGACATACCTGGGGCATCAACCATCTTTTAGGAAGCCGGTTCCAGTGTTTCACCACTCTCTTGGTAAAGAAATGCTTCCTACTAATGTCTAGTCTGAATCTCCCCTGGAACAGCTTTGAGCCATTCTCAGGCATTTTGTCCCTGGATCCCAGGAAGAAGAGCCCAGCGCCTTCCCCTCCACACCCCCTTCTCAGGAACCTGCAGGGAGCAATGAGGTTGCCCCTCAGCCTCCTTCTCTTTGAACTAGACAAAGCCAGAGTCTTTGTGTAGGACTAGACCATTACGATAGAGATGATGCACTAACAATAATGCTCATCAATTATAGTCATCGAAAATCTATATAAGCATTAATTTCCCATCTCTGAGCATTTCACCACTACCGCATTCATTTTTACTGAAGTGATTATAGGGCTCATTTAGATTAAATGGGAAGATAGTTTGCAGTTTCTGCTAGCATAAAGTAGCAGCAATATTGCTTGGGAGGTCATTTTAATTGACCTCAAAGAAACTGTTTCCGCAGGACCCCATCAGTTTGGGCAACACTGGTCTTTCTTACGCTATTTGCTCAGGACTCCACAGAACATCAGCAGTACAGATCTATGGTGTAACAAGTTCCACACCTGACCTCACTGACATCACAGCTGACTGATGTGAACCTAGAGGTACACATTCCTGGGTTCTTGACCCAAGTATGCCAGTGTGCTCAAGGGCTAATTAGTAAGGTCTTCTTTAAGTGGAGTTTTATCTTAGGATGTGCAGGTTGCATTAGAAAAAGGTCATTAGACTAGGTTATAAGATGATGATCAGAAGTCCTTGTTGTCAAAACCACCACGGCACAGAATCGTCTGTAGGCGTGAAACCCCATCTCTCTGCTAAATCTGGTGTCAAAAGGGCTGAAGGACGGAGGTCTTGTCACAGTACTAAAAAATACTTAGGCTGGGCATAAAAAAATGTATCTGGTGAACTGTTAAAGGAGTGCTGAGTCGGTCTTATGAGTGCCTCAATCACACCGATTGTGTGCTGTAATGCTGTAAATTCCACTTAAGAGATAAAGAATTGTTTTTCTGTCGAAAGTCTGGAGAAAACAGCTTCTTGCTCTGTCAAATTTACAGCATCCACGTTGGCTGCGCTGGGTACGTTTGCTATCTCGGGTGTGTCATTCCGAGAAAACGTCCACATGTTAAAAGGTTAATCCTTAATTTTACACTCTCTCGTAGTTACAATAGCTGTCAAATGTAGCTGCCTTGCAGTACATGCTGTATGAAGTGGGTTTCTTAAAAATATTTTGGAACTATGTTAGGAAGCTGGACATAAGTAGTTTGACAATGCCTTCTCTTATTAATCGGTCCAGGTGCATCAGGTGTGGCTCAATGATGATTTTTCAGCTGCGTAGTTCATACAGACCGTAGCATTATTTATCCTGTGCAAACACTGAAACGACGCTCATGCGTTTCTCACTGTACGGTCTGGTTATTTTTTCATTGTCTTTTATCAGGATTTTCATCAATGTTTCCCCACAGCTTCCAGATTGTTCACAATGCAGATGCAGCAGTTCTGTTCACTGGGCTGGGCAACAGCAATCACGTTACCCATGCCCTGCATTCTTTACATCAGTTGCTCATAGGAAGATAAATTTAATAGCTAGTACTAATTGGGGATGGAAGGACACTTGGTTGGTTGTTTTAAAATCCATGACTGACGCAGCAAGAAGGCCTAAGCTCTGTTTGCTTTTTTCCGATACTTTTGCTAGTGACCGTTTATATTTTGATGCAGCCCATTGCCTACGAAGGTCAGTTTGTTATAGCAGTTTACCCTGATAGAGCTCTTGCGGGTGACACTTAAGATGTGAAGCAGGCGGATTTGAGGCGGATTTTGAACCTTAGAGTTTTTCAGTACTGTTTTTGTGGCTGAATTTCAATTTTCCGTGATTATTCAAATTATTTAGAAACCCTGCAATGCTTCTGAGTATAACATCTTAGGTATGGAGTGGATTTCACTGGCTAACTTTAACATTTTGTCAGCACTAAATTGAGGCTACAGAGCTTTCTCATTCCGTGTTCCCCAGAATCTTCTGGAGAAGCCCTGCTTAAAGTGAAATTTTTAGTGTTTCAGGAAAAATGTAAGGCATATTTTTTTGTTATTTAAGGGATCCTATATATTCTTCTAATAACCGTTATCAAGGGATGTTCTGAATATTTTAGATCCCGTAGGGGTGACTGCTACGAAGTTTCTGGATTTTATTATTCTCTATTATAAAAGGAATAAAAATTTTGTAGGTAGAAATTCCCAGCCAGTATTTTTCATTTAAATGTATATCTTTTTATCTTTTTAATACAGAATTATTTGTGGCAGGATTCTTGCTTTAAAAAAAAAAAACAAAACACCAGACTACAAACATCCCACTTTGTACATAAGTTGAAATTTGTTTTATTTAAAGGTTTAATGGGTATAATGGTCCAGCTGTGAGACCGTTGCCTTTAGCTTGTAGTTATTAAGCACTTAACATCGATAAAGGTTATGTTCAAGAAGCCCTTTTGGATAAAGCACGGAATGATTTATGTCAACATACGCTGAGGAAATGTGCTTCATTGAGAAAAAGGTACAGCAAAGAGTAAACCTCTCTTTCTGTAGGCAGTGACAATTATGAATAGCATGGCAGAAAATGTTTTGGTTCCGTTATCTTCTTCATCCCTGGCACATTTAATGTCTATAGCTTCCCTTAAATTAATGTGTTTCTTCTTTCTAGCATCTTAGGTATATGCAGAGCCACCGGTAGTCTTCAAATATTATATGGAAACCTGTAATGACACCCTTTTGTGATTACTTGTATTAGAGATGTCATCGTTTTGTTCTGAAGTAATAGAAATGAAGGAAAGAGCACTGCATCTTCCTAGTAATTATTGTTTATATATATTGTTTTTCTGTTTTTTATAGCTTCTTACTGCACTTGGAGAGTTAAGACAGATCAAAGCTATGCATTGGTCCAGATGAGAAGTGAAAGAAGAGCAAAAGAGCGAGAAATGAGGCAGCAGCAGGAATAGCAATTTGGGACACCCGTGACAGGTGAAAGGATTGGGAGATGTCAGATAATCAATAAGAGTGCTCTTATGCACTGCAGAGTCATGCTGGAGAATGCGGCCAGTAAACTATTAAGATGATAAACAGAGATGGACAGGACTGTAAGCTATATATTACAGTAGGGTTCTTCCAATTTTTAATCTCGCTTTTTATGAGCTGCTTATATTGAACAACTTTGATAGGGAAATCTGTATGATTCTCGTTTTGTAACTGCTCATCACATCCTTCGAGACCTGCGTCCGAGACCTGCGTCCAAGTTATCTTCACAGCTAATCACGGCTGGTACAAAGAGAGTTTTAGTGCCCGTCGCAGCGTACGGGGGAGCGAGCCGTGGAATTCCCCTTACTTCAGTATGATGTCTGTGACACTGAAACGTGACTGTGGACAATACAGCGGGACATAAGAAACAGAAATCATAGGTAGAGGTCTTCACTAGATCAGCTGATTTAGCAGAAGAAAGTAGACAAGCTTTTGGACATGAGACATTCTTTAGTCTCAAATAAACTTTTACTGAGGACTAAATCTTTCCTTTTTCGTTTTGGTGAAGAGGCTGTATCGGTAACAGTGCTGCCTGCAGAACTGTAAGAATTCAGGACTCAGTAGTAGCCTTACTAGTTTTATGGCGTATCACAATAAACCTCCCCCTTAACGTCTCTGTTAACGAGGCAAACTACCTGTTTCTCTTCCCTAACGCTGTCTCCAGTGTCATCCCCTTACCAACTTCTCTTTTACTTCAAAGCTGTCAGCTGTCTTTTCTTTCAGAGATGATCTAGCTGATACATACCTAGCTAAACTCTGAGCAATTGCCTTCTAGTCGTATATAGCTTGGCTAATTTCATTTAGGTCTGCCGCATAATTTCTGGACCTGATGAAAGACCTCTGAATGTTTTAAAAAGCTTGTATTTCTTTTTTTCTAATTTTTTTCCTTTTTTTTTTTTTTTTTTTGCAGCTACTGGTTTGATGCGGCATAATACCTCTTGCCCCAGCCCTGGAAGTGTTCAAGGCCAGGTCGGATGGGGCCTTAAAGCAACCTGTTCTAGTGGTTGACATCCCTTGCCCATGGTGGAAGCGAGGCAGGGGTTGGAACCAGATGATCTTTCAGACCCCTTCTACCCAAGCCATTCTACGATTATCTGCAAATCTAATGATTAATTTTTGAGGGATGAGGACACGAATGAAGAAAAACTTGAATGCATGCCGGATCCACCGGACTGAAAAGAGCAATGACATGAGTTTTACTGATTTAAGAATTATTACATTTTACATTTGTCTTCAAAGCCTTCCAATTCCTTACCATATAAGGAAGCAGGCCAGAAATGCTGACCTTCATAACCCCTAATATAGGAAAGTCTTACTCTGCACATTGTGAAGGAAACAACGCTTCCAGGGCCACGTAACTTTTGCGACAGATCTTGGTATCATTTTCTGGTCTAAGTGCATTTCTCACCCTTTTCTCGTCTCCTTGCGCATATTCATTGACTTAAACCTTTGGCTGCGTGCTGGTGAGCTTAGTGGGACGGAAACTTGTATTTTTTGCCTTCCATCACGCAGTCTTCTGAAGTGTTCTGGGATATAAGAGGAGTAAGTAGTGCAACTTCTACAGCGTTGTTTCGCTCCTTTGCAGCAACGAGGCTATTGACCGTCCCAGGTTTTCTAAAGCTACGTACCGTTTATTCAGTCACACTATTTATAGGAGCAAACCTCCTGTAAAACAACAAACCTTTATCCCATTTGACCAGGCAGGCTCTCAGTATTTGTATAGATCATTTGCTACCGACTCCTGGCAGCGACTAGGTGACCCTAGTTCAGTTCTCGAGTACATTATGAATAAACTTGGACGAGTAAACACGCATGCTCACGTGAGGGCCCCCACCGAGGTCCAGCTCTTCTTTGTCGCCAGACCTTTCGTATCAGATCAAACCAGTAAAATGGGCATAAGGCGTAAGTCGTGTAGATTTCCAATGTTGTTTTTCTTCTATCTGCTTTTCTCAACTTTCTGTTGGGACTCCACTGCAGGACTTGTAGTTCTTTGAAAATGCATTTCACTCAATTGAATCTGGTGAGAATACGTTCAGTGACGAACACTTAATGGCAAATGTGTCCTTTATATTATCAAACCAGAAGTGTTTAATTATTTTGAGCCCTCTCAGCATCTGTTATATCGCTGCGTTGCAGTCTTTGAATGACTCGGGATGTTAGGACATTGCAGCAGGAAAACTTTTATTGCTGGTTTAAAGGTGGCCCCAGTTTTAATTATAGACAGACATAAATCTCACTCTACCTTACAGTTCCAGCTGAAACTGTCTATTTAGATTTCTCAGTGTTCCTTTTCAGAAAAGACAGAGAACAAACACAGCAGATAATAGTTGCTGTAGGCCGTGACCTAGCTCCCTGACTCCTTTTATTATGGAATGGAGGAGAGTAGCCAGACCAAATAATGATGGAGCTCAGCTGAACTGAATGGGCCGAGACTCAGCTGCTGGGCTTGCAGTGGGGTAAAAACCATTCTCTCTGCCTCTATATGGTGAGGGAGAACGCAGGAAAAGCCTGCGTAAAGGAAAGGATTGGAAAGGAAAGCAAAGCTTGAAAGAGAAAAGGGAGAGGACGTAGCACAAATGAGAATAAGTGAAACTGAAAGACACGAAAGGCTGAAGAGAATTTCAGCTTTGAGGAGTTTTTAGAATTGGAAGTGAAAGAAACCTGTAAAAATAAAAAGAACGCTTCTTCTGGGTTCTTGGCAAGGAGATGACAACGATGTAGTGAAGCGGGGAGGGAAAATCAGGGACATTGGCTGGGACACAAAGTGAGATGAATGTTTAAAAGGCTGCAGTGCTGAGACTAAGAGAATAAGAAAGCTAAAGAATTATTTGGGAGAGAAGTCTGAAGACACGTATGGATATGTGGCAGTATTTCTTGAAACCACTGCCCTGAAAGACTTGCGGAAAATAAGAAGGGCATTAGCCAAGCCTCCTTATAGCAAGACCTCGCTAGGAACACATTGGATTGCGATATGTAAGAGCCAGTTACGGTCAGCAGTTTCACTTGGACTGGCACACAGCTACTAATGCTGCACGATACTTTATATCCCACTTTGCTTCAATTATACTTTCCTGCTCCATCTTTCCTTAGCAGAGCTACTCCTCTGTTCGCTTTCCAATAAAGGAATGGAATTAGCTGAAACAATTCTTCGTGGGTCTATATGCGGCGCACGTCTTACATTGCACTCGCATTTAGGATGATGCTAAAAACCCTCAGTACTCAGATAACATTACCCTTCTTATGCTAATGGCTGAAATAACAAGAAACGAGTATGCCTCTTACCTGTCTCTA
Source organism: Struthidea cinerea (assembly GCA_013397865.1). Taxonomy (NCBI): domain Eukaryota; kingdom Metazoa; phylum Chordata; class Aves; order Passeriformes; family Corcoracidae; genus Struthidea; species Struthidea cinerea. Next base: position 1,252,275 of record VZTI01002702.1, read on the forward strand.
AATAAATTTTTAAACATCTGAACATTCTTCTTAGATTTTCCTAAGCGTTCATTTGCTCAGCCAAGCTATGGGCTGGAAAAGTGACATGCACAGAAATAGTCGCTTTTAAAATTGTACTTTTACTGAGGACCGAATCTTTCCTTTTTCGTTTTGGTGAAGAGGCTGTATCAGTAACAGTGCTGCCTGCAGAACTATAAGAATTCAGGAAAAAAGTGCTTTCAAGCCATCCTGTAGTTATGCACACGGTATAAAACGTATGCCGTACGGCGGGGTAACTTCTGTCCATCGGTGTGGAGGCAAAGGAGGCGATCCAAATCTGGACAGCACATTTGACCGCTCCAGAACTTCCCCAGCCCTTGCTCCTTGTGTCAATTGAAACGTGTGCTTTGAGAAATTCAGAATTTGACTCTTTATTTAAACTATGTGATTACGCAAGGTTTGGGTGGGTATTACGGTCTGCTGTTTAATATTATAAAATCACCTCTACTCACCCTAAAGTGCTTTAATTTCACAGATCTTTGTCAAGGCTTCCGATTACACTGCGTTGTTCCAACGGCTTCTGAAGATGATTCTGAAGATCGCTGCTGGTAGAGCTTTCGTACTGCAAGAAACAAACGGAATTGCTGCAGAAATGCTGGACTGGCAAGAACGACGTCAGCATGCATTTGTTTTATTCCTCTCCTTAGTAAAAAGCGCATTGAATATTACTGTAGTTTCTGAAGCATTGTTGAATTCAAAATCAATTGCTGCACAGAGGAATTTAGTGGAATTTAGGACTTGAGAACTACTTAGCACGTGTGAGGATTAGATACATAGAAAGCAACTTCCCTTTTTAAATTATGAGGACGTTGTGCTTTGTTTTGGAAGACATCGGATTCCAAATATTTCAGGAAGCTCTACCTCCCTTTGTGTTTCCTTCTTACCGTAGTCAGACTTCTGGTTTTGTCTTACCGAGCTTTGCTCCTGCACTGGCACTAAGCGGTTATAGTGGGTTTCAGGGGGAGGGTGGGG
>VZTI01002703.1:0-25624 GCA_013397865.1 Struthidea cinerea
CCACAGGAAAGAGGGTGCGAAGGTGGAAGCAGAAGGGGCCAAGTTGACCCTCCAAGCAACCCAAAGCAAAAAGACAAGACAGACCTCGTGGTGTTGCGGCTAGCTGCTTTTATGTGCCCCCAAACTCCTCCCCCAGTTTGGCTTCGCGGGCCCGTTTTTGGCGGGCATTTTTCGCGGGCACCCGGGTACTTGCTTTCACCAAGTACAGCAAGCGTGTGAGGGGGGGCGGGGATCTGCTCGCAGCCTGACCATGGAAGCCTTCTCTGCCCTGACTGGCTGCCAGGTGAAGCGTCTCTGGGCAACACAGGGCAACAGAGGTTTTTCATAGGAATTTTCTTCACCTCATTTGTGACATATGTTGAGGCATATCTATTGGTCCCTCTCAGGGTGGAATGAAACGATCTTTAAGGTTCCTTGCAACCCTGGCCGTTCCATGACTATGATTTTAAGTCTATGATCTGTGAACATTAAAAAGAATGAGATCATGTAAAACAGAAATGAGTCTACTATACGCATGAAAGCTTTCCTTGACCACGGTAGGTACGTAGCTTTGTTGCTTGGATAGATCATGTAACTGATGTCTCCTAGGGATAAAAAAAAGTTATACTGGAGAAGCTGAAGCTCCATAATTGGGTCTGCGACTCCCTTCTAGAGCTCTTAATACAAAGTCTTTGAAGAATTACTCACTTGTAACTTGGTAGGCTAACACAAAGAATTGGGAGCCATTTTGCATCAAGAATACCTAGTCATTCCAGAGTAATTTTCTGTGGCGGTGCAGGTGGCTGGAGCCGCCCTGACCCCTGAGAGTACAACCAAGACCAACATATTGTGAAAAACGAGGTTCACTCTCCTGTTAGGATTGAAAAGTTTAATAAAGTACAATAAGGGACAAAGATAATAAAGCAAAATTTACAGCGCTGGGTGCTTTGGTGCTCAGCCAAGAGCACGCCTGCTACTTCGGAAACCCCCTTTACATACACATCCGTCTATTACATATTCATAAACAATTATGCATATTCAAACCTTTTCATACATATTCAAACTTTTCTTCAGACTCATTTACATGTTCCAGGAACTGTTTAGCATGGCTCCTCCTTGGGTCCGCCTTTTTAGAGCATGCGCGTTTCTTGGCTGTGGTTTTAGTCCGCTTCCATTATCACCTCCAGAGTGGGCTTTGGTCTATAGTCTCTGCAGACGGTGATCGCTGATAGTTGGCATGTCAGTAGCAGGGGTCCTCAACACATGTTGGTTGGACGTTATCCAACCAAGCAGACAGCTCACAAGCATAGCTATTTCAATATTATGTTTCAAGTTTTAGGTTAAAATGACAGAAATAAAGGCATCAGTTATTGTTAAAAACAGAAACTACATCTTCATAACAAAGCTACATTATACATATAGCATCCATCTGTAATAAAGCTACTCTTACACATATAGCATGTATTTGTAGAAAGCCACTATTATAATATCTATTACAAAAGCTACTTTAACATCACTCATCTTAGCATTTGCAGAAAGCCAATATTCTAGTATCTATCTAACACAATATGGTGGTCAGGCACCGAAGTTTAAGCATCTTACTCCACAGTTAGGATGAGAACCCACAGTCCCCCAGTTCTGTCTTTTACATACTTGGCTATGGTTGGTTCTTGTTTTCCCCTCGCTGTTTTATGTATAAGTTTGTAATATTAATTTCCCCTAGTTAAATATGTATCAGTTCTAGAAGTTTCTATGTTACTCAGTACCCCACTGGCTACCTCCTGTAATCCCTCCCTTGCATTGTCCCCATTGGCTAGCTCCTTGTCAACTTGGCTTTCCTTCCCTTATCCCATTGGCTGAATCACTTATCTCCGCCTTTCCTGCCCTCAGTATAAAATCCCTGGACCCGCTCGCCAGTTTGTCTCTTCATCCCTAGTCCCTTTAAGATGATAAACCTTCTCGTGGAACCTATATGGAGAGTCCCCTCCTTCATTCTTGGCCTCCGCCTGCACTCCCCGACAGCCTAGCCTAGGACAAGCTCCTTTGGGTGCGGAGGTCACTCTCACTGCCTTTTTTTTGAGTGGAGCCGCCAGACGCAGAGGGTGCAGCCAGACCTCTGGGCTTCTTGTTTTCCTGGTGAGCGCACCCTCAATTTTCTCACTTTTTAAAAAAATTATTATTTTTTACACTTGAGAGTCAGTGCATCTGGTAACTCATTTAGGTAAAGGACAATTATTAATCACCTTTATTTTTTTCAGTTATGATGTATGAAGTCTTTCACACTTGTGAGATTTCAGAAGTATTTGAAGCTTATAACTTCCTTCTGCTAATTTGAAATCTATTACAAATAGCTTTCTTGTGAAAACAGCCACCTGTGTTCATTTAGCAGCTCATGGTCAGTCCAAAATTCATTACTCCGCTGCTGAATTTTTGTTTGCTTTCTTCAAGAAAAGAGCCACTATTAGATGTTTTTCAATTCTTGTGCCCTTCAGCTCAATAAGGTTGGTTTGTTATGAATCTCCTTTTACAAGTTAATCATGTGCTTAATAGGACAACATCAGCCATTTCTCATTGTGCTGAAATTGAGAGAAGACAAGAAATAAATGATAAATTCAGAGTTCAAAAGTGCTCTATTTAGAGGAATACATAAGATACGAGGGTGAAGGGTTTCATAATGACACAGCATATGAGCCTTTACCCTCCTTCTAATAGATACATGTTCTCCCATCCTTCAGTTTTAGTCTTGGACTCTTTGAAGTCAATATGACTTTTTCCCAAAGCTACAGTGGTGTGAAAATTTCACCTATATGGTTTACATTTCTCTGCATTGTGGGAACAAGAGATACAGACATTCAGAGTTCCAGGAAAAACTGGTGTTTACCACAGATTAGATTGGAATAGCAAGGGCTCTGATATAGTTGTATATCATGGTTTGTGCAATGGCAGAATCTCCTGTATTATTGCTCTTCCCTTGTTCTGGGCTTGGTTGGTTTTTCTGGGCTTTTTTTTTTACGACGGTTTAAAGATTTTCCTTTAAAGTCATAGACAAAGCAGTCCAGATGTAATCTAATGTAATGGATAAGTAAAAATCAGGATTCATGTCTTACAATATTAGAATTCCATATTTTGTTAAAAGACTTGAAGATCATGAGGCTTTAGATTTTCAGATTGTAATGTGAAGTAGTTATCTAACCAGGATTTTTTAAATTAGACCATAAGGAAATATTTCTTTAAACAAAAGACTTTTATCGTGGTCATAACAAGAAGACATTGTAGAGTGTACTTCATATCATCATTTTCTTTGTATATGGGTAATTTTACCATATTCTGTCCCCAGGAAAATTCCTTAGTGTCAAAAGTTTATAGTGTAGTATCTGTGTTTGTTCTGCAGTCGGGGAAATGCAAACTGGATATTCTCATAATCTATTCTTGCTCTATTTTGGTCCTGTTTCACAATTACTCTATTTTAGGCAAGTGTTGAAAAAGTAGCAATCAGATCCTTGAAGCTTTTTTCCTGTGCTATATTTCAAGAAAAAAAAAAAGTTAAGAAAATAAAGTTGATGGAGACTAAAAAATGTTTTTAATAATGAGAAAATGTGATGTTTAAAAATGGAAATCTATGACTTTGAATCAACAGAGAAACTTTTTATAATTATAGGAACTGTGGCTGATAGTTACTCTTTCTATAACCCTAGTAAAGCTATTCAGATTGTGATTATGCATTTATTTCTAGAAGTAATTTCGCATGCTAATTCATGTGATTTCCCGAACTGATCTTTGTTTACTCCATAAGTATAATGTGCAAAATGTAATATTTAAATAAATAAATAGGTTATTTCTCAATTAAGTGCATCCTGAACATCCACGTGGAGGAGTTCCATAGAAATAATAAGGAATGGTTAGCATTTCTTTTGGCTGACTAATTTTGTAAGACAACTTTATCTGTCAGCAAACCTATCTAGACCAAGTACTAGTTGTGACAAATTTTCAAAGAAAAGGCTCTGAAATACAAGATGTTGTCGTACTGTAGTGAAATTCACAATGTGATTCTTGCACATTTTCAAATAAACTGAAGTTAACAAGATACAAATTTAGGATATTCAAACATTTCATTCCCATTCATATGAGAATATATTCATGTTCTCCTCAGATGGTCAGAATATGGATTGACTTTTTCTGTAATCACCAGAGAATTTGAAGGAGAGACATTCACCTAGATAAACTTTTACACCCACCTTTTGGAGAAGGTGAAAAAAATTTATGCATAGAAGGAATATGTAAGTGCAGAACCATATAATGCAAATTGTACTTTATGTGAAGCTCCTTGGAAACTTCATATAAAACTGTAAGCTTTAAACACTATAAGATAAGGCAAACTCCAGCTTCTTTTTCTTTTACCATGCCTAGAAATAGTTGAGTTTTCTTCAGAGAAAGCTAAAAATTCAGACCGTGTATTTGACATAAAATTAGTTAGCTGAAGCTCCCAAGCTTCCCAGAGATCAGATTATTCACATTAATTTCCAAGCAGTCATGCATCCAGCTGTCAAAAAGCAAGGGAAGGTGCTGTACCTCAAATCACTGTCCTCGACCAACTGCCTAACAGAGCAGGAAACATACCAGGTATATGAATGTAGTCCAAAGCAGGTTTTCTGCAGCTGGTGAAGGGTGGTGAATGGTGGGCAGAGGACTGGGTATAGCCTACTCAGAAAAAGAAGTTCCAATATGCCATTAATTTTTTTTTTTCATTACTTTGAGTTGTGTATACGGTATTTATGCTACAGCTTTGTATTTAGTTACTCCAGGTAATGAGTTTTAGTCTAGGTCAAACCTACAGTATGCCATTAAAGCTATATTCATTGTGTTCCTTGCAACCTAAAAGGCAATGGAATTTGAAAATATGTCTCTTTAATAATATGTATTTAATAACATGGTCCACTAACCATAATAAAGTTCAGCTTAAATGTTCCATGCCTCCTTTTGTGGCTGTGCCGGTTTGGACAAACTTGGAGGAGAATATCCTCTGATAGAAGGCAGGTTACAACCACCCCTCCCCCACCAGGTTGTGGAAAAAAAAAGAAATTTTCCTTGGAGGAAAGTGAAAGAGTAAAAAAACCCATTTATTTAACAAACACACAGGAAAAGGATAATAATGCTAGATAATGAAACCTCTTGCTGTGGAGAGAAACCTGGGAAGATTTCAGAGTCCTTCTCTCTCCTCCTCCTCGGAGCTGGGTCAGCGTGGGCCCACCTCCGGGGCCTCAGTGGAAAATTCTCCTGATGTGTTCTGATGTTGAAACAGTCCAGAAAAGAAGAAGGGAAAAACCGAAGACCTGGGAAAAAAAAGTTTAACTTTCCATCTCCCTCTGGAGAAAAGGAGCTGAAAGCTGGCTGAAAAAAGGCAAGAAGGGTGCTTCCTCTGCTCTTGCTGCTGCAGAAGCACAGGAGTGTATCTGTGTCATTGAACAACTGTTTTGAAAATTTTGCTCAGTTTTTTTCCTCTCCCCCCTCTCAGGCTCAGTTTAAAGGCACAGAAAGGCACAAAGTTAATTTCTGGGCATAGAGAGGCGATAGGGGATACGCATCATAAAGTCACCCCAAGACAGTGGCTAATATTAAAATATTACAGGTTCAGCTGGAAGCAAAATGCTGAAGCATTAACCACAAAAATAGTATGTTCTGTTTTAAAAAAGAATTACTTTCTTAGCTGCTAAATATTATTATATTAGTGGTGGATATTCTTGTGAATTTCTACTGAGAAAACACATGTTGTGCTGAATGAAGATGAGCCTGAAAGGGAAATGAGTTAGCTCTGGAAATGAGATTGGACCAAGTCTCTAAATTTAAAAAAAAAAAAACAAGTTAAAGTCACCCCATACATCATAAGATGCACATTTAAGTGGGTAAAAATGCAAGAGTCTATATTTTTGCTATAATTAGGATGTATATTTTTTCTTAAAATTTCTTAATGCTCCTTTTAACTGAGTAAACTGTATACAGCTACTTCTTTTATGTATCCTAGGAGCTTATAAATTTGCTGTTCATATGCTTGAAATTAAGCATATATATCACTTCCTCCAGGATGACAAGCTAACCTGTTATAGTGAAGGTTAATATCAGCACTGTTAACCTGAAGAATTTATGATCAAAAATATTCTTTGAATATTTACACTATAATAATATGCATTTTTAAATTAAAAATTAAACTGCATTTGAAAAAGACACAGAAAAAGGCAATGGCTTTTGACCTATTTCTATCTACATTTGCTTGAAATCACATTCTTAATATTAGTTTAGGCACCAGTCTAACAAAATGTGTACTCTAATGAGTATAAAGTTGTTCTGGTAATCATGTTCAAAAATTGCTGGGTATCATGTTCAAAAAAACTAGACTGCTCTTAAATTAAATTGATTTTTTTCTGAAAATCATGCTCTGTTATTATGAGAAGCTTTCTGTCCTTTGCAAAACAGGTAAAATATCGTGGAACATACTTACCCTTTCCTTGGGGGAGATAGTAGGATGAAAATCTAAATGGCTGTTCAGCACAACCAGACAGACTCCAGTCTCACAGTCCTTCTATGCTGCACAATTCTCTCAATGCAGCTTCCTTATCAACTGGTCCTTTTTTTGAAAGGAAACCAAATTTTTTCATTAATCTATGTGCTTTCTGTCCTGATTGTCACCTCAGTAAGTTAATAAGGTCAGTTAGTAAGTTTGATGGGACAAGAAAGTGCAAGTAGATGTCAGGTATGTAAAAAAATAGGATATGTGCTGGTTGTTTAAGAAAGTTGAGAGTTAGGCTTAACTTACCTTGGAGTCTTAGTACCTATTTACTTTAAGGCAAGTAGTTCTGTTTTTGTCAGTTATTTACTGAAACTTGAAAGTTTTCAGACACTGCTCTACTTCTGACATTCTTTCCTTTTTCCTCCTTCAATTGCATCTTGATGTTGATGGCCACTCAATATTAGCATCAGCTGAAGAGGGCACACACTAAGGTTAAGGCTACACACAGACTAAACTCCTGCTGAGATATTTTCAGAATTGTTCATTCACCCAGAGTTCTGATCAGTACAATCAGCAAAAAACTGCAAATTTTGCTCCATTACACACTGAGACAACTTGAAGTCATGCAATTATTTTTTTATGTTTTCTTAGGAATTGCTTACTAACCAAGTCATACTAAAGCTGGGTGGATTATTTGAACTCCTTATCACTAATGCCATGTTGGTTAATCTAGTAGGTGCTGATAGTTAATTGAAATACAGATTTTCAAGGATGTGGGAAGTAACAATTAGTGGAATGAAGGAGGAAATCTAAAATCTGTGAAAATTAGAGATTTCTGGTTGTCAAAAGAACTTACAAGTACATAAAGCACAATGTGATTTAACAGCATAACTCTCACTTGGGTCATAAACTGTTACTATAGTATCTGCTTTAAACCGCTTTAGTTGCCCTTGAATTCTAGAGTAAAATGCATATGAACTGCACCATTACTACTAAAGACTATGAAAATAAACAATTTCACTTCTAGTTTTCAGAAGTATCATTTTCTAAGGCATTGCTGTGTACAAAAGTACACACTAGACACAGAGAGCAGTCCTATTGTTAGAACTGGTGGAATACTTTGATATGATATGCATTGTTTAATAGTTCATGATTTAAGAGAGATGGCTGGAGATTTTTGGCATGTGAGATAGTTGATAACAAGAAAAGGTGGTGATATGCTCAAAAGGAACATTTCAGGTAGATCGTAACTCAGGGAGCCAACAGATCAAAAGCTAATTAATTAATATTTTTGACAGGGTAACTTAGGAGTAATGTCAAAGCTCATCTGGCCTATTTCTAACTAAAGAGATTATCAATATGTTGAAAGCTTGGAAAAGTTGCCCTCCTCTAATTATTAGAGAGAAATTATGCATTTTCACAGAATCCCAGAATGGGTCAGGTTGGAAGGGACCACAGTGGATCATCTGGTCCCCTCTCCTTGCTCAAGCAGGGTCATCCCAGAGCACAGGATTGTGTCCAGATGGTTATAGAATATCTCTAGTTGAGCGAGACTCCACATGCTCTGGGTGATCTGTTCCAGTGCTCTGTCACTGCTCAGGAAGGAAAGGTGGAACTTCCTGTGCATCAGTTATTGCCTGTTGCCTCTTGTCCTATTGCTGGGCACCACTGAGCAGGGCCTGCTCCATTCTCTTACCATTTGCTTTTTATTTTTTCACAGTGAAGCTGCTTGTATCCCACTAGCCATGAAAACAGGACTTGAATTGGTTTAACTGATCCATGATGGGTAGTCCTTAGAGTGACTGGAAATTACTGTTCATGGTTGCTGCTATTGCTAGTAGATTGTATTGGTGCTCAGAAGCTTGATGGGCTGTTTTCCCACTATAACTCTCCCATATGGAAAAGACTTGTGCTTTTGCTAGACCTATGTCAAGTGGTCTTTCTGAAATCCTTGGGTCCTGCATTAGGTTAAGCAGACGGTGCTTAACCATCTGGTGCTTTGTTTTGCTGTTTTAATGTGTTATGGACCATACAAACTGTACTGCATTTCTTGTATTACATGGTGGGCTTCAGACACAAGAATGAAGAATTATGTAATGTCATACTGCGAAAAACTCTGGAATACAAACAGCTTTATCAAGGAAACATTACTCCTGTAAAGTTTATATCTAGCTCATTTCTTGCACCATGTTGCAGACAGCAATAGCTGATTTATAGGCCCAGTCAGAAAATTCTCTGTCACACCAGCCCTATGAGACACGTGGCCAGCGATGTTTGATTTCTGCTGAGATGTTCATGTAAGAAAGATATGTGACACAGCTGTGAATGCTTTTATTTTTATCATCTAAAAATGTTCCTTTCACAGTGCAAAATCATGAAAGATACTAAGGAAAGTCCAGTAAAAATCACATTCAGAGGCATTAATATACTACAAATGATAATGCATCATCAATGGTGATTGCCTCATACGAAAAACTGTGTTAAACTTAATGGTCTGAATCCTCAGACCATAACATGTCTGAGCTCCAGTCAAGTTAATGCATACAGAGAGCTTTATATGAGATGAAAATCCATCCCTGACTTTTACGTAGTTCAACAAAATCACTCTATTTTGGTTCTTAAATTTCCCTTCAGTGAAAGAGCATAATGAGGCCCCATTTCCCACAAAGCATTGCTTTTCAAATCAAATGTTATGATTTCACTGCAAATCAAAATACTAAAATAAGATAACTGATTTTCTAGAATCAAGATTGTTGTTTCCTTTTCCTTTTGTTTTAGAAACCTCCTTATACGTGGCTCTTTTGTCTTAGGATAAACAGTCACAGGGCGTTAAGGGTAGATGAAGGGAAGCCTCAAAAGACAAGGCTTCATTGCTCTGTTCTGAGATACAGGTTGAATGTCAAAGTAAGACTTTCATCAGTTTGTAAGGGAGTGGATTACAATCTCAGGAAAGTAGATTCAGTTTCTCTCTGTCTGGACATATAAAATTAAACTGAACTAAGCATTTGAAATTGTGCAACAGCTGTTTATTAGCAGGAAAACTGAATAAAAGATGCAGATTTATTTTACCTTACCTTTGATTCTCATACTATGTTTTATAGTAATTTTGTTGCAATAGTGCACGTTATTTTAATACTGTTGGAAATTCTGGCCCACTGAATTATCTCCTAATACATTTACAATAAATGAAGAAGTGGCAGGAGTCTTCTTTTCCTTCCTGAGCATAAACTGCCTATCTCTTTCATTTTATTTTAAGTTTTTTAATGCCCAAATCATCAGTATGTTGAGTTGTAGCCATAAAGTTCTGCTCTTTATCACTTGATTAAAATTGAATTTTGTTTAGCAGCTGTGTTCTGTAGTACCTTTGCTGCTTCATTATTTTAAAGCACAGGGCATGCTTTCTTGTTTTACAGTATGAAGAAACGTGTAGTTTCCTTTTTCTATTAAATTTCTTCACTTAATAGGTTTGGATTTTATTGTTTCTGGTTTGTTCATGTTGACCTTTCCTACATTTAACTGATTTTAGAACTGAACTTTTAAAGAGCTCAAGGTTTCCTGTGCTAGATAATTGTATTGAAAATTGATCACAGGCTTTGTGGTAGAAGAACTGAAACTTACTGGAGTAAGAAACCAGCAGTGATGGGTTGACTTCTGGGTCCATCTGTTGCTCTGTCTTCCCTCTAAGAGTAATATATACTTGTTTTTTGAGCAAACAGGAACTTGACCATTGGTCTGGGGTCCAGCCCTGGGTGAGGTGTTGCTGAGCTTCTCCCCTCTTCACTTCTGTCCTCACTTTGAGATCAAATGATTTTTGTTATTATCCAGAGTATCTCTCCTCTTTATCTTAACCAATTAAAATTAATTTCTTTGAAATTTGGGTTACTGCAGGTGTTTGGAAGAAATGTATGGCAAAGATATTTGTTTTCCTTTTCTTGGTACATTTTTTATCACTATTTTTAGGGGAAGAAGGGAATTGAATTTTGCAAGTCATGACCTATTCCTGCAAGAACTTCCATCTGAATTTTGAGATAATGTAATAGTGGTAGTATCTAAAAATAGAACAGAAGAAGAGGCAGAAGTGAGGGTGAGAGGGATAGTAATTTATTAGTCCGTTTCAGCCTACTTGCAACACATCTTAGGATACTGAAAAGGAATTTTGAATGAGCCAAAAGAAGGGGTCATTACTGCACCCTGCAACACTTCAAACTGGGTTAGGAATTTCCACAGCCACTGGCTGCTGGATAGGTTAAAACACACAGAAAAATTGTCATTGTATTAAAATATTGAAACAAAGTGATTTAGTGAATATCACTTGTAAAAACTGCATTAAAACATATACGTACCATATAACTGCTCCCCGCAAGAATCATAAAAAGCAGAGGACAACTTTTACCCTCCTAAAATTTAGAGCACAATATAAGTACTTTGTTAAATATGTTAAGTGGTTTGTTTAACTAGAAAAGCTATTGTGGGAATTATGTAATTCAGACTCACAGGGAGTGTTCCTTTGATAAGGGCACTGGATAGCAGAGCTCATGTTTGATTATCTGCATGATTTATAGATGCATTTTGATGAATATAGATTGTGTCTCTCCATCTTCATATTGTTTCTGAATATTCAGTAGTTGTAAATGCTTCTGAGATTTTTTTTTTGTAGTATGCACTTTACAGGAGACATAAAAACCTGTATGATAACATAAAAACCCCTGTTTCTTTGCAAGTGCCTGATCCTTGGGACTGCTGAATGTTGTTAACTTGTTTTTGCTAAATCATACTTGATGAAATAGCAGAGAACAAAAAAGAGAACAAAAACGGGGAAGAAGGAACCAAACAAACTGTTTTACCAAAATTATTTTGGGCATTCTCTGTTGAACTAAAGATTCTGTAGAAAATACTGTCTTGCTAGACAGGAGAATCTGAATTATGTTAATCCTTTACACAGGTCCTATTTATGTGAAATTCACATAAATATGAAGGAAAATACCTAAAAGCCTAAAATCAGAGTAAATGTTCTTTGAGACAATTATGCAGCTATTCAGCTTGGGCTATAGTGGGCCTTTATCCCTCCGTAAAAAATTTCTTTTTATTTAGACATTAAGAGCAGAGCAGATGCTTCGGCTTCTTCAGGAAAATAAGTGAAATTACTTGGACTTCATGAGAAAATGCAAGTACATGGAATAAGAAATACCCATTGAAATTATTAAGGTTGGCGAAATTACAAGAATCAGCATCTAATAGCAGAATAATTTAGATGAATTTAACGATTAGGAATCTCTCTGGTTCTCTGACTCTGAGACACACATTAACTCTATAAATACATGAAGGATTCATGCATTGCAGAGCCATAAGGTAATGAAATATAAGTTTCTTTCCACAGTAGTCTGCCCTTAAAAATAATTTTAAAAATAAGGAACATTTTGGATGTATAGCATTATAGGTGGTACATAGAAAATAAATCCACATTAGAATAACACCAATACATTGTAAATTAAATACCTTATTACTTAGGAAATGCTGGAATCAAAGTAGGGGTTGTCTTCATTTTTCTCCATTTTGCTTTCTAATCCCATTCTAATTTTGTCGTTTTCCCTGTTGTCTGTAGCACAGGGTTTATGCAGAATTCACAATGCTGCCCTAATGAGCATGGATTTGTAGCATTTGGCTCAACAACCTCTACCTCCACAGAGGCCAAACTGATTTTCCTCATGGATTTTTCTTTGGGACTTACCATATTCACAGATGAATGGTTCATAAACAGTAATGTCAGTGTTCTGACACCATGATGATAAAAGGCTTTTTTTAATCTTTTCTAAACAGATGGGCACTGATAGACAGAGAGGTTATTGTCTAAAGAACTATTGCTTTTATATTGTGTAACTTGGAGCATTTGAGATTTTTCCTGTCTGTCTAGAACATTGGATAGGATTCACATATTTCCACATGGTTCACATTGACTTAATGTGCAGCCATCAGTTTACAGCAACTCTACAGCTTAGGCTGCAGATGTCTTAAGTCAAACACTCAGCAAATAAGGAACATATAATCAGATTGAGCTTCACCAGCAGTGCTCAGTACGTGTTTGCTGCTTCCTCCCATGAATGTACTTGGAGACTTTGTTTCATTCCATGTTTCATCCCTAGACCTGATCCCTTCTGTATGATCAGGCTATTGTCATGGGACTCAATGAAAAAATTTCCCCAAATATATGGTTTTAATGTACAAAGGAGGCTGAATTAAGTTTACAAATAGACTCATGATTCTGGCTTTTCCAACATGTGAATAATTCTATTTTACCTGCTTTAGAATATTCTTTAAATACAAATCTTATGTGTGTATGCATGCATGTGTGAAATTTCTTCAGTTTTGCTTTCTACTTTATTCTATTTTATTTTATTTTATTTTTAAAAATAAACTTAATTATGGTAACATTCATGTGAATCATCAGCACTGTTGAATTTTTTGATCCCCCATAAAAATTTCTGTCACCTGAGATAACAAAGTAGCTGATAAAGTTGGTTGTAATTCTTTCTAGTCCTTCATGAGAGGATGAAACTTTTGGAAAATAAAGTAAGAAAAGAAGAAGGTAAGACTCTTAATTCTAGTCCTGGTTGTGGCAAGCACATACTTACTTTTCAGTAAGGAAATGACAATATATTTTCCTTGGCCTTATTCTCTAAAATGACTAAAATTCTTCACAAAATACAATAAAAACAAGCCTAATATCTAGAGCACCACTTCTCTAGGCAAAAAACTGGGGGTACCCTGGAATTGTATCATCAATAGTGTGGCCAGAAGGAACAGGGCAGTGTTTGTCCCCATCTACTGGGTAGTGGTGAGGCCATACCTCAAGTCTTGTGTTCAGTTTTGGGCCCTCACTGAAAGAAAGACATTGAGGTGCTGGAGCATGTCCAGAGAAGGGAACAGAGCTGGGGAAGGGTCTGGAGCACAAGTCTGATGGGGAGGAGCTGAGGGAGCTGGAGGTGTTTATCCTGGAGACGAGGAGGCTCAGGAGGGACCATATCACTCTCTGCAATTTCCTGAAAGGAGGGTGGAGCCAGGTGGGGTCAGGACCTTTTCCCAGATAACAAGTGACAGGACAAGAGGAAATGACCTCAAGTTGTGCCAGGGGTGGTTTACATTGGATATCAGGAAACATTTCTCCACCAAAAGGTTTTTCAAGCACTGGAACAGGCTGCATGGGGAAATGATGGAATTGCCATCCCTAGAAATGTTCAAAAAATGTGTGTATATGGCACTTACGGACACGGTTTACTGGTGAACATGGCAATGCTGGGTTAATGGTTGGACTAGATGATCTTAGAGGTCTTTTCCAACATGAACGATTCTATAGTTCTGTGATTCTAATAGAGATAATTCATATAGAAAGTCTTACCTTGACACTTTAATGAAATTGATGGAAAGATGGACATAGTATTGAAAAATACTGGTCTGCTTTAATAATGAGAAATGTTTTCACTTCCATTGGATGTCGGTAGTAATTTTTCATTAGATAAAATGGACTATCAAGCTAATACACATCTATGGGGGTCTCTTCCGCTAACAAATACTATAAATATAGCAAATAGTTCAGTCAGCTCATTCTTTCTACCACAAGATTAACTCAGCTGTTCTGTGTGATAAGCTAAGATGGCTCTTGGTCATGAGATTTGAATTCTCCTAGAGCATCTGTATGGAGAATAACAGTAATGCAGCATCCAGAAATTGTCCCAAGATTTTTAACAAAGAAAGCAAACTTTAGAAAATAGCATGTAAAACTTTAATGGGAGGTGTGGGGGTCGGTGATGCCTTTGTGTAGGGGCGGCCCGAATCTCCCGGTTGGCTGTAAGCCCCGTCACTCCCCTGGCATTCTCCCATTGGTCCCCATTCCCTAATCCCACCTTTCTCCCGGGCCCTGGATAAACCGGGGACCCTCGGGATCGGGTTTCAGATTTGCTTTGGAGTTCGGCTGTACAACATGGAATAAAGCATCCAGCAGGATGATAAGCGAATCTCCTTCCTGCCTCTTTGCCACCTGACTGTATTACCGAATATGCCCCAGGTTCTGTGGGCTAGCGGGACCCACGGAACTGGGATAAAATTACAGTAATAGGGAGCTTTATTCTAGGAGAAAACTGAGAAATAGTCAAACCATGTTGTTTTCTTTTGGCCAGCAAACTTGATTTTACTGTCAGTGTGTCTTAAAAATGGATGATTCTTCCTAAACTCCTTCAAAAATTTTATATGAAAAATGGCAAAGCTTAAGAAGGTATGTTAACAGCAGATGGCTCTGAAGTGAATACACACAACAATTTGTTAAATGAGGTGTCAGTGTAGGTAGCTGAGTTTTAGAAAAAGACATCAATTTACTAATAAAATTTCCAGGTGAAAAAATTTTCAAAGCCAGTATAACAATAACCAAAGCCACATCCTGTTTTCATAGTAACAATAGGATCCAGAATATTATATTCTTCAATTGTTCATCTTTCTCAAATTTCAAACTGATAGTATATTGCTGATGAGAGGCAATAATTTGATATCTTAGAAACATATTTATTGACTATAACAAGTCAGTTGTGGCATACAAATTTTGTCTATATAGCAATAATAATGCACTCTCATCTGCCTTTCAACAGGGGTGTACACTGGACATTCTATCAACATTGGCATTTTAAAAGCTTATAAGATTGCTTCACTAAAAATTGCCCCATTCAAATCACCAAATAAGAAGCTACAAAAAGATAATAATAATTAAAAAAGATTATTCACCTTGCTATCATCAGAGGAAGTCAATTAACAGTTGGACCAAAGGAGTTTTGTATTGAAGTAATTAAATTTGAGGTTGTGTGACATGGCTGTCATTTCAGCAAGGTCCTCCTACACTTCCCTGTGACTGATTTATTCCTACAGTAGAAGTTGAATGAGTGTAGGTTTTCTGTTAATATATTAAATTATTTTCTATCTGAGCAACTCTCAGATGGTTTTACAGTGCTTTCTCTGCAACAGATCATATTTTCAATATTTCCATTAGAAATTTCAATTGAAATTTACTTCAAACACACAAAAATACCTAGCGGCACAAATTTTTCTAGTATTCTTTCCTCTCTTCTGAAAAGTTTAGTAGCGGAAGCACCAGCTCTTGATGAAAGCAAACAACTAAAAAAAAAAAAAGAGAAATTATTTTACTATGTTTCTGTTCCATCAGATTTTATTGCAAACAATACTGTTTTTTTGAACCTCACAGGAGAGTGTTATGAAGAGAGGAAAAGAAAAGATTGTGGTGCTTATCACAGCTTCTCCAAACCAATCTCTAACACATTAAAAGAAGTAGAAGACGTTGTTAACACCTTAAAAAATATTACACAGTTACATTGTTCATTGAACATCCTATTTAGTGATCCTTTGAGAAATACACTGGGCATTCTTAGGTGATGGTGACTAGGCTCCGTGCTCTTCCCTGTGAAAGGCAAGTTGAGCTCCCAAGTGCCTCAGTTCCCAACCATTTCTTGTCTGGAAGCAAGACAAAATTTCCAATGAAACAGTCATTGATCTTTGTCGTCCACATACATATCTCTGGGAAATCAAAACTGTCAACTCCAACTGTTCATGGATGCACAATGCAGTCAAAGCCCCAAGAAGTTTCTCCCTGAGTGCACAGCATATGCCTACAAATTATTCTTGCTGATTGTTTGAAACAAGGGGCAATAGCACAGAACTGCTGGAAGGACAAACTTGTAGCAAAGATAACAGTGGATTCAAGAGAGATGAACATCCTTTTGAAAACAAGAAGAAAAAGGTCTAGGAGTTTTTGGCCATTTTAAGCCAGTTTCTCCTTTCAGGTTCATCAGTATGAAACCATAGTGACTTCACTGGAGTTAATACAAAAGTACAGTTCTCTCCAATTATTATGAACGTAGAAATCACAGATGATAGCTGTAATAAATACCTCAAGATGTCATAATGAACATTACCCACACAAAACTGAGATCTGTTGCATCCAGTCGGGGGCACTTTTTTGCCTTTTTTTTTTTTTTTTTTAAGTTGCAAGGCTTGAAATTGAATATATTTCCTTGGCATTGATTTCCAGTCATTCTGTGCCTTGTTGAACCTAATCTCAATTTCCCTGCCTCCATTTCAGCTGCCTATTCATTGTTCTTCCCACAAATGACAAGAAAAAGGGTTTATTCTCTTCTTCTTTATAACTAAACAATCAACATTTGCAGATCAGTGTCTCCTGCCTCAATGTTTTTGATGTGCTGTCATCAGTCAGATTTTCCAGACTTCTGCTGTTTCTCAGTACTCATCTTTGGGCTCGCTACAGTTGATCCATATCTTCCTAAAAAGCAACATCTAAACCCAGACTTCTTCAAGAAACAGCAGATAAAAAGAAGCTTACCAAACGAGGGAAAGCTCAGGAGGAGCTGAGGGAGATGCCAGGACCCTGAAGCTCATGAGACAGTGTCTGACAAGACCTGGGTGGTCACAGAAATGTGGTGGAATGACTTGCTGTCTTGGGGTGACTTTATAATGTGTATCCCCTATCGCTACCCTATGCCCACCAGTCTTTTCTGTGTCTTTAAACTGAGCCTGAGAAGGACAGAAAACAAAAAAAATGTTTCAAAGCAGTTGTTTCAAGGACACGGAGATACGCTCTGTGTATCTCTTGTTTTTTTTTTTTTTCTTTTTTTCGGCTCTTTTTTCTCCCAGCGAGAGACGGAGAGTTGAATTTCGTTTTCCTAAGATTTTTGGTTTTTTTGTTCTTTTCTTCTCTTCTGGACTGTTTCAACAACATCTGAACACATCAAGAGATTTTTCCCGGAGGCCCGGAGGGGGTGGCCCCTCGCCGACCAGCTCCGAGGAGGAGAGAGACTGCACCTACAGAGGACCTCTGAAATCTTCTCAGGTTTTCTCTCCACAGAGAGAGAGAGATCTCATTATTTAGCATTATTATTCCCCACCTGTGTGTTTGTTAAATAAATAGTTTGTTATCTCTTTCACTTTCCTTTGAGGAAATTTTTTCCCGAACCTGGGGGGAAGTGGTGGTTGCAACCTGACTTCTGTCAGAGGATATTCTCCTCCAAATTTGTCCAAACTAGGACACTTGCACAACTGGAGTGCTGCACTGGATGGTTATAAACCCTTCAGAAGGGATAAAGGTATTTGCCAACCTAAATCAATCTGTGATTCTATAGTTCTACGATTCTATCTATCCTTCAAAGTATTCTGAATTGCATTCCCCACTTTTCAGGCTGGAGCTCCAACTGAAACAATTTGAATTATTATCCTGAGCTCCTGTGTAGATGCATTACTGTATCTTGGAGTAGTTTGTAAATTTAGTAAGCTTATTTTCTATTTTTCATTCAGAAATGAAAATCTGAATCTTACCAGAAACTGAATAGATCACTGTGAAATCCTATTCTTCTCCTTAACCCTCTATTTTCTATTAATTTTAAAATGAAAATAAGCATATTTCTAAATAGTTCCAATAAGCAGTTTACAATTAATCGATCAAAGTAGTATTTGATAGAAAATTTGCTTTTTCCGTATTTTGTAGCTGCCTACAAATATTTTTGTATTGAGTCAAATTTCTCTTGCCATGTAACTCATCAGGTGTCCCTGCCCATAGGAGGGGGGTTGGAACCAGGTGATCTTAAAGGTGCCTTCCAACCCAAACCATTCTATGATTCTATAAATAAGTTTACTGGATGTGAATCATAAAGCCCAACAAGGCTCCTAGTGACAAATACATTTTCATATTTTACACATATTTTTGTATGTTTAAAATAACACTTTGTCTTCGTGTATTACTTTCACTACTGCTTCAGCCACCTCATAAAACAATATAATCACATCTCTGCAGATGAGAAAGCTGAAGGACTCAAGAGATTTGTCTCGGTTCATAGGTGAAACAAGGATATTGCCTGTTTCCTGAAATCAAGTTTCAACCAGTATCTGTGCATAATGAACATAGTAGGAATTTCTAGGTATGCTTTTCCACAGTACCGTAATTTCTATTGACAAAAAAGATTTAAAGTTTAATTAACTTACCATTCAAAATTTTCTTGTATTTTCTTTAGAATTAAAAAAAAGCAAAACAAAACACTTCCCAAAGACTCCTCCTACTCTTTTTTTCCTTTTTTTGGATAAAATATTGTTAGCAAGCAGTTCTAAGTGTCCTCAGGAACCCCAAATATCTTGGCTAGTTTTTGGTGCTTCTCTGATTCGTATAATACGGACATATACTTTTTTATGTTACATGTGCATCTCTAACTATACCATATGGTCATTAAAGCAAGCCATACGTGATTAGGACCCTGTTATCTCCATCTTCTCTGTTTGCTTTAGCTGTAGATATAAATTTATGCTCTACTTTTGTACATTCTGTATGAATATTTTGATGAGTCATGTAACTGTAGTTGTGTCAGTATTGCATTTCCTTATGGGTTTATGCTCTGAAAAATTTGCATGCTAAATATGCCAGCGAGGCTATTGGGACTGAAAAAATAAAGTGAAGAAAACACTCGGCAGCATGAATATGTTGCACTGGCTGGACTGAATATAGTTTTTTGTCTGGCATATAGTAGCATGGGCTGAAACAAAGGAGTGTTTTCCTATTATCCTAAATAGAAAGCAAATCAAAATGGAAAGAGTATTTTTTTTCCCCTCTTGAAAGGGGAAGCACAGCTTGCTTCTTACTTCCTTGTGTAACAGATCTGTTTCCCTGGAGGCCTGTGTATATTGAAACATGATGCTAACATAGTACTTCTGTCCTCTGGGACTATGCATGAAACCAAAACACTACTCTTGAACCATGCCCTTGTGACCAGCACACGGACATTTTTGTCTTTGGTTTTGCTTATATCAGTCACATTTCTCTGGGTGCCATCACAGTCTTTTTTCCCCTTGAAAACTAGACTGGAGAATATTTCTTTCACATGTGTTCTGCAGCTGTAACTGCGAGGTGAGGAGAGGAGAGAATACAGCTTGTGAGAAATGAGGTTCACTCTCTTGTTAGGATTGAAAAGTTTAATAAAGGACAATAAGGGACAAAGATAATAAAGCACAATTCACAGCGCTGGGTGCTTTGGTGCTCTGCCAAGAGCACGCCTGCTACTTCGGAAACCCCCTTTACATACACATCCGTCTATTACATATTCATAAACAATTATGCATATTCAAACTTTTTATACATATTCAAACTTGTCTTCAAACTAGTTTACATGTTCCCGGAACTGTTTAGCATGGCTCCTCCTTGGGTCCGCCTTTTTAGAGCATGCGCGTTTCTTGGCTGTGGTTTTAGTCCGCTTCCATTATCACCTCCAGAGTGGGCTTTGGTCTATAGTCTCTGCAGACGGTGATCGCTGATAGTTGGCATGTCAGTAGCAGGGGTCCTCAACACATGTTGGTTGGACGTTATCCAACCAAGCAGGCAGTTCACAAGCATAGCTATTTCACTATTTTAGGTTAAAATGAGAAAAATAAAGGCACCAGCCACCACCAAAAAAAGAAACCACATCCTCACAACAAAGCCACACCGTCCATCTGTAATGAAGCTACTTTTACACATATAGCATCTATTTGTAGCAAGCCACTATTATAATATCTATTACAAAAGCTACTTTAACATCACTCATCTTAGCATTTGCAGAAAGCCAATATTATAGCATCTATCTATCACAAGCTTTTGTTCAAAATGAAACTATCAAGCTGAAACAACAACTGAATGGATGATCTCAGTTTCCCAACTAACAGATTTCTCTTGGCTTTATTTGTGCTGAAGATTTTCTAGTTACTGAGATAACACATCATAGACACATCAGTGGTTTGGCTGAAGGAGAAAGGAATTATATGATACGATTTACAAGCTGGGCATGTTTAATAGAACAAATGAACTGGTCTTTCTGTTGAAATTGCATGGATGACATATAAACTCTGTATCCTGCTCTATTTCTCAGATTAAAGACAAATTTGATGAATTGGTTTGTGCTGGAACTGAGGAAATTCTTACATCACCTAAATTAAAAAGCATTTTGAAATAAATTTCTGATTATTTCATAAATATTAACAATATTTAATTTATCTTTTCTTCTGCCAACCCAGGAGCAGGAGAGGGGAAAAAAAGCTGCCTGTAATGTTAAATGTCCTTTGGAAACCCTAGATAAATAGATCTGACCCCAGAACTGCAAAAATCTTAAGGACTATAATTTACTACTCTGTTACATATAATCCAGGAGCTTTAAAGTAGCAATTTTAATGCTGGAAATTACACCTCAGAAGCTTATGGTGTAGCCTTCCTGATCTCTACCTGCACTCCAAGGCGTTTAATTTAGGTCAGTTTTGTCTCAATTAGTTTATTTTTAAGCAGAAAGAGAGAAGGAATACTCTGACTGACAAGAAAACTCTGAAAAGACAGAGGAGGACTTGTCTTGGGTTCTGGAAGATACTTTGAAAACTTAATTGATTTACTTTAAAATAATACCACTGGGGTTTTTACTCTGTCCCTTATATGCTCCTAAATTCTCTGCTCCCTATACAGAGCAAATGAATACAGAACAGGATTAATTTTCTTTATTTAGCTACAGTAGTAAGTTCCAAGAGATTTTGGCACCACCTACAACTCCCTTTGAAGGCAGTTAAGAAAGCAGGTGCTTACCATTTCTCAAATCTTGGTGCTTTAGAATACAAAGAAAGCCCAAACTGACTAGTATTAATACAGGACAAAAATAGGACACATTGTGGTTTTCTGTGCTTCTTACATCCTTTGTTGCTGACAGTACTTCTGGTGTCCTGTACATGGAGGGAGGATTTGAATTTGTACATGAAAAGACTTTAAAGTACACTAACTGTTCTTCTTCCTGTGCAAACTGTCTATTAGTTTTCTTTGGTATGTTTCTTCTTGCTTATTTTTGCTGGTCCCTGGAGCTGGAATGTTTGGATTGCTGGCCAGCCCTCTGGGCAAAGCTCACTGCTTTCCAAACAGGAATCTGCCTTAGCACAAATGAACTTTTTCCCAGTTCCTGCTTTCACATGAATAATAACTACTAGGCATTTGTGACTCTTTTCTGTTCCTCTGAAGCCTACTCAGTGCCAAGGTCCTTGATGTGCTGTTGCTGGAATAAGCCTGAGCTGCAGTGTATTGCAGTGCTCTCCAGCTGGTGTCTGATAAGCCTGGCCCAACATCACTGTAGCCTAAGCTGCCTGCTGCCTAAGCTGTTTTCTGCCACCATGGAATATAAAGCGTATCTGCTGTCCAGCATAAACGGCTATAAAGGAGTCGAGATCTTGTCAAGAAGTTGGGCAGATGTGGTATTTTATGCTTAGTGTAACAACCCATATGACTTCTCTCACGGTTCTTTTTATCCACTGTCTTGCTTGGTGGCTTATAGGTTTATATTATTCTGTAAATTGTAATTATCAAGCTTTCATCTGCATGTCCCTGAAACTTTTTAAGACTCCTTCTGCTATCCATAAAGTGAAGAAAGAGAACATATTTATTCAACTGCCAAGAGAATTTCGTTTATTGGTGATGAGTCTTTATTAGAAGGCTGAAATATTTTGTGAATAAAAGCCTGATCTGAAACTCTGAAAAATACTTTGCATTACCGAGGTCAGTCACAGACTTGCTCTGTGACCCAGGGCTTCATATTTGCTCTTTGGTGTCTCTGAAGAATTGAAACAATGCTTCCTTTCCTCAAGTTGGTGTTAAGAGGATATATAACTATATTTATGTGGATTGAGAAAGCATGACAAAAGGGAAGAGATGGAAGAAGAGAAAGGAAGAAAGGACATCTATTCATGGCTCCATAGGATGCTGGTATTGTGTGTTTCCTTATATGCAGAAGTAATTTCTAAACACATCTGTTTCTTGTTCTTTGCAGTGTACAGTTGTATCCTTTCTACACAATAGAGGACAAAGATTTAATAAGACTCTTCCTTTCTTCCTAATAGTGGTTGAAATATTTTCAGAATTACCTACATTTTTTGTGCCGATTAAATATTTAATCCTACACCCACTCAAGTAATTAAAAAAAATGCTTGCAAGTGAGACTAACAGTTCTTTAAAAACATCAGCTATATATATCAATATACATATCACTGGTCTTGATTGGGTTTTTTTCCCTATAAGTGAGGTAATCACACCTTGCCTTATTACACTTATACCATACAGAAGTTGAGTTTGACTGTCAGAGTGGTTATTCTTCTGCAGCAAATAACCTTCAAGTGTATGTATACGTCTGAGGAGGAGCTCCAAATTAGAATGATTAATGACAAATCCCCATGTATTATTCTAGCTTGCAGATTTCAGATTTGCAGTCTCAGGGATATGGGGTGCCTTCTTGTGTAACACGTGCTGGAGCATTCACATGATTTCTTCCAGGAACATGTCCTGGTACCAGCAGCTGGTGAAAAGACTGAACAAAAGGTCAGGATTTAGCTCTGCAAATGTCCTCCAAAATCTTATTCCAGTGAGAAATGTTGGTGAATAAAATAAATCTGGCCATAAATATTCTAAAAAATTTTAGCTACTCTGAGTGTGGCAGGACACCCCTCCTACCACAGAAGAGTTTATCTGCTCTGTCCATCAGCCGGTTCGATAGCTCCAGACATTCCCCCCACCCTCCCCACCCCACCATGAATTGATGAGACAACCCAGGCCAGCTTATTTGACTAGTAAGTTGTCACTGGCTAGTTAGTTATTTCTCTCTCTCCTGCCAGGTGTAGAATTCCCAATAAACAACTGGGTGTGAGAACAGATGTGGGGAGATAAACTGGAATTCCTGGCTGAGAGACACTACTTTACAAACTATAAGAGCTACACAAACTTCCACGGAGGCAGAGGCCTCCTAGACACACCCTGGAAATGCGTAGGACTTCTCCCAGGGAGTTTGGATACTTTCCCTGGGAAGTGAGTGAACTCTGTTATCAATTTGGTGGTAAGTTATATTGAATCCTTATCTACACTATTTCTTTGCTAGCTGTAATATAGGTACCTTTATCGTGCACTGTATTTTATCTACTAGTAGTTCTTTTTGGTTTATCCTGTGTAGTAAGTAGTCTGTTTAAAGTCTTACGTCTGTTAATTTTGTATCTATTCAATAAATAATTCATTTTGTAATAGACCTAATTGGCCATTATTAAGAACTTGCGAGCGAGAGCCATCTGGGGTGCAGACCGCCCCAAACAGAGCTGCTGCCAGAAATCTGAGTCAAAGGCAGGACTTGTCCAAGCTTCCCTCTCATTTGTAACACTGACAAAATGTATTTTTCAGACGTTCCCCATAGCATCTACAGTCAGATCAGACTGGTTTATCTTTGTATAAGTTCCGTACAGTCCTTCATGTAATAAGAATACGCATATGTGCAAGGCTGTAATATCCCATTTGCTCTCTGTATCTCTCCAGCTGCAGGAATTGCAAGCCTACACCTTTTGGCAAAGCTCCAACCCAGTACTGAGCTATGTGCTATTCCCAGTGTATCCCTGTTATATATATCCGGTTAATTCACGCTCAGATATGAAATATTATTGTGTCTTAAATCCTGGTGGGGGGGGGTGTTCTTGGGCTCAGCTGAATGCGATTCCGGGAATCATGTATTTCTCGCCAAAGGGACATTTACATCTTAAAACTGCAGACTCGCCCTGGACAGGGTGTAGTCTCTGCCCATTCAGCTCTTTGCATTCAAATGGAGTACGAGTCCAGGCTGAACACAATGCCACGCTCCCCGGACGACATTTGCATCCGAAAAGGGACAGCTTCTGTCTAAAAATAAGAGAATCACTTCTACCGGGAAAAGATCTGCATTACGCTGAGATATCATACAACGCCACCTGGACATATCCATCTCTAAAGAGGAGTCCTCAGCATCCATATCGGCAAGAACTCCTCCCAGGCCAAGTGCTAACGGGCAATCAAAATCCAGATGTGCGAGAACTCCCCCCTGGCCAGGAGATAACGAGCGGATTGGAACCAAGATATGGAACATCGAGAGACATCTGATAACACTCCCCGGTGATGAAAGACTAATCAAGGACAGGATGAGCTTTTGTCCACCTTAGTTCCTAGAATAGAATCACTTTATGAATATGTTAATAAGAGTTAACTCCCCAAAACTCCGAACTCTGCGCGGAACATAGTATATAAGCCCGCTGCAAAAAGCAGCAGTCGTGAACAAGGGAGGTTTGGTGCGATAGAGGCCAGACCTACGTTCACCCAGTTCCAACCCCGGGCTTGGTACTGTGTCTTTTTCGATCGTGGCATCGCACTTCCGATATTTCGGACTTTTAATAAATTTTGTGATATAAAATTTTAATATCGAATTTGGCTATCATTTATTTCATCCCCAAGCATTTGTGGTGCATACAATGCAGACAAGGACATCTGGGGCACTCAAGGAAGTTCGAGAACATGAATACAGATAGGAATCTTCTCCTGTGTAATGGTGCTGTACTTCTGAAATGTTAAAAGTCACAACCTTTTCAATGTGATTGCTTCTAGAAAGCATTTTCTTTCACAAAGGAAATAGAATAAAAGTTATTGTATTGCCTGCCCTATTAACTGGAGGTTCCACAAATCGGAAGAGTCATTAAGGAAAAAAGCAACTTCGTCCTGCTGCTGTTTGCCTCTTGCACATTCAAGTGAATAGTTGCTCCTAAAATCAATATCAATTACCCATGTTAAACATTTTTGCTTCTACTGTAAGCATCTTAGGTGTGATTTTAGCAGTAAAAGTGAGGGTCTTGTATGGACAGGGTAATTTGCATCAGAGCAGAAGACTGTTTGGGGTTTATTGTTTGAATAACTGTGTTTGGGCACTGGAACTTTGCACAGTGGTGGTAGCGATGGTTGAAAAGTGGATCTTGTCTTTGGCTCGAAGGATTTTAGAGGCTTATTGGTATCCCTGTTGTAAAAGCCTAATAATAAGAGAAAAGCTTCAAAAATGCTTTGACATTATGACTGCTCAACACCTGAAAGGCTTCAAAAGTGCTTCGTTATTATGTCTGCTTATCATAATCACTCTTGAATACCTGAAAACTACATGTGGTATGGGCCGTGAGTAGCCCGCCTTGAGGCCCATAAAAAGGAAGGCAAAATTGGTGCAAAATGTGGAGGGGAAAGCGAAGGGCAGAATCCCTGACCTTTGCCTTTCC
>VZTI01002703.1:25672-77967 GCA_013397865.1 Struthidea cinerea
GCCTAGGGAGATCCCCCCGAACCTGCACCCCTGGACCGAAATCCCGAGTGACTTGTGGAAGCCCTACCCCTGCTCCTGCGTCCCGTGGCGAGAGCACCGCGAGTGGACTGAGGTTCGGCTGCAGCGACCGGGCACCGCGCCTGCATCACGGAGGAGGGGCTGCCGCATTCCAACCAAACTACTCCAGACATTGGAGGAGGCAGATAAGACACTTCAAACAGCAGAAAAAAACCCCGAAAAACTGCTCCGTTCCCCCCACCCCGTCTCAGCAGCAACAAAGGTAGCACAGTGTGCTGGTGACCTATCCTACGTTTTTTAAAGTAACCTTGGCTTTTTCTAACTTTTCTCTACTTTTCTCTTTCTTTCTCTTTGCCTTTCTTACCATTAAATAAAAATACATCAAGTTTTTGGCATCAACATTTAATCTCGTTTGGTTTTAATCTCGTTTTTGGGAATATTTGGAACCTTCAAAGTTCTTTCCATTTTATACACAGAGACTTAGCTTTCTTTGCTCTTCTGAGTTTAAACTGGATCATAACACCTGTTAGGTTACATCTGCCCATTTATTTCTGTTTATTGCCTTTAAATTACAAGATTTTAAATTTAAAATCTTACAAACATATATATTTATACTGTATGCATTATCTTCATGGATTAAAAGCGCAGGGTGCAGCCACCTGCTCATTTATACCTGGGAACGAGCAAGTGCTGCATTGGAGTTATGGTCACTAATACTTTCCCTGTTCAGGGGACACTCTCAGGGTCAGAGATTACAGGATCTAGGAAGCAGCTCAGGAAGGTACTCCACAAAAGTAACATGTCCATACTACTAACTGACATGCGAAATTGCTGCTGGTTTACAAGCTTTTGGGAACTGACTCTTGCCTGTCCACTTTCTCTGGAATTCTTGTATAACAAATAAGAGTCCCTTGATGGTAGTTTTGCTTTACTGAACAACTCTATGTATCTCCTTAGAAATAACCTTGGACTTGAGGACTGAGGTCTTGGACCTGAATGCTAACTCACAATTATCACTTCTGTGAAATGAATAGTTCTTCCCTTGGCACATTTGATGTGTGATGATAGGCAGACTCAAATTCTAGGGCCAGTTCTGTTCAATGTATTTATCAGTTATCTCAATGCCAGAGTTGAATTCACCATTAGCAGGTTTGCTGTTGACACCAACCTGGGAGGTGCTCTTGGGTCTCCTCAGAGACCAAAGGCCTTGCAGAGTGGTCTAGATAGATTTGAGCATTCAGCAAACATTAATGGGATGAAGTTTAACAAGACAAAATGCCAAATCCTGGATCTGGGAAGTAGATGCAGATCATCATAGAGTACATCATAGACTACTGCCAGGTGCAATTACAAGCTGTGGGAGGAGTGGCTGGAGGGCAGCCCTGCAGAAAGGTATCTGGGAGCACTGGTTGGCAGCCGGCTCAGTCTGAGCCAGCCATGTGTGCCCAGGCAGCCCAGAGTGCAAACCCCATCCTTGGAGCATCAAACACGGCATCACCAGCTGTCAAAGGATGTAATTATCCTGCTGTATTCAGCCTTGGTGTGGCTTTACCTTGAGTACACGTGCAGTTCTGGGCCCTGCAATTTAAGAGGGATGTGAAATTCCTTAAATGCATCCAGAGGAGGGCAGCAAAGCTGGTGAAAGAGCTGGAAGGAACTGCATCCCACGAAGAACATCTGAGGACTCTGGACATGTCCAGTTTGGAGAGAAAGAGGCTAAGGGGTGACCTCATTGCTCTCTACAGCTTCCTGAGGAGGGAAGTGAAGAAGGAAAGTGCTGAGTTCTCTGCCCTGAGATCCAGTGATGGGATGTGGTAATGGTTCAAAGATGCTCCAGGGAAGGTTCAGATTGGACATCAGGAAGCATTTCTTTACTGAGAGAGTGGTCAAATACTGAAGCAGATTTCCTGGAGAGGTAGTCAATGCCCCAAGCCTGTCAGTGTTTAAAAGAAGCATTTATACAATGCCTTTAATAACAGGTTTTAACTTTAGGTCAGCCCTGAGGTGGTCAGGCAGTTGGGCTGGGTGACTGCTGTGGGGTTCTTGCAAGTGAAATTATTCTACTCCTATTCTATTCTATTCTATTCTATTCTATTCTATTCTATTCTATTCTATTCTATTCTATTCTATTCTATTCTATTTCTGGTCATACAATGCATAGGTTAATCAGCATCCCAACAGTCAGTTCTGACAGTCTGCCTTTGGTAGGAAGAAAAGAGACTTCAATTATATGGATGTGAGCTGTGCTATGCCTTATGGAGCCTTATGGCTCCAGATGCAGGGAAGTGTCCCTCAGCCATTCTAACAAGGATTGTAGATATAGCCTTGAGGTTGAAATAAAAGAAAGAAAATAAAAGAAAAATCATGGCTCTGCATGTCATCCAAGTTAGCAGCTAATAAACTGAAAGCAGGCAAAATTAAATTACAAGGATCCAGAGAGAAAATAATAGATATGAAGAGCACATAAAGATCTCCAACTAGAAAGAATAGTAAACACGAAGCATAGATCTAAATAATATTAAATTGACCTGCCGTGTAACAAGTGTAAAAATGAATTGCAGCAGTTGTTGGCCCCATGTGTTTGGTACACAACCAAACTTCAAATGAGTATTGGTTTACTGTCTAAGTATTAATCAATTAACTAGGGATATCGGATAAGATTCAGTAATACACAAAGTAGGAAAACAAAGTTTTATCTCCAGAATATTTAGTAAAGGGTACATTATATGCCCTCATAAAAATAGGGCGAAAAGTAAAAAATGGTAAAAATTACAGAGACAGAATTTTTGGTGGGGAGCAGATAAAATTATTTTACTTAGATAATCACAAACCTACATTTTTTTTTATGTCAGCATTGTCTTTCTTTAATAGTTTTTACTAAACATAGCTTCAAAATGAAAAGTGTTTGCCCATAAGAGTTTTATTTACATGTTGAATTTCAGCTGAAACTTTTCTTCCAATAAATTTGCTCTCAATAAAACAAAATATCTCTCATAATTTTATGTTAAAATGTTCATTTTAATAATGTCATTTTTAAAGAGAAATTGTTTGGCCTAAAACTTCCTGGCCAACTCAGATAAAGCTCCTTGATTCAGTGGTACTGGACACTCAGTTTTAGCCAGAGTCAAGACCAAATTAAGTCTCTCAATAAGAAGTTTGATCAGAATACCACAGCTTCTTAGTGTTGGCTAGACTTACACTTTCTAAAAGGTCACACTTTTCCCATGATATCTAAATGATATCTGCTTTAAATCTTGGTCAGTCTCAGAGGTAATCTACTGCAATCTTGCATACATTTTGAAATTTATAAGGATTCATTACTTTTTTTCTTTTTTGTTAGTCAAAA
The DNA here is from genome assembly GCA_013397865.1 of Struthidea cinerea. Taxonomy (NCBI): domain Eukaryota; kingdom Metazoa; phylum Chordata; class Aves; order Passeriformes; family Corcoracidae; genus Struthidea; species Struthidea cinerea. The sequence continues at coordinate 29,037 of VZTI01002703.1, forward strand.
CTATAGTAGAGTCTAATCATATTTAGGAAGAGCTGAGATTTTAGGTCATTGAAATGAAACAGACTTAGCCAGGTTATTTCTTTGCATTGAGCTCTTGACAGAAACAAATTGACTTTGAACATAAATATATCTTTTTCACTGTAGTTTTAAGCCAACCCTATGGACCTTAAGTGAGAATCTTGCCTTTATTCTCTCTTGTTTTGGCAACAGAAAACATACAAGCGGAAGGAGTAAGCAGAAACAGCTGAAACTGTTTGCTAGGGCACCTATGGCCAGATGGCTCATCACAACACCTTTAAAATTCAAGTAGTCATATTTACGTGTACTTAATATTTATACAAGTAATCCTGTATTGTGTAACAGAGAAAATGGTCAGAAAACTTTTGCATATTTGAAATTTACTGTAGCTTGAACCCAGCACTCTGCTTCTAGTGTTGTTAGTAAATTGGATGAAGAATTGTGTATATAACTGTCTAGAGCTATTTTAGAATTTGATATTTGAGATGGATTCAGTCTTTACAAATAAAATACCACAGAGAAATTGGAATGAAACTCTGCACATTTATGCATATCTATTTACTTGGAGTAAACAGCACATTCTTGTGTCTCAAAACCCCTTGATAACCTTGTTTATTGCTCTGCTACGTCATTTGATGAAAATAAACTCCTGCAATTGCTCCTTGCTGCGATAGCTCGTAGCTGTTATAACTGAAGCTGTGGGCAGGAAGAATGGATGAAGCATTTGGTCCCTTATCTCTCATAAGTGTCTGGAAATCAAAGATTCTTACTGTATTTAAAGGGCCTCACGGATTGTCCCTGGGCATTTGGATCAAAATAAATATATGGATTCAAGGAGAAATTTTTCTATTAAAATTTAGATCTCCATGTTAGAAAACCTGTAACTGGGGTACGTTGATATAACCTCAAGTTTCCACATTTTTCTCTACTCTCAGTCTGTCTGTGAAGTATTTGCACTGCAGATGTAGAACTTCTGGATATATTGTGCTATATGTACACTGCTTCTTTGTTGAGGACTTTCAAAAGTGTCTCTGTGCAATTTTGTAACTTACTAACAGAAAGTAATGATGGAGAGTAAAGCAACATCTACACTTATGACCTGTTCTCTATATTTCCTACATGGTGATCTTGGGGAAATATAATGATTAAGGTCTGCTTTTAGTTTAGAAAAAGGGGGGAATTTCTCTGGCTCTTCTGGAAAGACTCTGAAGGGTATTGCCAGCAGGTTAAGGGAGATGAACCTGCCCCTCTGCTCAGCCCTGGTGAGGCACATCTGGAGTGCTGTGTCCAGCTTTGGGCTCCTCAGGACAAGAGAGACATGGAGCTCCTGGCGTGGCTCTAGCGGAGTTACAGAGATGATGAAGGGATGGAGCATCTCTCTTGTAAGGAAAGGCTGAGAGAGCTGGGATTGTTCAGGTTTGAGAAGTGAACACTGAAAGGGAACCTCATCAAGAAGAAAAAGGAAACAACCAGCCAACCAAATAAATATCAGTAAGTAATACGCTAAAACATAGGTGTACTTTCCCACTGAATTTGGGTGGAAAAAGCAATGTGCTTCCAATAATGGAAAAGATTAAAAGTCCCTTTCTTTTGTAGCTTTCTCTTGTTTTGCTTTGCTTCCTGACTAGAATCTAGTTGGACTTCCTCAAAGCATACTCAAATTGTGAAGTTTATTTCAAATGTGTTTTCATAAGCTATGAAATAGTGTATCTACAATAATCATTTTGTATTACAATGAGAGGAAGGTCATTTCTGGAAACAGCTCCTGTTCAATATTTAAACTACTGTGATTGTTGAACTACTCCATCTGTTGAACCTGTGGTATTTGAAATAGGAACCCAGAGCAGTGTTAACATACCTACCGCCAAGAATTCCCTGTTCACTCCTAAGAAATTCAGTACAAGGTTTGAAATTAAGTTTCATTTGAAATGTTCTTTGTGCCTTTTTACCTCAGTAAAGGACGTACTGGTTCATAGACTCTATTTCTCTGTAAAATGTTGTTAGGTATCTGTAGTGAATTTAGCAATACCTATTATCCTCACTCAAGCAAAAAACCTGAAAGTGTTCTAAAATGTAAAAGTCTTGGGGTTTAGGATTTTTCCTTTTGTTTCTTTCTCTTAGGGAATTTTCTCTCATTTTGTTGCTAAGAAACAATAACGACTGGTACTTGAGAGAGACAAAAGAAGGGGGACCATAGAGAAGGGGGAGGAGTGCAGCTGACTTTACTATCGTAGCTGAGGGACATTCTCCTGGGAAGGGCAGAGATATTGCGAGATTTGGGCTGGGGGAAGGGGTTGGGCACAGCTCCTTGCTCTCTCTTGCTCTCTTGGCATTTTGAGGGGTAAGAGGCTGTGGGAAGAATTCACCACCACTGCGGGGTTCCGTCTCCTGCTGCTTTCTTCTACCGTAAGTGGAGCTCTGCTCGTAAGAGCGGCTATTATTAATTAATTAATTAATTAATAAGGTCCACTGGGACCTTATTAACATCCTACCTCACCAGAGGACCCTTTACCATCTGCTCGGGTGCCTCAGGGGAAACCCTGGGATCCCCGAGCCCCTTCCCCCTCCAAGGCAGCCTCTCCCTGCGCTGTTTGGGAGCCGGGCTGCCACTGCCCAGCTCCTGCCCTGTCTTTGCTGGGTTTTTTGCTACACCGTAGCCCTGCACCACTGCCTGCCAGGACGTCCCGCTGGTCCAGCTACAGCTGCTGAGTTTCTGATACGTCTTGTCTACCACTCTGGGATTTTTGCTCGCCCCTGCTGTTCCAGCTTGCTGCTTCCAAGGTCCCTGCTACAGCTCCTTTTGCTGTCCAGAGGGGGCACTGGGATCGACTGCCCATGGGGGTTTGTAAAGGAAGCCCCTTTTCCATCCCTTCCGCCGGCGTGTCCGCCATTGCCGCCTGAGGGAGAGGCGGCCGAGCTCGCGCCACAGCGCCCCCTGCAGCCCCGGGGGAACCATCGCACCCGCCCTGCCCGGCCGGGAGCCACCAGCGCCCCTGCCGGCTGTGAGCAGAACTGCACCGAAGGGGAAAGTGCCCGCGGCCGAGAGAGGCTGGCACTGGGCTTCTGGTTTTGTTGGTTGTTGCTGCCGCTGTTGTTGTTTCTTTGCCTTGTTATACATATATATCCACACACGTAAAGAACTGTTATTCCTTTTCCCATATCTTTGCCTGAAAGCCCCGTAATTTCAAGGCTGTAATAATTTGGAGGGAAGGGGGTCACATTTTCCATTCCAAGGGAGGTTCCCGCCTTCCTTGGCAGACACCTGTCCTTTAAACCAACACAGATTTAAGAGTGGTATTTTAAGCAAGGTTTTTAAAATTCATCTAGCTACTATTGTCTGCTGTTACAAAGGGTTGAAATGCCAGTAAAGAGTTGCAATATATAGATTTTTATTTTTCATTAGTATGCATTGAGTAGGTGTTGAAAATTTCATGTGTAAAGGTTTTCAAAGTGTTTAATTTGAGAAAAAAAATTTTTTAGATCCTACTAGGAAATTTTCCGTACAGTGTAAGAGAGGAAAAAAGAATCCTATTTAAAAAGTACAACTGAGGATATTGTGAACAATCACAAATAACCTTCAGAAGTGCTTATAACACTTTGGAATGAGGCAAAGCTTCACCAGGTAGAGATGAGAACTAGAAAGTTTGAAATGAGACTTCAATTTGTTCTCTAAGTGTCTGCACTCTAAATTCCTGATAAAACTGTTAGTTATGTTTGCTGAATTTTTCTTCTCCAGTCTTTTCTTGCTGTTCAGTGAGGTAAATGTTCCCTAAATATTTCATAAGAATAGCTCAAAACCTCCTCTACCCGTTTTAATGTTGAAATTACAGCTACTCTACATATAGATTAAAATATAACAGACAATGAGCCATCCAAAATGGTCAAATTTTGCTTTTATCTTGATTCAATCACGTTTTGGGTTCCTGCTTGTACTGCATCTCAAGGGTATCATTGTCCATCTTAATTTCTGCCTTTTTTTCATGTTGTAATTTTCAGTACTAGAGTATAGAAAAATGTAAACATAGTATTTAGGTTTTGGCAACAGAAAATAATTACTGGATGTGTCATTAGTCATGTGTAGAGAAGTAGTAGAAAATTATAGATGGTGGTACCACAAAAATAAGGCTGTTGGTTTGCTGTTTTTGTGGTCTGGGGTTGGCTTTGTTGGGTTGTTGTTATTGCTGTTGTTTGGTTGGGTTTTTTGTTAGTTTGTTTATTTGTTTCCCCACAGAAATGACTGAAATATGGGATTGTGATCGTTAAGAAAACTTTCAACTGGTTGGTTTATCTTCTGGTTGCAGTCTAACTATGACTATGAAATATAGTTAGAAAAGACTGATTCATGAATCAGATGAGAGCATTTGTGCCACTCCCAGTCTCCTATAGATAGACAAACAAGCTAAAAATAAACTAAAATAAGCTGTTCTCTACCTCTTCTGCAATGAGGAAGGCTTTGGCTATGTGATCTGCTTTATCCCACAAGAAATGTACCGCTCTCTTGGGACATGTCATGTTTTGCTCAGGTTCAACACAATTATTTTCACGGTCCTTCTGCAGCTGTTAAGATTTGATACTCAATCATCCAACATGTGTCATGAGCCAAATTTGATATCTTGGAAGTGACTTAAAAGGCAAACTTATAGATAGTGCAAAATATCTAGGGCTAGTCACCAACAACACAATTTAAAAGTCCTGAGAGAATAGATTTCTCATTTATGGATTTTGCTTTTCGAGAAGAAAATCCTTATGAACAGTATGCCTATATATTTTAAAAATATATATTTAAGTGAGCTGAAAGACCGTATCATATCTCTGGTGCACAAAAGAAAAGTCTGGCATGGAAATAGCAGTCTGCATTCTTTATCCAGAGAAATAAAAAATACGGGAGGAAGGCAACAATCTTAGTGAAAAGAAACATTCAGAAAATATATTCAGCAGTGTTTGACTTCTGTTTGGTATGACATTGAAATGTGCTTGTCTAAAGTGCTGTGGTGCCTCACAGACATTGCAAAACGCTTGCCACAGGGCTCTGCTCTCCTTTTGAAGCTGAATTTCTCTGTCATGAGGTAGGGACAACACACCAACACAACACAGGTGGTTTTAGATGAAATGGGTTTTGTTATACAATCATGGAAAGAAGTTTAAGTATCATCCAGTTCCAACTCCCCTGCCTAGATCAGATTGCTTAATGCCCCATTCAGTTCAGTGTCTCCCCACCCTCAGAGTAAAGAATTTCTTTTTAATATCCAGTCTTAACCCACCCTCTTTCAGTTTAATGTTATTACCTCCTGTCCTATCATTACATGCTGTTGTAAAAAGTTCCTCTCCAGCTCTCATAGCCCCTTGAGGTACTGTAAGGCTTCTAGAAGGTCTCTCCAGAGCCTTCTCTTCTCCAGGCTGAACAGCCTCAATTCTCAAGCTGTCTTCCTAGGAGAGGTGCTCCAGCCCTCTGGTTGTCTTTCTGGCCCCACTCTGGTCTTGCTGCAGCAGATCTATGTCCTTATGTTGGGTTCCTCAGACCTGGACTCAGTAGTCCAGATGGGTATCATGACAGCAGACCAGAGGGGCAGAATCACCTTCCTCAGCCTGCTGGTCACACTGCTTTTGATGCAGCCCTGTATTATGGTTGACTTTCAGGGCTGTAAGCACACATTGCTGGGTCATGTTGAGTTTTTCTTTCACCAACACCCCTAAGTTCTTTCCCTCAGGGCTGCTCGGGTAGAAGGAAAAAATGTAAGGCGTCATGTGAGAGACAGACAATTAAAGAAGTCTATTCTAAAATCAATAATTCCTAAATAATAACATGATGTATTATCATGTCATATAATATATAGCATAATACAATAAATAGCAAACAATATAATAAGATTCCTAAACGATGCTTTATTTAATTATTATAATGTGATGTATCTGTAACTTTGCAGCCAGATCTTGACTACTCCCAAACAGAGCCCAAACTCTTCCCAAGGTCCATGCAGATTTTGTACAACTAATGTTTTACTTCACTGCAGGAAAGCCAGGATCAGCTATTTGAAAGAACAGAACCTGTAAAATCAACTGTGGGAGTGAAGCTGAATATTTTCTTGGTGTTCATGTCTGACTTGGGTATTTTGGGTCCAGATCTGCATGGGAGCACAGCCTGGGCCATTAGCTGCAGACTGCAACAAGCAGAAAGCAGGGAGGGCACCCAAGATGTGGCTCCAGCCCCAGAGGAAACAGGGCTGATGCTCCTCTGTTTGTGTCTTACAAGTACAGATCATCTCAGTGTCACAGTGAGAGATCCTCTAAGGAGCATCAGTGTTGAGCTAAGACATGCAGCAACACCTGCAGTTTTCACAAGTGTTCCAGTCAGGGGCCTGGCATGGGCAGGTTTGTCTCAAACTGTGTAAAACAAAGCAAGATTATTTAGAATTACTTGCAATTATTAGGACATACCATTTAATTTTCTACAATGTAAAACACAGGTTGTTTACATTTCGTCTAAGCTTGACTTCAAAAACAATCTACGTTAATATTTCTTGCACCTTCTCTAGTCTCAGGCACACATCAGCATTTTAGTAAAAAAGTCTGAGGGCCAGGTGCATGGCTTTGCCATAGAGTGTGGGTTTTCTTGTACCTCCAATAAAATTTCTATTTTTTTGTGGGTCATAGTGCTACTAGTAAAAGGGAGGAATCCCCCCCCACCCCCCTTTTTTTTTCAATTGTCTTGGCATGGATGCTGCACAGCAGCTCAGGCAAAATTCTTTAGGAGGAGAAGGAGACACCCGAGCCCTGGGAAGAGTTGTGTCTCATCAATGATAAAATTACACTAAAATTTGAATGTTCTTTTTTTTAAGCTCTATTTTGCCCTTGATATTAAAATTTGGAATGCATAAGCAATCACACTTTTTAGCTTGATTTTGTGGATTTCCTGCCAATGTCTTAGGTTAAGAGCAGTTCATGAAGCAGTGAATGAGAAATACAGGTCTAGTAGCAAACAGAATGCAAACAAGATTGATTTACAGCCTTTTCAATGCTTCTTAGATGCTATGTGGCCATGGTCCAGTCTCTCCATCTCCCTGTACATCTACTTCCTAATAGAGGAAATAGACCCTAATTTTGTCCTCTTTCCTTCTTGTTTATACAGTTAGTAAGCTGCTTATGGCTCACGCTGTGATTCTCTGATGCTGAACAGAATTCACCTCTGATCCCATTAGGACACCTGGGCACCACTCTGACACACACAGTAGTGTGTGTCACTTGCAAGATGAAGTGTGTCGTTTTCCAGTCTAGCCTGGTAGTAGCTGGCATAACAAAGAATAATGGCCATGCTCTCCAGGAAGTTGTTTCTAGCACTAGCATAGAAGATGACAAGTAATCCAGACAGGCATTAGTATGGGCAGTCTGTAAGTGATGGACAGGAGAAGTGCCATAACCATTTTATGAAAGCCATTATGATGCATCATGGTGTTGATCTGCATTGAAAAACTCAGCAAGATTCTCCAAAAGAATGGCATTGCTATATTTTTATTCACATTGCTGACAAATAGTTCTATTATACTTCCTGAATTTATCCTTTGTTTTTTTACTAGTGATTGTGAATAGAGAATGATGATTTTTGTGCATCTTCAACAATGATTTTGGAGGTTTAGTGCCCATAGATACTGTGAAATCACAGTCCTTTGAAACTGCCCGTTCTCTTCAATGTGATAAGGATTTTGTCCTGTGCTAAGAATGCAAGTGGGAAATCTCTTGGTAATTCAGACTGGTTAGTCATTCAGGGGTAGATCCACATAAAACATAAAGTAGAATGAATTGGATTTGATTACATGCGGTAGGTAGAAACTCAAAGCCTCTCTTTTACTGTTGACTCCCATCCCAGCATTTTGAAAAATTACAGTTGACTTCATGTCCAATATATATTTTGGTCATTATGTTTCTTGAGGGAGGACAGGGAGGAAATCAATGGCTTCAGGCCAAATCCATGCAGCAGAAAGCCGTACTCTCACAGGTATTCACACTTTGCCTAAACTGCTTAGACTGAAGCATAGTGAAGTTCAACAATGTCCAACAAAACCTCAAAGTTAAAGAAAAATAGATGTTTCTTTGACCAATGTAACAGATCAAAGCTCAGCTACTTACAAGGATACTTGAGAGATAAATATATGTTCAGGTGGTTAAATCTGCCTTGCAAATGAATAGGTATTTGACACGAAATTCAATGCAGCATCTTGAACCTAGTATTAGGAGAACAAAAAAAAATATTTGGAGCTACTTAAAATTAAAATTGCATATTATAATTTTATTCCCTAATTTAAGGAAAAATGTGAGAATTTGCTCATGCAGAGGATGAGGACCGCATTTGGTAAGGCTTAGATCCTCATGGTTGTGGTATTCAAGAGAGAGAAAACACAGTAAATAAATCAGTTTTTTTATTATAGAATCTGTGTTCTTCTATGGGGTTTAGGTGAGTTGAGTGAAAATTCTACCTTCTAATGTTTGTAACATTTATGTACTTGTTTGGTTGTTTTCCTCCCTTCAGCTTGCCCCACCCAAACTCAGGAAATATCCTTTGGCTGCTGAGATGTGCACATTTAGACATAGTGAGAGAGAGATTTCAGAACACCTCATTAGCCAGGGGCAACATATTGCTGTACTGCCTTGGAAGAAAATCAGTGAAAAACACAGCAATGTAAGTCACAGTACATTTACTTAGTGCCTATTTACTCCAGAGAGAGCATTACTTCTTGTAGCAAATGATTTCTCCCTCCCTGTTTATTCATTTCTGGTATCTGACACAACACAAGGAAAGTAATTTTTTGCATATTTTTCATTGTAATTTCTTTATTTCCCTCCAGTGCAAAGGGAAGAACAGGAGTGACTCCAAAGAGATTTCTCTACATATCTTCTGTCCTATATAATGCCTTGCAGATAACCAAACCAGCAAGGAATTAAAAACCTTCTATATTTCTTTACTCCCCAGTGCCCATGGAAGACAAGAGACAATCTTGCCTTTAAAAGATAACACTGTATACATTTTCTAAATCACCTAGAGGGTTCCAAAGCAGGCATGTACTGGAGATTAATGCAGAATTAAAAGCTTTAGAATGTCTCAAGTTCTTTACATTAAGAAGTCAAAGTTTAAATCAAGCCCTAAGGATCTTGTTCCTAGTTGTGGCTATAGAATTTTTAAAGGAAGAGTTACACTGAAAAGCCAGTAGATGATTCCTTTTAGTACTTAAAGCTTGGTTTACTGCAGTTTTAATGCAGTACCTGTCATGTATTTTCATTTTACAGTACAAAAGCTGCAACATAACAGAATATCTGTAAATCCCAGGGGTTTTGTGGGCATTCATTACTTTTACAATATTGTGTTTTTAGTCTATGATACTTTCTTTTTCTCTAATTCTTTTCTCACTGAGGACCGTATACTGCTATTCATAATAATTAATTTTGCAGTGCTTAAAAATGAGACCATAGGCATTCAACTAATAACTACATCTTGAATACTTTAGAACTCATTAGTTATAAACAGTCCTGGGGAGCAAAGTTAAAAGAAATATTTTATTGACTGATGTCTAGGTGACAGCACTGGAGAATTATTTCTATGCAAAAAGAAAATATAAGATGATGTCTCAGTTTAAGAGTAATACATTATTCTTTTTATTGTCATAGGAAAAACAGTTCTTCCCTTCTCACCCATTGCATCAAAGTTTTTATGCATTCAAATGATTTTGAAAGTCTTGAGCTTGCTTTTCTTCCTGCTGCTATTATACAAGTTACTGTCTCTAGCTAACACCTTCTTTCTTTATTGGTAAACCATGAAAAAGAATCATAAAATCTAGCAGGAGTATGGCACCATGTGATCTCCCTGCTGAGTTTAAGCACTTTGCAATGAGGCTATATAAAACTTTAAGTGGGAACACAATATCTTTGTTGCACCAAATAATGATCTGGGCTCTAGCAGACAGACCATGAACAGAACTGTTTGCTGCCTTTCCATAAATTTGGCAGGTTCTTTGTGGGGGGTTAGCTGGAAGTAAGAAACACAATGTCTTGTCTTACTTAACAATGTCATGTTAAGTAAACACGCACTTAACATGCTTTTGCAGATACAAGCACTACAACTCCCTGACAGTTACCAATAACAAATAAAAACTTCCTACCTCAGCATATTAACCTTATTTTTTGCACATCAAATGAGAAGTGATCTATGACTCTGCATTCCTAAAGTTTGATATCAGCAATACTCTGGGAGGGAAAGCATCACACAAATACATCTTCCATGGGAAATATTAAACTTTTTTCTCCCCTTTAAGGCCAGACTCCTTATTTTCAAGAATGCTCTCTTGTTCTTCTAACACTCTTTCGAAAGGAGTAATCTTGGGCTAAAATCATGATTCATATATATAAGACTCTTTCCTTCAGACAGTCGGAATAACCACATGCGCAATGATCTTGATGGCATGTCTTTTCTTTTATAAAGTCATTATAATTTTATTGTAGGTTAACTTCAAATAAGACAATCAAACAAAGTTAAGATTTGTTTAACTGGGACAGCAGATGCAAAGGTTGAAGTAATAACTCTGTCATCAGGTTAAATATTGTGGTGGTGATACCTGGAGGAGAAGATGGATGTACATGCTTGTGTGTGCTATCCACACTGACCTGTGTTAAATTTGTTTCTGTTCTCATTTAGAAGATTTGTTTCACTTTGTCTAGGATGAATGCTAATAATGTGTTTAACTCTTTAGTCTGATGCTGGCTGCAGAGTGAATAGGGAAATAGATACATACCTCTCTGAGAAAAAAAGAAAGACCTGTGTAGACCACTATTTCAGCATTCTGCTACATTATGGGAGCAACAGCTCACACTACAGCATGTTTCTCACACTTTATACCAGTGACTTGTAATGCAAAGGGAAGGTACATTGTGTTTTTCTAGTGAGGAGAAAATATTCACCTAGCAAGCAAATTCAGAATTAGCAATGCAAGAAAAAAAAGACATCCAAGCAAAGATTTTTGGAGGATCTGCAAGTATTTCTCTCATTATGCCAACCTGGTTACTTGTCAAGGTTACAATACTGCTTTTTAGTGTTGGTAGAAGCTTTGTCTTCCTCTGGTTTCATTTTCTGGCAATTCCATTGAGTAATCTAGTAATCCAAACACTGGAGATGGGGAACTAGATCAGAAGAACTATTGACATGATCCAGTAGGGCATACATATCTGTACACTTCCTATGGATTCATGCCTTTGAAGAAATAAATTTCCATCATTTTTTATGGGTCTAGATATGCATACTTGAAGTTTGTATGATACAAATTCTTTGAAAATTTTAAGTAGAGTATCTTATGGGGTCGGTATGTTGAGACATGTAAATGCATTCTTTAAGTCCTCACAATAACAAGGTCAAATGAAAGGATTCTCTCAGGTTTTTGTCCTGTCAAAACCGTTTTTTTGCTACATTTTATCAAGAATTTCTACCAGAATCTCTGAACCCATTTTTTTGTTATCTGCTGAGCCTTTATTTCAGGGTTGGATTGTGTTTTCTTATATGATACTACCATACCTTCTTCAGTAGATATCCAGCCTCACTGCTGTTAAGGTGTTCTTGTACTCTTCTAATCATCGTGCAACAACACTGCACTTCCTTTTCAAGTTCAGGTTGCTTTGATCCTTTTACAGGGACTGGTCTTTGGTACATTATGCTTGTGACTTAGAACTCTGTCCTGTAGATCAACCTGAGAACATGGGGTACCAGAATGGGCTTCAACTCTTCAGCCACTACTTCTCTCTCTATCTGATACAAAAATAGTAGCATTTACGCTGAAAGTATCTACTTGGCAAAGAAATTATCTTTGCAGTTAAATTTGTGTTCCAAATTTTAATAGGGCTTACAGCCATTGGAAAGCGAGTTGGCATTTGGTTGTGGATTTGGGTTTTTTTTTTGTTTGTTGGGGTTTTTTTTGATTTTTTTTCCTGTTTGTTTGTTTTTGTGGGTTTTATTTGCTGTTGGGGGGGGTTGTTCAGTGGGTTTTTTGTTTGGTTGGTTGGTTTTTGTTTTTCTTTCTAATTTTTTTTTAATTTTATTTTTTTAATCATCTAACATCCTTAATATCTAAATTGTTGTATTGTACAAAACAATTTTTTGTTACCCTGTACCCTGTGGAAGAATTAATAGTCATCAAGACACTTATACATGGGCTTTTTTCAATGCCTTTGACTTCCTTCGAAACCCAGATTCTTTTTAGGCTCAGTAATTCATACACTCAGTATTCAAGCTATTCTCTTATTCTTTCCCTAACCTTTTTTTCCCTCTTCTTCTCTCTTGAGTTAAACCTGTGGACAAAGGTCTCACAGGCTTCTTTGTCACCTCCCGAGTCCAATAAGGGGAGTGAATGTATTTCTTTTCATCTGCCAGTTTCAACAGCAGCTATTTCCAACATTTCTTCCAGAGGCCAATTATAGCCCTTTCCTTTACTGAAGTGAAAATCAAAGAATGTTATGCAAATAGATGACCTGGTCTCTTACTATGTGAACAATCCATAATATCAATACTTACTGATATCTATTCCAAATTTTTGTATTGGACAATGTGATTATGGGATGTTACAATGCAGAGAGGTTCAACTTTTTACCTAAAAAAACTTATAAAATGCTTACCCTGATGCCTTTGTGGGAAATAATAAATGGCATCAAATAGGATGACATAGAAAAAACTGCAACTGATTTTCTATTAAAAACACATATCTCATTTCTCTTTTGTATATCTCTAACCCTCTATATGGTTTTAATTATGCCTGGTGATGCAGTATTCTGTAGTCCACAGATGCTGTGACCTATATTTCTATACTTATGCTGGTTGATTGAGGGCAAATGACCCATTTAAGAGATAGAAAAAAAATGGGGGAAAAAATGCTTTAAGAAAATCTTTCCATTGAAACATTTTGTAGCACTTTTACTTCATGATTAATGTCAAGTTCAGAAGTGATTACATTAACATACCCTAAAAAAACCTCATATCTCTATATTATATGCATAAATGACTTCTAGCACAGATCTCCAGGTAAAGCAACTTAGATATCATTTAGTTCACTTATTCAAACTGAAGGGAGAATTTGAAAATATTTTCCTGAAGTTTTTCCTGTTACCACACCAGTTTCTAGATTTGTCTCTACTTTTGGTGGCCTGCCCATTGTAGGTTAATGTTGGAATGAAGGCTTCTCTGGACCCAGGCCCACATGAAGGCCAAAGCACAAGAGTTGAGTTAAAACCTTTGGACAAGCTGAGATACATGAAGTCATACCAAAGTAAAATAGAAATGTAGATTTTTAGCTTTCAGTAGAAATACATGCTAAGTGCCTTAAACATTAAAAAGCTGCAGCAGAGACCTTAAACACAGTTCTTTCTGCAGCAGTGTTGCCTTTTCACAGAATTCTTTATTTTAGACAAAATATAGAAAGAACAATATTGTTCACATTTTTTGGATAGAGTGTTCACATAAACAATAAGAGCTGATAGAAATTGTATATGCAAATCTGTGTGATACCTATGTAATGCTTACGGCTGTTAGAATTAGACCAGGATAGGTTAAGAAAAGAAAAACTAGAATCGTGCATTGATTTCATTGGTTAATTAACAAATATAATCCACACTTCCATGAAAAAAAATATATAAGAATAATAAAGAATTATGAGAAATTAAAAGGAGCTGTTTGCTGCCTGCTGTTTTGCTGCTGCTGCTGGGCTTTATCATGTAACCCCCTTCGAACTCTGCCTTCAAGAAACTATGAGACTCTGAAATAAAGAACTTTGCAGAACAGCAGCCTCCTCTGCTCTCTTCTACCCTGGTCCAAGAAAGAAGGGCATCCCATCAAAAAATCAACAGGTTAATTAATTTTTTGTGAAAAAGATGAGAAAAGAGGTTTTTACTTTACGTCTGTCCAGTAGCTTGGACTTAAGTCTCGCAGAAAGACATTTGTGCTGCTGTGTGGCTGCATGAGTGCAAAACCTCTTATAGAAGCTCTGATTTCAGCTTTAGGGACAAACCCGGCAAACGTTTTTAGTTTAAGTATTGTAACCTATTCCATTATCAAGTTACATTTTAATAAACAGCATTTTCTGGATTGGAATGCTTTTCAGCTAATTAGCTGAAAGGGCTTTACAATATGAATTTGGGTCTCAGCTCTTGTAATCTCAAGAAACCTTTGGTGGCTGTGACAATGTTGGGTTTATGGTTGGATGAGATAATCTTAAGGGACTTTTCCAACCTAAATGATTATAAGATTCTAATAAATATTTTCTCTTGTTGGAAAATGGTTTCCTATATTAACTGAAAAATAAAGATTTTCCTACGTTTTAAATTTTTTTAAAAATTTTAAACTGAAAAATGAAAATCCCCAAACTTCTAAAAAGGTGATTATGAAACACAAAAACAATAAAGAAGAAAGTGTTGCTTCAAAGATTCGAAATACAGATAGTGCAGATTTCCCTCTTCTCCTTCTGGAGGGATTGAGGGCAAATAGCAATCTTCCCAAGTTTAATTTTCAAAGAGATTTCACAGCACTAAAATGCTTCTAAAAGAAATGTACTATAGAGCATGAAAAGCTCATGATCAGCAGTAGCTGGGTTTCCCAAATAGACCAATTTTTTCCATGACATACCTCTTGCTGACCAAAGACTGCAAAGTGATTAAGTGACATATATACGTGAAGCTGAACACTGTTTGATCAGTTAACAGAAGTTAACTTTTTCTGCTTCTGATTTTTTTATGTGATCCATTACAATAAAAAGGTTTTCTGATGTATGTGAAGTCGAGTTCAATCAGTGTGGCATTGCAATGTCTGTGAAAGGGTAATCTTTTCCATTTGCAGACACACACAGCAAGTGCATGCACAGGTAAGTAAGAGATCATCCTTTCTAAATACGTGCTTGTACAAGAAAATAAAAGAAAACAGCATGATAGACAGGCCTGATCACTCAAAGCAAAAATCCTCGGTACTGCAATGAGTTGGGATTTCACAAGGTACCAGTGTAAGAGAATTTCCTGTAATAAATTGGGTGCCTGGTTACCATGTTGCAGTCATATTTCCTTTCATGAAGCAAAGAAGCAACTCACTGAGAGGCTGCACAGAAACAGACGTACTCTGAGGAGAACCTACGGGCTTCTCTATTTCTTGCCATGTACTGTTGAAATGTCCGAGTACCACAAGGAGTGTTCTTACAGTGTTTGATGTAGGCAGCAGCTCAAGACCTGAAGTACTATAGCCACAGTCCTGCAAAACCTGAGTGCAGTAGCGCTGGCCTAGTTCTTCACTGTCCTCACAGCCTAGTTCTCCAGAGATGCTCACACTGATCCAGCTCATTTTGCATTTCCACCAAAGCTACTGCCATGCAGGCTGCCTCAGGAAAAGCCCCAAACTGTCTTGGTGAGCTTTTCAAAAGGAGCTTAAGGTACATTGATTCCCTGAGGAGGCACAAAGGAGAATCCTTCTCAGGAAGTTGAACAACAAACCTTTACTTGCAAATTTTAGAGCATTAAGGTATAATAAGGTATTTGGCAAATTTTAAAGTAACATTCAGTTAAAATAAGGCATTTCACAAAGCATTGGCTGAGGAAACTCTAAGTCATCCAATTTTAAGATAACCAGATTTCAAGAAGAGGAACTTAGGAGGAGAGAGACAGGGAGAGAAGGAGAGAAAGAAAAGGACAGCAAAAGATTAGTATTCACCATTTGAATTGTAGTGCAATACCAACTACTGTACAATCAAAAACATTGAGCTGTGACCCCGTTTGTGTTTGTGCAACTGCTTTTATCTGCTCTGGTCTCCTGGGGCTCTCCCACCCAGGTGGGGCTTTGGGTGTGCCAGTGGCTTGACCTGTTCTGGGCTGGACTAGAGGCTCCAGGGGTTGGAGGTTGGAGCAGTGACCATCCCACTTTCTCAGAAGTTACCTCCCTTCTTCCCCCTCACTTTAGTTGTTTTGAGCCAGCGATCATTTTCTCCAGTCTCTCACACCTTGCATATCTGTGCCACGCTTCTAAGCCTTTCTGGTTTCATTTGTACAGAGATGGTGGTATCACAGCTGTGGGTAAGAAATGAAATTGCTATTCACCTGTTGAAAACATTTTACTTAAGCTTAAAATTATTTGCATCTATGGTGCTAATGGAAAATAATTCATATGTAAGTTTGGGACAAGACTCTGATTGTAGTTTTGTTCAGAGAGACCAGCTGAGTATCTCTGCACATGAAGATTCAGCACATCCTTGGATACAGCATGACTATTTTCTTCTTCATTTTCTGCTGTTTTATGGCTGAGGTGCAGATATTGCAGCAGTCTGGATGAAAAAAGTTGAAGAGATACTGCTATGCCCATCATGCAGTTTAATTCTTTACACTTTTAGGAGCAGAGATGTACTGTCTCCAGACCCTTCCACACGCAGAACAGTGAAGGATGATGACAAACAGGAACTGTGCTTGAGAATGAAAGCATTATTCAGGAGGCAGAAATAGCTTCACATAGGCAGAAAAATAGTAAGTCTCCAAACACAAAGGGAAACATTTATCATAAGTGGCTTCTATTGATCCCCTTTTGATGCCCAAAAGTCCACAAGCTCACAGAACTGAAATAAATATGTACTCTACTGCAAGTGATTCCTTCTTCATGTGGCTTAAATGGCAATTTGCATTCAGGCACCGTTTGAATGCTTCTAACAGCCATCCCTCTGTACTGTGCCTGGGCATTGCAGATGCCTCTGCCCTCTGCCTGGGTGGTTTCAGCCTTTTCTTAACTTCCTTGATATTTAGGATCCTAGCCACACTGAACTGCAGAGGAAAGCAAGGAACAATCCAGTGAGTTCACAGATAAAATCAGCTTGAGTAGTCACAATTCATTTATATGATATTTTACATTTTTCTGGGTCTTCAGCTTCTTGGACCTACTGAAAGTTGATGTAACTAGATATATACTGGAGAATCCCACAACACCAAGGGAAAAAAGTGTGTCAGAACTCCTCAGTCTGATCTTTGACAGAGAAGGACAGCTGATATATAGCTTAGAGTCTACGAAAGGGTAGAGATTAAAGATCTAGTTGAGAGAAAATGAATTTCTGTTTTTGGTGTGGAACTGGGCTCAGATGTTAGATCTACCTTTGCCTTGCAAGAAAGATATGAAGAAGAGATGAAGAGAGATATGAAGAAGAGATATGGCTCTTCACCTATGGCTCTTCACCTACTTAACCGAGGCTCCTTCCTGCAGTTAGTATCCAAATCTCGGTAACTCTCTCAGCTGAGGTCACTGTGATAAAGATGTAAAGATGAGCAGATAAGAACAGGATTCCACTGTGAATTAGAATCCAGTATGCAAAGAAGACCTTGCTTTACTCTTCTTGGCATAATGGAGTAGGAACAATGTGTCTGTGTCACTGATCTTCCCTTATGACTTATGCCATTGGACGCTAAAAGTGATTGAACACTGTTGTTTCAAAATAGAATCATACTTACTTAGCCGTGACTACCAGTGTGATCCTGAGCAAGAACAAGCATTTCCATTATATGTTCAGCCCCCAAAAGATTTCCAGCCTCCCTCAATTGTTAAAAATAAACCAAGACTCTGCTGTGTCTGAAAAGACCTTTCTAGAAACAGGAAAGTGTGATTGGGTACAGAATCTTTGGTAAAGGAAAACTGAGGAGTGGGACTGTGTGATGAAGTGTTTATCCAAAGAACAGAACACCACACATAGATATGAACTAAAGCTAGATAGGCTTTCTTCCTTTTGTCTTTTTTTTTTAGTGTGAAAAAAGCAATGCTTTTGAAGACAGTAGAGTGAAATACTTTGCCCCTGCTGACAATGTGCCCTCATGTGAACAGACTCTATTTAGCACGCCATGGGTGTGTGTAAATTGAAGAACCCAGGAGCACTTTGCTGTTCTCAGAATGGATCTGCACACTTGCTGTTTCTGGCTTTTGTGTCAGGATCAAACTTGTATGTGTACACGCATTGTTTCCTTCAGGAGAAAGGCGGGGCACATGGGCCAGGCTAAAAGATTAATTTCTTTCATGTTTATAGGGGTGTCTCATCTAGATAATAAGAGTTCAGGATGCTGCATAGCAGGGACACCTTGTTATCACTGGTATGACCTCCACCTGCACTTTCTTTGGACCTTAGGAGTTACTGAAAAATTATTTTTCTACAAATTAATCTACAATCTAAAATGATAGTGAACCACCCCTGACATCACCCTGCCAAAATTCCCCAATCCCAACTTTTTTTTTTGGCCAAGATTGGTTTATTAAGGGAATATGAAATGTTAACTGGTTGAGGTCCTGAGACAGCTGTCATAATAGGTATGTATCTTCAAGTTAAAACTCTGTATTCTTGATTAAAGATGTTCTAGCCAACATGTGGTTGAGTGGCTGCACATCATCCTCATCTAGAAAGTCAGCAAGGCAATTGTGCTTGAAGTGCTCTCACAGCAGGGGAAACAGCAAGGGTATGTTATTTTGGGACAACTGTCACAAGCACACCCTTCAGCAATAGAGAGAGCTCATGCTTTGCTGCTCCAGGTCACTCCTCCCCAGGAGTCACAACAGATGTTTTGTTACTCATCAGCTAAATAGAACTTTGAGAGGACAATTGTTCTTTGCATTGCCTTCTCTAGCTTTGAAAGCAAACCAGTTTTAGAAAAGGGAGGGAGCCTGAAATCTTGCAACAAGGCAAAACAGCTGCCATGTTGATGAACAAACAACAAATCAAGTCAAATGTGTTCTTACTGATATCAATATGACTACTGAGGAAACACATGTATGACAGCCATGGTACCAAATTTTGCTAATTCATTCAGCAGACATGCTTTATTCTTTGTTGGTGGGGGGAATCTAGGCCTTGTAGCAAGACAAAAAGGCTGATGGAAGACAGGTGTATTGACAGAAAGACTCTTTGTATTCAGCCATTTAAAAACGTTGTTTTCACATTTTGGAGGATAGAATCTTCAAACAGCTTCAGTGTTTATGGATAATTTACAGAGAAATGAAGCTTAGATCATCAAACCAGAGAACAGAACTAATACTGAGAGTCTTCAAAGAAGCCATACAGTATAATAAGGAAAACAAAAGCTTTGGATCCCTTCAAATATGAAGCAGGTGCTAACAGTCACAGAAACTCACTTCTCGACTGGGTAGACAAAATAGGTTTTAATATGAGCCAACAGTCCACTAGGACATATGGGTAAATTAAAAATATTTATTAACAGTTAAAGCACAATTAGAAATACATTATAAAGTCAATTATAAGTAATACAATTCAGTATTTGGGCCAAAAAAGAATTTCTAATGATTTTTACTTTTCTACTTGTTCCAAATAATGCAGACATATCTCACTGCAATGAGTACAGGAAATGTTTTAACTTTGTAGGCATTAGTTTAGCCTTCTAATCAGTGCAACTAATGACAGATTTTGGTATGACTCTAACTGGTAAAAAATGCTTTGAGAAAAATTACTTATGCTGTTGTCATATGTTCCAGTTAGTTTGTTTAAAAGCATTTCAGGGTCAATCAGAAATAGAAAGCTCTTTTCTGAAACTTAATAAGCTTCTACCATAACAGAATTAATTGGATTTTTTCCTTGTGATCTTCACTGACACTGTTCAATACATTTTAGTTGCAAGGGGACTAAATAGTATCTCTACAAAGCTTTTCCTCTATACATGTGCTCAAAAGCAAATAAAATGATGGGCTGGTCAGCAGAAACAGTTGAAGCTGGTTTTACAGTCCGTGTTTTGCTGAAGCAGTGTGGAGGGGGCTGAGTTCAGAGCAAACAATTGTAATGGCATAGCTTATGCCTGGAATCCTCTTTAAAGTACAAAGAATTATTAGAGCATCTAATCTAAACACCTGCATGGGAAAAACCCTAGAATTTCATAGAGTTATTTATTAAGTCCAGAATTTATTAAAAGGGGAATAGGTTAGACCCTCATTAAAGGTTTATTCACATTAGTAGATATATGTATAATGAATCCAGTGTACTGTGTATAAAATTATTTTGAGGAAGAAGTTTGGAAACTCTTTCCCCACCAGCATGCTGAGAGCTGCTTCGCATTTAGGGGGAGTTGCTGTTGATGCACTCTGAAGAGTTGGTAATTCCTATTTCGTCATCTGGCTCCCTGCAATCCACAAGGGATGCAGGGAAGATACTATGGTTTCTGAAGATAGCTTTGAGCTCTTACCAACATTATGGAAAATAATTCACATCATTTTACTTCATTGCTTACATATAGACGGTGTATTTTCTACTTGACCAATGATGTTGTAAGAGTATGAGTAAAATAACTAACCAATATTGGATAACAAAATGAAAAAAGATAACTTCTGTAGATGTTTTGTAGATGGTTTCAATGCATCTTTTCATTTTCATGTTTGTTGCCTAGAAACCATAATGTCAAGTACATTATTACTGCTTATATAAATAAATCTGCTAGGACTAATTCTTGAACATCTTCATGCTTGTCATTCCAGAAGTATCCTGAAAGTCATTAAATGGTTCATATAATGTGATATGACATCTATGTGACACAGACCAGCTATAATACCTGTTGTCTCACAGACTGGACAGGGGTGGTTACCCTTTGCTGCGCCTGACTGGGATGGAGTTAAATCTGTAGTAACTGTAAGGTATTCGATACCATAAGACCTTGTGATTGACAATAAAAGCTGTAGTGGAGAACAGAGAGCATGGGTTTGAACATGGTTGGCTGATCAAACACTGGCTAAGTAGAGATTTGCCTGTGGGGAGTGGGGAGCAATTTTATTTGCTTTGCTTGTTTTTTGGCTTTTTCTGTTTGGTTTTGGTTTTTTATTTCACCCCTATCTTTTCATGTATTAAACTGCCTTTGTCTCAACCCATGAGTTTTCTTGCATTTACACTTCCTGTTTTCTCCACACATCTTGCTGGGGATAGGAGTGGAAGAGCAGTTGTGTGCACAGCTGCTGCCTGGGATAAAATCACCACATATGTATAACATGAAAAAGATTGCTGGCAGGGTGTGTGTGTGTGCAAGAGAAAGGAATAAAATATGGAATCTTGTCTTTCTGATGTAAAACAAGAAAGAAAGATTTCTAGTTCTGGAGGTAGTGAAATCTAAAAAACGTGGCAAAAAAAGCACATTCTGTCTTTTTTTCTGCAAGAAAAATATATATTCAGTGCATTGCTGATCCCTTTGATCCCTAAGTCTCTTGAAGGTCTCTTCTTTACTATGGATTTTTTCTAGTGTATTATTAGAATTCCCTTGAAATTTGGCAAAGATATACAAGTGTATCCCTAAGCCAAAATATGAATGTGTTCACCTTATGGTATCTTTCTTTCTTCTACTTCATTCAAATTCATATTATTAAAAGATGCTATTTTTTTTTTTTTTGACTGCTGATGGGATGCACAAGCCCATATACACTCTGATAAAAACCATATTATATAGCCCCAATCTGAAATCTTTTCTATAAGATATTACACAAAATGCTTGCATTTGTGCATAGTAGACACAATGCTTTCATTGTCAAAGAGAAATAATGCTTGGGGCATTTAAAAGACCCAAAAGTAAAACAGACCTAAATTCCTGGAAAACTGATGATTCCATGCTTATTCCCTTGAGTTGTTTCCTAACTGTGGTGTTAAAATGCTGCTCAGTATGGCAAAGGTATTGGAGCATCTGACCAAATGATCATGATTTTGCAAAATTTTAATCATAGCACTTGTTCTATTTCAAAATACAGCAAACTCTGAATATAATGATTTATTTCTCACTTGATCTAAATTGGAATTAGTTGTGCCCTAGGCTACTATTAATTTGAAATACAGCTTCCTGCCCCTCTCCTCAAATCCTCTTATTGTACAGCTTGTTGAAGACGATCCCAACAAGCAGCAAATCTCACTTTTTCCTGGATCCCCCAAGGCAAATTCCTGTCTGTGGAGTCCTTGAGGAGGGTCAGTGTTTGGCAGTCCATGGTGCTGTATGGTGTCCTGCTTTAGGGGGAATAGCTGCTCTCCGGATGCTGGCAGGATCTCAGCAAGGGATGCAGCCCTGTACCAGGGCGAGGCACAGCCAAGCAGCTGTTCCTGCTGGGATCCTCCAAGCAGGGAAGAACAGGCTGCCTTCTGCAAATACAGACAGCCCCTGACAGGTACAAGGTCAAAAGACACTGGGAGGCACTGCTTTTCCCAGCAGGAGTATCGCTCTTGACACAGCACCTCTTTCCTACTATCAGATGTGAAATCAGGCTTTTCATGTGCCTCTTTTCCCCATCCATGGGATGTACTGCAGCTGTTGTAGCTCCACGTGCACTTCTTTTCCTCATTCCCTCATCCCACCACACACCTTTCACTATGCAATGAATAAACAAGATTAATAGCAAATAATTAGTTGTAAATGTTAGAGCTCGATTCTGAAAATGCATCATTCTCAGCTTAGTTACTAAATCTTCTTTCAGAAACAACGTTACATAATGAGATTATTAAGTTTATGTTCTGCTGGTTCTAGTTATCATATTTTATGGCACAAGCACACACACAAAATATAGATCTGGCTACCATAAGCATCAATAGGAAATGCTTTTATTTTAATTAATCTTGAGTGCATCTACATATTTATTTTCTGGGATATGTGATATACCTCTGAACTGAAATTCAATAATGGCTCTCCAAAACAGATTTAAAAATTTGACTGAATATTGTTATATTTTGCTTTCCTTAAGAACAGAAAAATCAAAATATATACCTGGCAATATGTTGGTGTACCAGTACTACTTATATCAATTTTTGCTTGAAGAATATGAAGATTCATGTGAGAAGAATGGTGTAAGAAATAGTATGCAGTAGTCAAACTGTCTTGTTTAATTGCACATCTATTAGCATATTTTATAAACATCAGGACAAGGCTGGTACAGCATAAAGCTATAGGTCTGCCAAAGTGCAAGGTACTGCTTAAAGCTGTGTATTTATTGAAGTGTATTTTGAGACCCCCTCCAATTCATGTAGATAAAAGCATTATGCTCTCCAGTAGTACTTCACAATGCATCTCCTCTTTGAGTATGGTTTGAAATCATTAAGGACAATTAACCAACATAACCACTCACAGCAATGTGATGTTAAATACATCCTTGACAAGACAGAAAATGTAGTGATGCTTGATATGTCAGGAAGATGAGAGTAAAACACAACACAGATTTGCATAAATTAAAAAAAAAGGTCATCCACTACAATTGCAATTTGTAATGCAAACATGCCTACCTCTAGTGAAAAACAATACCAATGCCCTAACCATTCGAACTTTACTGCTTTTTTCTTCCAAATTACTTGACTCACAGTCACAAAATTATCCTATTTATAGTATGGACATGTGTATTCCACTGATCCCAATGGGATACTCTTATGAGCATGATAAATCACACCACTGTACTTATTCATTACAATTCTTAATTAACCAGGTTTTCAAAATTTCTCATTAATTAATTAAATTAATGAGAGTAAAACATTCTGAAGGATCTTAAATTAGACATTAAATGGCAATTAAAAATTATATGTTACGATGGCCAAAATTCATAAAACAAAGGATATGAAACTGAAGTAGCAACAAATTAAACTGTTAAATCAAATTAGTATTACCTCACAGTGAAACATTTTATCTATATTAATTTCTGTTTCTCTGGAAGGTGACTTTATTATTGGCACAGAACATTAACTCTTCATAAAGACGTTATCAATCAGCTGATCACAATTTATTCTGATATATGATGCATTATATGGCACGATCACAGGTATTTCTAAACAAAGAAATTTAGACAGATTCATTACTGAAACAGAAAGTCAAAGTTTCCATCCGGGTCATGATAATTCATAGAAAAACATTTTTTTTCAAACAGGGAAGTCAAAATGAAACCTTGCCCTGCAAAAGACAATAACATTGTTTGAATTCAGGTTTCCATGTATTCTTTAAAAGCAACATGACAAGAATGCCAGAAAACAGCATTGTGTTTTTTCTCTTATATTTAATATATTTTTAAATGTTTCCCACCCCTGAAGATTTTTTCTCAGTTTTAATGTGAATCCCACCTACTTCCTCACATATAAAGGAGGCAAAGGTCTGCCAATTCTATTTTCTTTTCCTTAGTTTTTAGTAATCATCTCTCATCTACATAAACAAAGTACTCTTAAGTGTTTAGGAGCAAAATCAGACCAGTCATTTAGTATTAGGAAACTAAAGCAAGATATTAAGTACAAAATGAGCCACAAGAATGTCTCTTTCCTGGCTTGTCCGTAAGCTTCAGAAGTAAAAGTCGGCTATGCCTTCCCTTACAAACATTACATTATTAAGGCTTTGCATGGTACATGTGTTGAAGAGAAAGATATTACCTGGCTTATGAACTCTATCATGCAGGGCTCACCTGAAGGTTCTACTTACTACTAAGTGGAACATCTGTGGGGAAAAAAATTTTGGGAAACCCTGCTTCAGAAGAAATTGCTCAAGGTAAATATGATGAAATTCAGCAAATATGCAAAATGTGCTTGATTTAGTGAAGTTGAAGGATGGAGTGACTAGGAAGCTGTTCTGCTGAAAAGTGTCACTCAAACACTGTGGCTATAACCGTGGCAAATGCTCAAATGTGCTACTCTGTTGCTTTGAGTTAGTGTAGAATTGATGAGTTTAGCTGAGAAAAACATGAGCTGGGCCCCTCATTTCTCTTGTGCCTGGCTCGAGCGAGTCCTCTTAACTGAGTGATGTCTGGAGTGGAGACCTCATGGCCTGGCAGTGTTTCATTGTGGCACCTGTGCCTCTGTCCCAGACAATAGCCCACTCCCCTCACTGTGAGAAATGCCTTGCTATAGATCTGGTTCCTTAAGGAGATAAGGATGTGCACAGACCCTCTGATGAAGGTTAGAGGGCCTTTATGCTGCTTCAGTAAGTGGAGGAGTGTTTATTCTACCTCTTTTGTCAGCTACAAATTCTGACCAAAGTTAACTGAGACTCTTATTAAGCCCTATTTACATAGTAACCTTCACACCCTTTGAAATACAAATAATCATGAGATGTTATACAATTACAACCAAAGTTCCAAATCCTACCTACAACATATGATTGTTCTATCCCATTGGGAAGGGACAAAATTTATAGTATAAAAGAGGGGGCTTCAGTCAGAGGAGAAAGAAAAAAAAGAGAGGGAAAAAAAAGAGAGGGGGGGAAAACACCTCTGCATGCTTGGGATCAGTTGATGAACTGTGTCCTCTCCTGAAGGGTTGCCTTAAGGTGGGCTTTGTGCCTCCAATGGTGTTGGAGCACAGCTGGGAATATTCATTTTTATGTCTGTCTGCCTATCTATCTATCTATCTATCTATCTATCTATCTATCTATCTATCTATCTATCTTTATCTATCTGTCTTGCTAATAGATCTCTGTTACTACACTTTCTGTCAAGACACAACACTCTGTAGTTACATTTATCACCGGGAACCTGGTTTCCCGCTGCTTCAATAAACTGCACTCTTTGTGTATCTGGTTCGTGTAAGTCCTTATGGAACATGACCAGACCTGCAGTACTGAACTGGTAAATTACACTATTTGTAAATTTGTGCTGGTTAAAGTTCTTATTGGACTTGACCAGATTTCTAGTGCTGAAATGGCAATAATGAGAAATTATGTCCAGCTGCACCTGCCCATCTGGTCTCTGAGGACCAGCTGGCATGCCAAGGGGTTTATTTTCTGCTAAATTTCCATACCTTGAACACAATGTTCAAGCCGCTGTGGGAGTCTATGAAAGCATTGGGATGCACAGTTTTCCTTGGTGATATCTTAGCAGCTGTACCATGTCCAGTTTTGTACACCTTCCTATCTGAAATATAAGGAAGACTGTGGGAGATAGAATTAGTGAACTACCTTTGAGAAAAAGTGAAAACTCTGTTTACTAAAGTGAAGATCACTAAAGAGTTGGAAATTGTACATAAAAGAACAGCAGAGTAATCTGTTAGCTGGGTTCTCTGGAATGGGAGAACTCAGGAATGCACTGCAGAGCAGAAGATATTCACATTTCTACTAAAAAGTACTAAAATAGATTCTTACAAGGGTTATCAGCTTTACAGGATTACTTAAAAACAGTTACACAAACAGCTGTTAGACGTGGATTAGGTATAATTTTCCTTGCCTGGGGGTAGGTGCAGGGAGGGATTAGATCAGGTCTTGCCATTGCTACTTGCTCTACTTTTAATGATCTCGAAGAAGAAAAGTCCAAAGCCAAATGAATTAATGAAGAACCCCAATGTACGCCAGATGCTTGAGTCTCTTTTCTTTCTGCAATCTGTAAGTTTAAGTACACCTGGATGTTTTGGAAATGAAATCCTCAAAGACCTTTAGGGATGCCTGGAGAGAAATAGTAGAAGGAGCCATTAATGTAGCTGTATTTAGGAGATACAGTAACTGTGCAAGAAAGAAATAAGAAAAGACCACCGATAGGAAGCTCAGTTACCAGTGAAATGGAAACTGCCAGTGCTTTAAGTGCTCTCCTGCAAGATGAGACTCAGGCTTTCCTGGAGATAAACAACTGAAAATATCAATGTAGCTCATGTACAGGAAAGTCTATTGGCCTCCAGTATGGACATGGTCATTCATTAGTAAAATGAAGCTAAACTAGGTTTAGTTAATTTTTGAGAGAGAAAAGAAAAGCATATTAACTTCTAACCTCATCTGATTTGTCACAGCTTTCCTGACCCTTTCTGCTTAAGGTTGTCTTGCAGACAAAACCAACTGAAAGATTGCTGGTAGTAGTGTGCCTGAGACAGCAGGGAAGATCTGCTCTGAGGCATCTCCATTTGCTGGTTTCCATGAAGGATCATTTGTCAAGACAGCGGAAGAAGATTTTGGTCACATTTCTTTTATTGACATTAGTAGATTCAGGATTAATTACATTAACATATAAGCAAAACAGACTATGCTCAACTCCCCAAAATCAGTTGAACCAAAGAATTGCTTTTCTTTATACATATATATTTTTTTGTTTGTTTTCCCATATACATAATGTAGTAGTAATCCAGAAATGGAAATAGAATAATAAAAGTAAAGATTGAGGCGATCCATCTGTTAATATGATTCATGCTAAAAAAAGAGAGAAAAGCCTAAGAGAGGTGAAAAGAAGAAAATGAGGATTCCATTCTCTCATTATTTGTTATATTTTTTCTCCCATAAAGTCCATTATATTTTACTGCATTAATTTTGTTCAGATTAGTCATCAATATCAGCCTTCCTCTTTCAGTAAGGCATAAAAGCTACCCCAAAATGTATTAAAGGCTACTGAATTTAGGATTCTGCTTTAAATTAACTTCTAATGAAGCCTAGTATTTTTCAGTGATAACAGAGAGAATTTGGGGATCTTAACCCAGAAATTAACCTTTGTGAATAACCCATGTGAATCATTCCAGTAGTCATGTTTAACTAAATATTAATGATACTTCTCTCCTTTTAAAACACTAGTGGGAAATCAATAGCTAATGGTTGGGGCACCTAAATTTTGAATTTCCAGTACCACATTTCAAGGTATTTATTATCCTCCATAACACATATGGACTGTGTATGCAATCTCAGGTGGTTTTTGCTGCCGTTGATTATCACTGTGCTTTATAATTCAGTATGGATAAAGGTATTTTATGTTGTCATTGCAGAATTTGTTTATTTTTTAATATTTTGCACAAAAATAATTAATTTAAAGCAAATTGCAATACAAACATTTATAGACAGAATAAATTAATTATGCTGCAGGGCACATAGCACTTGAGAAGCTGAGCTTGTTAGTGGTGACCAGAGATCCCTATGGCTGGGAATACTATCCTGCAGATTTCTTTCTCTATTTTGTAACTACAAGTGAGAGGTGGGAATTACCATTGTACACCAAACAGGAGCTCTGCCATATCTCCATTTTATGAATATATCTACTGCAATAAAACACAGTTACATTGAGTAATTCCTACAGCACAGACCTGAAAGACAAATATGTTAACTGTAATTCTTGAGAAGTTGAATGAATTTCAATGGTTTCAAAATACAAAAGGTTGCTGCTTTTTTTTTAATTTCTTTGAATTTTTTTTCTTCTTTTTTCCGTTCTCAATGCTTCAGTGCATTAGGGTTGATGTTTGGGGCTTTCAAAATCTTCCTTGTCTTTTCTTGGTTTTAAACTTCATGCAAAACATATAATTTGGAAGACCTCATTGTTAAATTTCTGCAGAGTTCTGACACATTGCACCTCTTTAGGGTCTTTCTCCTGGTATGTATTTAGTGACAAGAGTCACAACACAGATGGTGGAAATAAGAAAAGTAATCTTCAAATATTCACAGATGTTTCAGAGGTTCAAGAATTTAGAAAATTAAAATCCAAATGAAAATCAAAAGAAAAACCCTCATTTTTTTTTCACATGATTTCTTTTTGGAAAATAAAATTTTTACTTCCGGGAAAAAAAAGAAGGTTTTTGTGAAAATTAATTTTTGCAGAACACACCAACACATTTGTAGCCATCCGTAAAGCTCCAAAGACTCAATAACAATATATCTGGCTGCAAACACAAGAAACATTCTCCCCCAGATGCCATTTTCTACAGTACTTACTTACAGATTTCCAGAATGAGTAAATCTATTCATGCTGAGAGCTTAAGCAAACGGTGCTGAAAGTTATCCAGTAAAAGGCAAAGACACAGAACAGGGGTCTCTGGTTCCTAGCTTTCTCTTTGCAGCCATCACTGAGGAAAAGGCCACACACAGTTCAAAGACCCCTTGTCCACCAAGGTCTCCATTCAAGAGTCAGATTTGCCACCTGTTTCCTCGACCACTCTCCTCTCCATTGGCTTAGGGAAAGGGAGTTGTGCCAGTCCTGCCTGCCCTGGGCTTGGTGTCAGCTGAGATGTCCCAGCAGCCACAGGATGGGTCAGAACAATGTAAAATGTATCTTTGTCCATCGATCCCCTTGTGTACAAAGGATGAAATTTCCAATAGTCTCTGGCATATGAAAAGCTCCAGTAGACAGGATCCCCTCCAAGCATTCCTGCATCAGGAAGTTCCTTATCAGGCTTTAAAGACACTTCTCCATGGCCCTGGCTTCTGATGCCTGCTTTCCAGTGAGGTCTTGGTGTTTGTTTTTCTGTCATTCTTGGTTGCTTCTGCATAGGATGAGTGACTGTGTAGTTGCTTTCCTTGCATTGATAGAGAACAAAATCTGTGTTTGTATTCCTGCAGAGATTCACATGCACAAATAAAAATTAAAAACCAGTGAAAAAACAATGAAATTACAAGAATTTGAATAAGGAAAAAGCAATCACTCTCTAGGGAAAACATCTACCTACACAATGAGATCAGCTTTTCAAAGAGAAAGAATGGATTTATTTTTCTGTTAATCATAAATTAAAGTTAATTATAATCTAAAATACAAATTTTAGATTAGGTGTTACACAGAAATTCTTTACTGTGAGGGTGGTGAGGCCCTAGCACAGGTTTCCTAGAGAAGCTGTGTCTGCCCCATCTGTGGAAGTGTTCAAGGCCAGGTTGGATGGATATATGAGCAACCTGGTCTGGTGGAAGGTGTCTCTGCCCATGGAAGGGGGTGGAATGAGGGGATATTTAAGGTCCTTTCTAACCCAGGCCGCTCTATGATTCTACAAGAAACAACTGAGAACAAGTATTCTGCAGGTTCCTTGCTGATAAATTTATAGATAATGACAAAATGTGTATGCAATCAACTCCTATTTCTCTACATTGCTGTGATAAATATGGATGTGGGCAGATTTGATTCACATTTTTGCAATGCTGGAGAAATATTGGCATATATACTAATACTTATTTCAATGGGAAGTATGGCAACATAAGGCAGAAATATTTTTTTATTATTTATTTTAATGACAAAAATACAGAAAAAATGCAAAATTATTTTTAAAATCATTGCATCAAAATTGACATAGTTGCTTTTCATATAAATTAAAACCTTATTTTCATCACTGGCTTCATCAAAGCTTGTATCTCTCTGTGCAGTTGTTGACTATTGGTAAGCATGTTATTATTTTGAGAATTAATGTTTTGTCCAGAATATTGTCAGAAACTGAAATGGTTCATCCCTTAAACATTGTTATGAAAGAGTTTTGCCCATTACAGCAAAAACTGGATAAAGAAGCTACAACCACAGAAGCCCCTAGATAAGACAAAGGTGACACTATTGTTCAATCATCTCAGGTCTAGGGAGAAACAAATAAGGCTGAGGGAAAGGAATGCATCCACAAGAAAGCCAAACACAGCAGAGAATCATCCCTGGCTGAATTTGGGGTGGGGGAGACCACAGCCCAGAGAGGCCAGGTTTGCACAGACTCCCCCTCAACCACAGGGGGAAGAAGAGATTTCGAATGTGTGGCTTAACCTCTGGTCAGAGGCAGTGAACACCCATCCTCCCTTACACAAACCGGCCCAGCTGTGGAACCCCCAGCCCTGGGGAGGCCACATCCCTGGTACATTCATGTGGGAGGCAGCTGAGGGGGAGTCATAATCCATCAAAGACCCCCTGAAGTGTTGCTGTTACGTCTGAGACGCATAAAGAAAACGACATCGAATGTAGGCTTATGAACAAGTGGAAGTGGAAGCGCTTTAATAATTTTCTGACTACTTTTATAGGATAGATCACAAAAAGTGTGTTGAGTGGCAATAGGTAATTGGTTCCTCGGCCATCCACGCCTTGAGAGGATTGGCCAAGTTCTAAGATACCTATTCCAAAATATTTTCAAAGTCAAAGCCATAACAATCTTGCAAAACAGCTTGCGGGTGCAAGAAGTTTATGAAACTGTGACCTTGTTTAAAATAGTTTACATAGGAAAGACAGTCTTCTCACAGTATATTGAGAAAAGGCTGAAGAATTTCTCTGCTTCTAGCTTTTTAGCACCTACACCTGAAGTGCTGCCAAAACTTATTCCTGAAGCCTTGCACCACAGCATTGCACGTGATGCAAAGTGAAGCAACAGATCCAGAGTCTGCTGCAAGAGACTGTGTCAAACTGCCTCCCCCACCCCCCACCCCGAGGGAGGTACCTGGGCATTCCCAGCAGGCCTGAGCATATATTAATCCATTGGATTCTATGCTTTTTGGGGGGGGACCTTCACCACCAAGAAGATCAACTGGAGAGGATCATCGGCATGCTGGTGGGATCCACGGAGTGGTAATATTTTCTTTATTCTGTCTCTGTCACTCTCTTTGTGTCCCCCCACTTCTTTTCTATTTCTTTCTCTTCTTTTGTCTCTCTTTTTCTCTTTCTCACTCTCATATTTACTATCAAATAAACCCATACTATTGACTTTGGCATATGGTCTCAGTTGCACCTTAATTCGGGCAGAGGCATTTCTAATAACTTTAAAAACCAGACCGTGACAAGTATTTCGACCAACAGTGCTAAAATTATTTGTTTTCCATCAAAATATGTTGTTAGAAAATATGGATACAACCAAGGTTCTGAACATTTTATAAGTGATTAAAATCAAATAAATTCTTAAAATATTGTCTGGGTAGTAGCTTAAAACATTCTTCCAAGGCAAGAAGAAACCTAAAGTATGCTACCAAGAAAGAATAAATATGGATATTTGGTACAAAAGGGGCCTCACTTAAATTGCAAATGTTGTATATTCTCTTCTGAGCAGAGACATTAATGGTAAGCTTACATACAACTGATCATAATGGATCTTGGAAGCATGTTGTTCTTGAGGGCTTTTGTGACATGAATGTTAAGGAAATGATAATACTATAGCTTTACAGACTCAAAAAGTAGTTTTCCAAGTCAAAATATTGATTCTAGAAGTCCTTATTTAGTATGGTGGTTCATTCGAAAAATGTATTACAAACGATAGAAAATTAGAATATTCCATTAAGTTATACTGATTTATATTAAGTGCATGTCAAGCCTCTTTCAGACATATGCACAAGGATTTTTGCACAGAAAGCAAACTATTTTTACCTTGTGTTTTCATTTGCATTTCATTTAATCTTGAATGACTGTAGGCCAGCTTATTCAAATGTTCATGTTTTATTGAACCTGATTACAGACCACCCAAGAGAGCTGAGATGGATTCACATTCAGCCCTCCCTCACCTTGTCACTCCAGCAAACAGCTACGCAGCTGTATTGCTTCATCTTCCTCTTCTCTGTCCCAGGCTGATTCTCTTCTCCTTTTCTTGGGCACATTAATGATATTTTTTTTTGAAGAAAAGTGGAGAGGGGAAAAAAAAGACCATTAAGAGTGCTAGTTAATTAGAAACTCCTCTATTTGCTATAAGTAAATGAATTCAGATATAGCCATTCTATTTTTTTCACACTGAAGAGAGCATTGCTATTTGGGGAATAGAGTATAAAAATAAAAGACCACATTTGGCTTAAATGTGTAGATAAGATATCAACGTTGTTTTTTATCCAGGAATTTTTATAATCCACCTGGAAGGTTAAGCTGCAATACTAATTTAGCTGTGGTCACAGGGTTAAAACTGTTGAGATAGATTTGATGTAAGAGTAATTTAGGTATTTTTCCATTCATGGAACATCCTTATATGCTCACCATATTGGCCCAAATGTTTGGAGAATGGGTAAGGTAGATAAAACAAGGGATAAAAGGCTATTTAAGGATTTTGGCGTGCATGTGTTTGACATTTTCTCAGGCTCTTATTTATTGTAAAGACTAAAATATTAAGTTAGAAAAACAAAAAGTGCTCCATAACAAAGTAAAGCACATGTGACTCATCACTGTTTTCCGCATTGATAAAAGCACTTTTGAGTTTAACAAATAATCATGATTTATAACTCATTATATTTTTCTGGATTAACTGTGACTATCTATAAAAAGATTTTACAGTGACTAATCAGAGTAAAACCAACAAACAAACAAAAATAAACCCCAAATAATTAATGTTTGTAATTTATCCAAGCTGAATTAGTCTGACCCACAGCCCAATTTCTGGCTACGTTTTTCACGGTAGGATCATGTTGACTGAATGCAGAGAGGAGGCATAGTAGGAGCACAGGAAAGTTGGGATCTGCTGGGTGTGATATTTATCTTAATAATCAGTAGGATCAAGTTGCAAGAAAAGTCCTGTTCTCTTTCTGCAGTTCCCTAATGGAAAGGACTGTTTGTAGTCACTGTAATGGCAAGGACCAGATCAGAGCCAGTTACACCAGTGAGTCCATTACATAATTCTTATCAACCGATCACAGCCATAGCCGACCTAAATTTTTGTAAATGCAGACATTTTCTTATAATGGCAGAATTGTTTTGCTGTAACTGCCAAAATCTAGACAAAAAAATAAACTGTAGGCAAAGATTATTTTCAGCAATAGAAATGCATCCACAGCAAAGTTATAAATTGACAAGTATTTTTATAATGGAAAAATCTATAATAGATGTCACTTTTTTCACCAAGTTTAATGATAATTCCAAGTAACAAATAGAAACAGATTAATTACCTTAAAATTCTCTTGACAATACCAATAGAAACATTTTTTACCCCTCAGTTTTTCCAAAATAAGGTTTGTGTTGGTCTTGCATATGCAATGTATTTTACTATAGTGTCTATCACTATATTTCAGAAAATGGTCACGTCTGTTCTTCTAATCACCTGCACATGCTGCACACTCTCCTTGTCATGTTGCATTTCTTCTTACTCTGGTATTATAAAGATCAAAACTTAGTCTAGCAACTAATGTAGCCATATTTATTACAGTGGGGTAATTCATGAGATCTAAGTTATTCTCTTTTTAAGTATTTGAAAATCTTAAAACTGCAAGAGGAGAGTCTTCATGAAGAAAGTGCAACTGTACCACCTTTTTTTTGCAAAGCCCACCAAGACCAGAGTTGTACCAATGGTACTGTTATGAAGGCTCTTGCACTAACCTTAACTTTTTCCTTGCATCTTCATGTCATCTTTCATCTCCTACACAGTCGTATACATTTGAGAATTGTCCGTTTTGTAATCAACACTGTGGGAGCCTGACCTGTACCTAGGGATTGTTGTGCTTTGTTTTACAGAGCAAAAATAATGACTGAAATAAAACTGAATGCTAGACATTGCTTAGCCAAAAACCTGGGAGGTTATGGAGGAAGAACTTTTTCAAGCAAAACATGGAAATTCTTCTTCTTTCAGATGCTATTATTGACGTGTGAGGGAGACACAAGAACTGACCCTTGCTATGTGCTTGTTTTACAGGTAAAAGTGGATTGACAACTTTAATCTTATTGTTATCTGTCCTTGTCATACAAATCCACTTCTGTGCCTTGCACACAATGTAGTGGCCGTACACATGCTTAGCTTTATATACAGTCTATATGACAACATTTAATTCAATTTATAGCACAGTTGGATAAGTGGCATTATTTTTGATCACAAAAATACTGAGCCAATTCCTCAGGTATTGTAGGTAAGCCCAGTGTTTTCAGCAGAAGAATGTTGATAAAGAACCTGACATATAGTTTACACTAAATGCTACATTCCTGTGTCATGCACAAATGCCTGTGTCACAGCTAAGCAGTGTTTCTTGCTACTATCTAATTTGCAAGGAAGGATATATCAAGCTCATGGCACTTTTGTGAAATACCTGCATTAAACCATTGGTAGACAAAACCACTCAGATTAATAGTTTATACAAGAGCTGACAGGACTTCTTGCCCTGGCTGGCACTCTCACAGTGTGAGCTCACTTTCTGGGGAAAGCTCCCTGCCAAAACTCTCATAGAGCTGGAAGGTGCAATTCAGCCACCCAAAAAGTAGTTGTAGAGGGTGTAGCATGGGTCAAGCTTCCTGTGCCAGATCTGTCCCCTTGCTTAGCTAGATGCTCCCCTGCAAATCGGATTTCAGGGGGATTAGTGATCTTTTCCCTTGCACCGAATATTCCTTAGGAGAAAATTTGGTCCTTGAAATGAATATTGCAAAGCTCAATTATTAGCAATGTTTCCCCCCTAAAGCTGTCCCCTTAATTTCTATTTGGAATTGGAGTTGGTTGCTTTCACATTTCATTTCTAGAAATACAGATGATACATGTAATCTCTTATTAATGCCCTGGGAAAGTGTATTTCTTGGTTATGGTTTTCCTCATGCCTGTTTTACAGATGACTGAAACATAAATTAACTTCATTTTCTTTGCTGGCACATTTATATAGTTCAGGAATAAACCTTCCATCCAAAGAACGGTACCCATAAGGTTTTCTTCTACAAAGAATGCATGAGTTTAAAAATTAACAAGTACTGCAGATACCAAGAGTGTGCTCTGCCTCAGTATATTAGTCTGTTACCTTTTACAGAAAAGCCTGAAAACTGAATAAAAACATGCCTGCCAAGAGCTCTGTTCCTTGTATATTAGCTGTAGGAAGATATGAACTTGTTCACAATAACCCGGGAAGACTGAACAAGTGCAGCATCAGAGACAACAGATGGCAGCCTTAATCCATGATGTTCCAAGTACTGCAGAAACATCAGCATCTCTTGCCCCTCACCCAACAAGTCACAGCTATCTTTCAGCACTTTGTAGGTCAATTTACAAACACATACAAAAAAGTTCATTTTGAGGATCTTTTTCTTCTACAAGCCTGGCTTGGTTTACATCCACCCTGCTATCACTATAAATGGATATCAAGGTGAGGACTGACAGCATCAGGAAGTCGATGCTTTCCTTGCATTTAGTTCAGGAGGACACTGCAGGGCTGTTGCAGGGTGAATGTAGAGTATTTGGCAGTGTGGACACAGCCTGGTGAGCAAACCCCACACAGATAAGCACACTGCAAACCTTCCTGGATAGAATTGCCTTAATGGTTCACAGAAGGAGAGAAGCCATGCATCTTATAATCCTTGTCCTTTGCCTGGGCAGCATTCCTTTTGAGGAGGTCACACAGGAGAGCATGCCTGCCTGCCTTCCCTCAAGCTAAAAAACTTACATAGACTGGCCAAAATGAATTTTGCTATATGCTGTGATGACTTTCTATGTTTTCTCTCTGGAAATGGTGGCTAAAGGATAGATCCTCAAGGCACCCATCGCTGAACAGTGATTTTCTTTTTCTGTTCTTATGGAGAGAAGGGCTAGGGTTTTCTTCTGAGAAAAAAATTCCTGAAGCAAATTTCTTTCTTCCCCTGCACTTTTACAGGGAATAACATGACTATAATTCTTTCACAGGATCGCTAAGGGGCTTAATTAGTTAATAAATCAACTAAATCATTGCTAGCAGAAGCAGCTGTAAATTTAATCTCCCACTGGTAGTTTGTTCTTTCTTCTGTGAGTAGAGCTGTGGAGCCACTGTCACAACTAACTTTCTTGTGCTTTCTGCATTTGTCCTGCAATGTAGTGCCAGAGCATTTTTGTCACATTGAAACACAACATGCCTCATTATCATAACCAAACTCTGGAGCATGATATAGGTTCACATGATTCTTGTCAAAAATGTCTCACTGTCCTCATATATTGATGTATCTCAGA
Organism: Struthidea cinerea; assembly: GCA_013397865.1. Lineage (NCBI taxonomy): Eukaryota > Metazoa > Chordata > Aves > Passeriformes > Corcoracidae > Struthidea > Struthidea cinerea. The sequence goes on from VZTI01002703.1 coordinate 65,525, forward strand.
CTAGAGTCTGTGTTGTCAAGAATTGTCATTGCTGGATGGAGAAAATGCTTCTAAATTGCTGAGAGGCAGATAATACAGAATTACAACGTTTTTGGTTATCATTTACAAGAGTTCCCTTTGAAATACAGCCAAAGGAATTCTGGTGACAGAATAGATGCAGAATAATACTATATAAGTTACTGTTGGCAAAAACAGATCTTCTAGGAGGATTATAAGAGAAAAAAACAATTATACGAGATGGGTAATAGTAATTGCCCTTGCTAGCCAAACCTAATGAAAGCAGTTTAAGAAAAGGGGAAAAGAATAAAAAGTCATTCACTGTAATTCGGAATTTGATTTAGTTTTCTTGTAGCAGTGCAAATCCGCTTCATTTGTCAGGCAAAATTTCTGGTTTCCTGTGTTTTGTTATAACAATTAGTAAATTGCTTTTCGTAGACAATTTTAATAGGTCATTCATAAAATGAACCGAAACAAATGTCTGACAAACTGGATTCTTTCGTGGTTTTCCAAATATAGTTTGATCCTTGCTGTACAGTCATCTTGTTACCTGTTGTCTAAATATTTTTCTCTAAATGTTTTCTGCAGAACATGTTATTTTGCTGATTTCTATCTGTGAAAACCAACACTTTTTTCATTACTTTGTCATGATTTCTGTTTTATAGATACAAGGCAGCTGCCACTTGCATTCATGTGCTTATACATGATGGTTTGCAAGTACATTAGATTTCATTAAACTGCACACAGGAGAAGTAACTTATTCCAGAAATGCAACTGAGAAGTGAATACTTGGTTTCAAGCCTAGGAAAAATCAGTAATTAGCATGTATGTCTCTAGATGGTGATATCCACCGTGTCATACAGAAAATGCTCTTTGTCACCCTGTTGACATTTTATTAGGAATACATTTCTATACACTGCAGTTTTTCAGGCAGAATATTAAACAAAAATCTTCTGCATCCATTCTACAGCTGCATGCTGTGACACAAAATGGGAGCTATTTATTTCCATTGAAATACACCTTTAACTTTTACTATGCAAACTTTGGTTTCATAAATTATTCCACCTGTAACCAAATCTTCTGGATAGCATTGCAAAACAGATACAAAAAGACAAGAGCCAAAAGACCAAATCTAAATAAAGCCCCAGTACAAAGAAAAAGGAAAGAAAGGCAAGAAGGAGAAGCACAAACAGACAAGAGACAAAAGAGGAAAAATGGTCCCCAGACCATAAGAAATTTGTATGCTCAGCTGTGTTGTTTCAAGAAGTGCAGAAGAGTGCAGAATCTCCCTGCTCCTCCAAAATAATCTTTCTCTATTTTTATGCCCTTTTGCGTATTTTTATTTCCTAGGAAAACAAAGAGAGAGCAGAAAGTGGGTAAGGCACAGCATTATTTCAGGCAATGACAGGCAATACCAGTATCTTGCAGGAAAACTATGTGGCAAACTGCTATTTCTAATGACTGAACTACTGCATAGTTTTCAATAATGAAAAAAACAAGTCTAAACGCAACACTATTTTGTGAATAATTTCCTAGCAATTAAGAGCTAAATTAATCAACTCTCTCTGTGTGCCCTGAATTGTTCACCCAGCTCTGTCAGTTCATCTGCACAGTTGTTATTAAGTTCCGATTAATTTCATAAGCATAACTCTAAATTAGAGAGTTTGGTTAACTGAAATCCAGTAACATAGCTGCTTGGGATTTTTCAGCAAAACATTTTTGTCATGGAAAATACCAGTTACTGAAATAAAATACCATTTTTATGCAGAAATATGTCATGTTGATAAAGAATTTGTATGAAGGTCTTCACAGGTTCAGGACAGAATTTTTATTCAATGAAAGTGATGAGAGAGAAAGAAAAAGAGGGAAAAGGGAAAATGGGGCCTGAACATTGTAGATCAGGAACTTTGCCTATGAATCTTCCACATGTCAAAGCCACCAGTTGATTTACTACTCTGAGTTGACTACTAAATTTTAAACAGAAATTACTATTTTGGTTACCTCTGTTGCTTCCATCATTGGAATTTAATGATACACTGCCTGACTATAAACTTCAAATGACCAAAAATAAATACCACAGAATCACAGAATCAGAAAATATGCTGACTTGGAAGGCGCCCACCAGGATCCTTGAGGCCAACTCTTGGCCCTATACAGAACCATTCCCAAGAATGCCACCATGTCCCTGAGAGCATGGTCCAAATGCTTTGGGCCAATTTGGTGGTTAAGAATACTACCAGATGATAAATTGTCTACACCTGGTGAGCTCACGCAATGCTTGTTCTACCAAAACCACTGGCATATGGAACTGCACAATGCCCATTGTGTAAGAAGGAGAACTGGAAGTTCACCAGGCCCAGTACTCTGCCAACTCAGCCAGGCCACCCGGAACACTGGGGTCCATGACCGCCAGGGACCACCAGAGAGACCCCCAGGACAGAAGAATGCCTGCGTAAAGGGGAGGGGAAAGATGTTAGTGATTTTGGGGAAGTTATTATCATACGTATGTTTAGTCTGGGACAATCAGTGAATATGTATGCTAAAAACAGTATATAAACAGAAAATTTCCTTTACTCAATATGCACGGCTTTGGGAGGAGCTATCCCCCCGTGCATCCAGCAGAATAAAGAGTGCCTGCTTCTTAATGCTACATTGGTGTTAAGGAATTTTTTAACTTTACCTAATTTTTGGTAACAGGAAGGCATGGTTAGTATTTATAACAACCGAAACACTTAAACTATCCTTGAATGTGTTGTAAAAATCCTCTTACCAATACCACATTGCTAATCAAAGTAAAAGGCAAAAAGCTCATTGTTGAGCTTTTGATGGGATACTGTTCCTTTTCGGACGAGGGTGAAAGAGCAGAGGAGGCTGCTGTCCTGCAAATTTCTTTATTTCATAGTTTCATAGTTTTCTGAAGGCAGAGTTCGAAGGGGTTACATGATAAGGCCAAGCAGTGCTAACAGCAGCAGCAGCAGGCAAACAGCAAGTAGCAAACAGCTGCTTCTTCTAATTCCAATTCTTTTCTTATAGAAGTGTGGATTATATTTGTTAATTGACTAAATAAGATTAACACACGATTCTAGTTTTTCTTTTCTTAACCTATCCTGGTCTAATTCTAACAGTTGTAAATCTTACACAAGTATTACATAGGTATTACANACACTCTATCTAAAAAATGTGAACAGTATAATTCTATTTTTTGTCTAAAGTAAAGAAATTCTGTGAAAAGGTAACACTGCTGCAGTAAAAACTGTGTATAAGGTCTCTGCTGCAGCTTTTCAATGTTTAAAGCACTTAGCATATATTTCTACTAAAAGTTAAAAATCTATATTTCTATTTCACTTTGGTGTGACTTCATGTATCTCAGCTTATCCAAAAATTTTAATTCAACCCCTGTACTTTGGCTTTCCTCTGGGCCTGGGTCCAGAGGAGCTTTCACTCCAACAGTTCATTATCACAAATTAAAGACTGAATTAGTCCACTCATAACTAATAAGACATAGATACATTTGTATAGTTTTCAGGCATTTTAAAATATATAATATTCTGCTTGTTCAGCACTAACAAGTTGCTATAGCTAATGAATATCTCCCAAAGTTGTGTGGGTTTTTTAACTACTGGACTTCCATACACCCAAGTCTCACCAGAAAACACTCTGTATTATGAATTACACCTGCTGAGAAACCTGGAAAAATATATGAGGTGGAGGATAGCATGGTCTGCTGCACTTTGTTTATGAGAACGTCCTTCTAGCAAGCTCCTGTATGTCAGACTGAAAATGGAAATAACATTTCTGTTCTGTCCTTGAGACATAGATCAAACAATATTGTCAGAAGAGAGGTTTCTCTGTCAAACATTCCTTTGATCCCACTGGAGACTGTGCTGCTGAGCTTGTGTATCCTTTGGATCAGAGAAAGTGCCTCACTATGCTTTGTTAAACTGCTCTGTCTATAGGTTTTGGTGTTGCAACCATGGCATTTACTAATAATAGTGTACAAGGATAAGAAGGGGTTGTTAGTGCACTGTTCCAATGGATTTCATGTTCTTTTCCTGTGCTCTTTTGTAGGATTATTCTTTTATTTGTTTATTTTTCTCAAGGACCAAATCTAGTTATTGTATAATTTTCAGGACCTTAGTTTTATTTGTTGTTAGTAAAGCACTTTTTTTTCCCATTGAATGAGTGGAAGACTTGTATTATTGAGAAATTAGCAATCAGAAGAGGGAAGATATTTCCATCCCTTTCAGGAACAGGAACTATATAAATATGACTTGCAGCAACTTAGACAGGTGCAATGCATTATTCACAAATTCAAAATGCACTCATTTTTATGCTGATTTGACCATAGTCACACAATTTCTATTTGCTTTTTGCCACATCACTAGCATAAACAAGTAAACTTTTAATACCAATTGGTGCTACTGATGTGACCATACGGTGAGTGCAAAACTGTTATTGTCTGTTAAGCAAACTAAACCAGCAGTTTTAGTGATAGACGAAGCTGCTTGGGCTTCAAGACCTCATTTAACATATGGCAGAAGTTTCCTGATGCACCAGCATGGGCTGGGGGCTGACCTGCTGGAGAGCAGCTCTACAGAGAAGGACCTGGGGGTCCTGGTGGACAACATACTGTTCCTGAGCCAGCAGTGTCCTTGTGGCCAAGGAGGCCATTGGGATCCTGGGGTACATTAGGAAGAGCTTGGCCAGCAGGTGGAAGGAGGTGATCCTGCCCCTCTACTCAGCTCTGCTGAGGCACCTCTGGAGTGCTGTGTCCAGCTTTGGGCTCCACAGGACGAGACAGACATGGAACTCCGGAAGTGGGTCCAGTGGAGGTTACAGAGATGATGAAGGGACTGGAGCATCTTCCTTATGAGGAAAAGCTGAGGGAGCTGGGGCTGTTCAGCCTTGAGAAGAGATGACTGAGAGGGGACCTCATCAATGTCTGTCAGTGGTTGCAGGGAGTGGGGCAAAGGATGGACCAGACTCTGCTCAGTGGTGCCCAGCAATAGGACAAGGGCAAAAACAGATGCACGGGAAGTTCCACCTGAACATGAGGAAGAACTTCTTTCCTGTGCAGTGACCAGGCACTGGAACAGATCACCGAGAAAGGGTGTGAAGTCTCCCTCACTAGAGATATTCCAGAACCACCTGGTTGCAATCCTGTGCCATATGCTCTGGGATGACCTTGCTTGAGCAGGGAGAGTGGACCAGATGATCCACTGTGGTTTCTTCCAACCTGACCCACTCTGGGATTCTGGGATTCTGTGCTAAGAAATGTTTTTAGTAAGTATATAATACTGCTGTGTGTATATTTATGGTTTCTTTTCTGCTTATTGTAGATGGATGGTGTTTGTGAGTGGTTGCGTATGGACAGTACATAGGCCGTGCCATGTCCTAGGATCCTGATGATTCCAATTGGGAAGGTAGGCAGCGAGTATGCAACTCTCTCCCAGAACTCTTGCTGACATGTTGCTGATTCTTCTGCTGCCAGGTGGGAGCTGGGTTGGAGGTATGAAAAGAAAGAAGGAAGGAATTAGAGATCATTGACTGTTTTGCCTCAACCTGAAAATAGGATGCAGCCATTCCATGGGTATGAACCACGACAGCTTGGTGATTCGCTGTCCAGGCACCACCTTTGGGCTGATGCAACTGCAAGGTGCATACTACACACTTATCCTCCTCAAGGATGCTGAAATTTTTCCAGTAGCCTTATGGCTTCCAAAGGTTCTGAATACATGTTACAACTGGGAAGGAATATGACAGCATTCCACCACTGTAACATGCCTCTGAAATTACCTTTGAAATATTTGCCACTTTCAGGACTGTAGATTCCAAAGAAATTTTTGAGTCTGGAAATCACCCGTGGTGTAATTACCTGAATCATAGCAGTCCCTACAATGACATCTGACCAATTCAAGCTGTCAGATGTTTTAATGAAATAACAAAGCAGTAAGGAAAAAGAGCCTTTCTTTGTCTTGTAACAGTGACAAAACAAAAATCTACTTAATTTGTAACTCAGATTGTATTTTTTGTCTTGGACCAGAGCTGACAATCAAAATTTGATTCAGCTGTAATGCAGATGTATCAGAAGAGCAGCCCTGAGGAAGGCTTTAGGTTTTCTCTGCCATGCAGGGTTTTCTCCAGTGACCACATTTTCTGGCTCTGTAGCACAGACTGGGAAGCCAGCTGGAGGCTGTTCCTCACTGATGGATGGTGCAACAACACTGGCTGATAGCGTTGTACTCTGGTAGTAGTGCTTTTCTGTATTAGCCCTTGCGATGTAATATTTCTTTATCTTTTTTTCCAGACAAAAAATATATCTTGGGGATTATTTTTCTTCTCAAGGAAGGAGAAGGAATTCACCGGGGTCTCAGTTTACCTGCTTTTTAAAAAATTCTGTTTAGAAGGGATAGTCATGAGAAGAGGATGGTGGGATATTGTCCTGCTTTGTTTCTCAGACATAGAACACTTCCATTTTACTTAAGCAGTTCCTGTTCAGTTTGTTCCTATTTTTATTGTGTAATTGTGTTAATGTGATCTTGTAAATTACTTCTTTTTAAAGAAAAAAGATAATTCAACTTACCAAATTTAATTTTTGATTTAACCTTCTTGTCACATTTTTTGACTAATGGTTCTGGCATTGGACTTAGGAAATTAAATACAGTTTCAAACTGCTTTCAGAAACAAGATAATTTCATTTTGCTCCTCAGTTATTGGGGTGAAACATTACTTCCTGCAGCATGGCTCGCCAATGTATTATTTACTTTTTCACTTGTCCTACTTCAAATTTGAAGAAAACTGTGTTAACTGATGTTGCTGCAAGGGCCTGCAGATCTGAACTAGTATATTACATACAGCTCTTCTCTGAAAATATTTGCAGTCTTTTTGAAAACAGTTGCCTGCTAGAATGCTTGGATTATTTCCTTGAAACTGGGGATTTTCTTCGTCTTTCTAGCTATGGCTCTTGAGCGCCATATATAAGCAACATCTTTCCTATATTGGGAAAAATGTTATTTTCTGTGTCTAAAGTCAGTAAGAGGTTATAGAGATTCTTTTGGAGGTCTACAGGGAAGCCCATTAGTCCTCTTCATGCTCCACCACCCTGGACGGTATATCCTTAACCACTTGTGCCATCAGAATGAAATGCGCCAAGGCATCTGAACTCCTCAACTTAAGCCCACTCAAGCCACTGCTGAAATAGATAACAAGCAGAAATCTGTGTCCTTTCCATGTGCCAGACGAGTGGCGCAAACAGGCTTATGCCTGCTGCCTACATGGTGCCAGTACCAGAGGTGCAAGCAGGCACAGAGGGCATTGTGGATGGTCAATGATGAGAAAGGATTTCAGAGACTGGGATTGCCAAGAAAAAATATCAACTGACAGGTGGGAATTGTGGGGGAAGAAAGAAAAGGAGGTCTTCAGACGGACAAGTGGTCTGTAGGAGGAAAGAAAAGTAAATTTCAATCCTAGGTTTTTAGGAGACTCTTGTCTCTCTTGAAAATTTTCTTTTCTCCCAGACTACCTGATTTCCAGCTGTAATAGCCCACACTCTGCTCCAGTGGAAACCTCAGCTTAGTCTTACTGTCTTGGTCTGTTCCACCACCGAAACCGAGTTTTGCCTATATGGTTCACAAACCTTGAACTGACACTGAATATGACTTTCAAGAAATTATATCAACAATCCTGGCCTGGTTTTGGTATTGCCATCAGTATACTTAATTTGTTGAAAACAAATCTTTTAAAGTAATATTTAAGTTAGATTTGCTGATTGTTTAGACTGTTACTGAAGTAATCATATCTATATTTGTGCATATTTATATTTGTACAAACAGAGAGCTTTATCTCCCATATTCCCTGTTGTAATGTTTTGTAGGTCATTGGAAAATTTCTCATTGAGTTTCTGCAAACACAGTCAGTATCTATGGAGCTTTCATATCAAGTAACAAAATGGATAACATATATTTTATAGCTGTAAATATATTTTTTCCCATGCATTTGTTGAAATATGGATGCATGAATGAGCCAGTCTGTGGAAATAGAATTATCCACTGAAGGAGATGTGTTAGTCTTTCATCTCAAACTGAGTTTTGTGACACTGGTTGTCCCCACTCTTATTGATAACCTTATAACAAAATTGTTTTCAAATCCAACTGAGGCATCTGTTCTTTGTTTATTTTAGTCTAAATATTAAACCTATTATTTGAAATTGCTAGTAATTTTTTTTTTCAATATTTTAAACCATAGTAATTGTTGGTACAAGTCTGTTCTCACATTATAAGAAAAATTCTATTTTTTTTGTGTAGAAGTGGAAAAATACTTTAGAATCACATGAAACTGGAAAATATGTCATACCTCCTCCATCAATTATTCAAATAACTTCAGATAATCTGTAGTTACTAAAACAGGATTTCTCATTTGCATGTAAAAAGAGCACATAAGCCAGTTAGCAACCAGATTTCTTTCTTAAACACTGTGCCACTTAAATCTATTTCACACTGCACTAGCCCCTTCAGAAATAAATTTACCGCATGAAACCAATCATTTTAAAGGTTTAACCACTGAGATTTTCATGTTCTTTGCCTTAATTTCTTATTTAGTTTATCTTAAGAGTGCTTATCATGCTCACATATGGACTTCTCAACCAGTAAATGTCACAGTAATCTGGCTGTCTTTGAGTAGTGGGTATTGGACACTAAAATTTAAACACTAGAACATATTGAACCAGCTGTCTTATAACGTTACTAAATATAGATCTTACTGTGACTTCCTAAATCAAAAATGCATTAATGACACTACTATAAAAATAAAACATAATCAAAACATGCAACCTATTGAGATGACTTTCTGTTCTTAAATACAGGTGAGTTATTTTTATAGGACTAAGTGGACAGAATTTGACTGAATCTAAATTTGGCACCTTGATTACCATGACCAGTTGCGCAGTCAGCTGCTTTGTGCCACCTACTGGTCTCCTCACACTATTCTGTACAGTAATATTACATAATTGTTTTCTCACAGTGAAACTACTTCTGTGCCTCTAAGATGTTTACTAATTTGGGCAGCCTTGTTGATCTAGGGTTATGTATATATTGATGCCATTGGATGTCATTCATAAGACCAAAAAGCAGGGAGAAGAAACACTGAGCAAGGAACGCAGCTTTTAGTCAACTGTGTATTTTCTCTGATTGTGAAGAAAGCTTTGTAGCCTTCGTGTCTTGATAAATGTCTCTTGGGGATGACTGCTTTACTGGATATGCTATAAGCTGGTTGTAGGTAAAACCTTTCATTGTAGTTAATTCCTGTGTGTTTGTACAGTGACAAGAACATGGAAATGGTGGTCCTTATTATGGATTCAGACATTACTGAAGTCATAGAAACATTTAGTAGCAATTTATTAACCTTATAATTAATGAATTTATGCAACTATTTGTTCACAGGTTTGAATATTGGAAACTGTAGGCCACCCATCCTCAGGCAAGCTGTAACATATACTTATTTGCTAAATATGAAGTGCTACACTTGTCTATATTTTTGGGGTCTTGAACCTTGAAGCAGCTTTTGCAAAATTTTTCTGAAAATCAGTAAAATCACCAGTATTTTCTGCTGTGCTGCACTGTCTAGAAGGATGTGGTCAATCTGTTGTTAGTGTTATTCTTTTGAGCAATACTTAGTCAACTTTTTTTTTCATAACTGGCTTCAATCTGTTAAAAATGTTACTAAGATTGGGATACACACTACTTAATGACTAATTCCTACCTATTGCAACTTTTTGTCACTTAAAACTCTGGCTTATATCTGCAGATAGTTAAGACTCTTCAGATAGAAAAGTTTTGAAATTCTTACATTATCTTGCCTCAAATTCTCTTACTGTAATTTCTGATGCTTTCTGACAGTTACTTCAAGCTGACAATACACTTTAAGGCAGTTTTCCTGATTATATTTTTTCCACAACAACAGACAGGAAATTTATTTTAAAATGCTCTTCTGTATATAAGAATTTTAAATAATCAGGAAGCTCTGATTTAACTTTCTCCTAATTTCCTGACTGCAGGTAAATGCATCTTCTTGTTAAACGTGGCCTACTCTCTGCCTTGTCCTGTTTGGTTTTCCTTCTTTTGAAATACGGGAGTACTTCGAAAGAAGTTAGAAAACACAGGCTCTACTTGTTCTTCTTTGGGAAGACATCTTCTCACACACCATTTGCTGTAGTTTTTCAAAACAGAATCAAGATTAATTGTTGTGCCTTCCCTTTTTGAAGAGGACACTGTGTCCTGTACTGAAAAGACTAAGTGAATGATTTTACTATACATGGATTTCTGACTCTTTTCCTTACTCTGCTGTGGATTTCCACAATTTGTTAGGACTTTTTAATTTTACTTCCTTCTTAGATGAGATATTTTTGGCTCTTCAGTGTTTTTTAACAACATATTGCTCAAGAATTCCATATTAATGTCATAAAAATAAGAGTTTTCAACAACACCAACCCCTCCCCCAGACATATCAAACTACTGAAACTGTCAGTTTTCCCAAGCGGGCTTTATCCACAGATTTTCTTGGCAAAGCTAACTGGAATTTGTTGAACTGATCCAACCTCAATTCCAATTGTATTGCTAATCATTCAGTTTTAAAATGTGCCTGACTCTTAGAGTAACCTTCAGCAAATTGTAAACTAGGATTTTAATAACATCTTCAAGACTCCAAGACTCAGAAAACCAGTTTGGAATCTAACCAGTTCAGAAAGTATGTCTATGACAAGAGGAAAGGTTTTTATGTGTGTTTGTTGGGTTTTTTTAAAATCGTCTGCGAAGGATAACTTCTCATTTCTATCTCTGTTTTTAATATGTTACCCATATAGTCTCAAATGAAACTTTGACACTACACTTAAACACAATACATGGATTTATCTTTACTCCTAACAAGTTACTTCATTCTTCTCTGCTTTGATTCCTGATCTGTAAAGTGACACTTATTACCTCTGTCCTTAGGAGAGTATTGTGAATATAAACTTATGAGCACTAAGAAGTGCCCATGAACAAGAGGATGAAGAATTCACAAATGGAGAATGTGAAGGATGTGGATGACAGGAAAAACTTCAAGTGATGAAATTAGTACTTGACGTATAACAGCATCTTTCAATAGAATGACCAGAACGTACTTTCCAATCTGAAAGATAAACAGAATAGGCAGCTGTGCATATACAGTTATGATAATTTTGATTCTTTGTTTCATGTTGAGGGCATATCAGACATTTTTGTCCCACAGGTAAGACAACTTTTAAGTGTTAAGTGCCTGTAACATTAAAGCTTTCATGGGATTTGACTTGATGCATAACAGGAAGGTTATACAAGCTCAGCCATCCTCTTCTATGACTATTGTTATTAAAAAGAGCACAGAATTTATATTAGAGTATTTTTTAGATTTTCCAGTTACCAGAGCAGAACAAACCATTTTCTGTGGGTTATAAATGAAAACTATTTATTTTCTTCCTTTTATCTAAACTATATTTCACAGCTCATGAGACACAAAAGGGGAGATGCTTTTGATAAAATGTTCTTGGGATTTTCTCTGTGTAAAAATAAACAAATAAAGTAAGAAAATAACTTAGGAAAAGAAAATAAGAAGGGGAGGTTACAAAAATACTTAACCATGTAACAGAGATAAAAATTAACAGTTTTCCTTTTACAATTAGCAAGAATTATATAAAGTGAAGGCTAACTGGCAAAACACCAGTATGTTACATTTAATGCAATAAAAATGAATTATAGGAGATCAGAATCAATGTTTTTTAAAATGCAGTCCTTTTTTCTCTCCTATATTTTTTGGTATATATTTGCTGGTAAAATATTACTTCATTTAAAGATAAATCTGTAATAGATATGAAGCAAGTGGTGAGTATAGATTAGAAAGTGAGAAGATTTGGGTGAAATATATGACTCTAGAATATTTTAGAAGCTGCACAGCTCTGCAAGACAGGAGGAGATGTTTTTAATGAGTTAAAAAAAGAAAAGGTGCAAGTAATGTAAAAAAAAGGAGAATAGTATATGATAGGGACGTAGAAGTCCTTGAAGGTCCTGACCCACTTTGGTAACCAGAAAAAAGGTAAAATTTCCCAGGCTGTATCCCACTATTCAACGGAACCTAAATTATTAGCTAGTTTTTACCACCTTCAGTACAACTGCAGCTGCTCTTCAGTGTGCCAAAGGCTTCATTTGTATCTGGAGGTCTGTGAATGCCACAGTTTCACTTTCCCCAGTATTTCCTCATATTCTGTTCCAAATGCAGACATGAGGTTCCCATTTTCTAAATACAGATCCCAACGGCTCCTCACAAAAGCTGATTAACATGATGATTGACCTACGAGGCAAAGTTCAGGTGCTCATTTTTGCACATTGAAGTCAAGACATCGAGTGGAAAAAGAACCTCACTGCGGGAGCCTTGGGAGCCTT
>VZTI01002705.1:0-23893 GCA_013397865.1 Struthidea cinerea
TTTCTCACTCTCAGGTTAAATGCATGTGACACAAATATTAGAATTTGTGCTCTGTCAATGGCACAGGCTCCACCTCACAGTGCATTGTTTCCTGCCCTAGGTAAGTGAGCATCTTAAAGCAGGTTCTGCCAAAGACAACCACTGGTCTCTTTATATGTTAAAAGAATATAAATATGAGAATGTATATATTCTTCCAGAATATATTCCAGAATGTATATATTCTTCCAGAAGAGCTGGAAGAAAAGTCTGAATTTCACTCCACACTCTACCATATGCTCAAGGATTTTACCAGCAATGAAGCCATGGATAAAGTGGAAAGAGCTGGCAGCCTGTTTGTTGATTCTGTGTATCAGCTGCTCCTTGCTACCAGAGTTTTAGCATTCTCTTAGATACTGCATGCTTTCCTTTAAAACTTTATTATCAAAAGCTTTCAATAAAGTTACATGTTAAGTCTTAAATCCTTTTCTATTCAAATCATTGAAACAGGTTCTAAAATGCAAACATTTTATCTTTGTTCAAGCAAAATAAATTCTTTATTCTCTTGTGGCTAGACCACCTAGACATGTTTATTGTTAGCTACGTTCAAAACTGCTGTTCTATTGTAAACCTCAACAGAACTGAGACCCTTTTAGCTACTTTTAAAGATGACTTTTGTCAGAATCGGGAAAAAAATATATATTTTTTCATTTCAAGTCATGCTTTAAAGAAAAAAATTCTTCTCCCCCCCAGAAAATACCCACAACCCAACGACAGGAATCCGAACGTGTAACCTTAAATAAATCTCGGCTTCAGCTCCTGTCCTGCAGGGCGCGGCAGCGCAGCTCCAGCGGGCAGGGCCGTGGCTATACCGGGGGAGGGCCGTTGTGCTGCAGGCCGGTGTAGGGCCACAGCAGCTGCTGCAGCGACGTCCAGGAGTCCCCGGTGCCCACAGGGGCTGCGTCTGCCGGTCTCTGCAGGGACAGCCCCGTGAGGAAGCTCGTGAGAGCGGCCAGCAGCACCAGGAGGGACACGGACACCCAGAGGGTTTTGTTAGCGCTGGAAAAGGAAGCCTTGAAGTGGGATGCCCACGCTGACACCAAATTGTACCTGGGCAGGACAGGAAAGCACAGAGCCCTTCAGTGTTTCTTCAAAACGTGCACCTCTTCCCACCCCACCCCAAAAAGCCTTAAAGCAAATGAGATCCCACAAACTTTCTCACAAGTGACAGGTTCTTACTGCTTTGGGAGCTATGCAGGGGGAGCTTCGGTTCTGGGTTTAAAACACGGTCAAGGAAGCAAATTCTTGATAAGCTGACCCAGCTCAGCAGTCCTCCCATGCTCCCTGTACCTCACACTGCTTCTGAAGAGGATTCCCAAAAGCTGCCTTGCAAGAGCAGCAAGAAATCTTGCTTGTAGAAAGCACTGAAAGTCCTGGGCTTTTGTTTGAACCCTCTTCCCACATGCACCTACCAAACGTGGCCAACTTGTGAAAAACACTTACACTGACTCCAGGGTCCATTTGGATGGGTATTTTCCTTTTTCAGAGACACTTTCCTTCCTGGTTGGTTGTTCCTGTACCTCAGCAGGCAATTCTGACTGCTCATTTCTGTAAACAATAATCAACAGTTCCAAAGCTGTGCCAAATTCACAACAGCTTGGCTTTATAGCCCTGACCAGGTGGTGAATTGAAAGCACATTAAGAAACAAACCAGCACACCTGGGAGGAGGCTGCTGCTGAACTTACTTGGTTTCAAAATGCTCCTCTTCATACTCTGCCCAGGAATAGGTGCTGAGGAACCTCTGCAGCGAAGGACGTTTCTCATTCTGCTTCACCCCTAGTCTGCCCCTGCCATTTGTTAAACAAGTTTGTCTAAATTTCCCCAGCAGATAGAAAGCAGGAAATCAGAAATTTAGCAGCAGCCTACTCATTTGGTTGACCTCAGACAAATAACTTTCAAATTTAATTGCTTGAAATTAGGATTATTTTAAAAAAACAAATGAAACAAAAAAACCCTACAGATCCATCAATGGCAGATACTTAGATTTCACATTTTAGTTCTAAAGCAAGAAAGTTGAGGGATTTTTTCTTTAAAGCTCTCAATGCTCAATAAATAAAAAAAGGAGAGCTCATGAGCCTCATTTACTTATTATAGCACATAAAACTAATGCGAAAGGTGTAGCCTAAACATTATTATACCTCAAGATGCTCCATCAACTGCTTAACTACAGGCACAGTTAGAGTTGAAAAATATTTCCCCCTGTTCAAAGACAAGCCCAGGTGACTTTACCAACTGCTTGATCTCCTGCTGAATCTGTCATTCCGTTCGTCTCCATCGGGCTCGTTGAACTGGGCCTGAAGGAGAAATTTGCCATGCTTACTGCACTGCCATTCTGATGCTTCATCCCAGCCAGTTCTGGGGAGGTGAAGCACCTCAGCATCCCTCCACCAGCCCCTACTTACCAGTGGCACCCCAATCCCTGCATTCCCAGCACTCCTGGGCACTGTTGCAATGCTAACTCTCCGCAGGGCTGATGAGGGCTATACAAATAAGAAGCATTACTGGCTCTTAGCAAGGCACAACTGGGTTACCCACCGAGCACACAAAATACCATCTGTTTTATACAAACTGTATTAAAAAAAGAGATGTTGATACTTAGCTTGAGGTGACACACAAAGAACCCAATCTCGCGTGCAGATGAAATAATATTTTGAAAGCAGCACCTTTCCACACCAAGTGCTTTCTGCCCACCTGAGTGAAGCTGGCTGCACAACTTCCAGCAAAATACCAAAATTGAATGTATCTAAATTCCCCTAATCTTGCTCACAGGAATTCCTGCACTCAGTTTGAACTGCTCCCATCTATTTTTTCCTCATATTTCTGTGCTAAATCCTCCTTTAACCCCAAGAGAATCACACATGAACAGTTTTTCTTAACCAGTGAGTGAGAGCTCGACCATTTCTGCTTCATCTTCTAAGGGGGACCACGTAGAAAGTTGGTGGGGTGACTGAGAAGTAAATCCTCATGTTTGATGGCATCAGCCCATATTTGTGACAGAAAAGCAAGCATGCAGCAGAGCACCACCACATGACAAAGCAAAGAAAAACACACACACACTTCAAAAAAATATGAAATTTCAGGTAAGGGCCATTACCTTAAAGTTAAAAGGACTTGGTAGCTTTTTATTCATTGATTCATCTGTGAAGAGATCAAACATCAGAGCGTTACAGGAGGAGTTTGCTGCTTACAGGAATGCAGAGTTTAATTTGCAGCTTAAGGTCTGACTTCTGCAGTGTTTAAGCAACGAGCACTCTCAGAAAGCAGAAATGAGACCTCAGTAAAAGGCTTCCTGAAGTAAATAAGCTCATAGCATTCACACGTTACCTATCTTCTGCAAGCATCAACTTCTGTCACTATCATCAAATATATTCTGTTATTGAGGCAGTGTCCTGTTACAAGACTTTCACAGTCAGGGCTGTGATTCAAAAGGCTCCTGCAAGGATTTTACTGGTGTGTAAGACTTTCCTTTTGGTTTTTACAGGACACCTCCTGTTTTTCAGAAGAATTTAATACTTCTCTGGCAAAGCCACAAGAGTACGGCACTGTCTGCAAACCTGGTGTCTTGGGGTGACTGCACTTGAGGGGTTTGTAGTTCCTATTTAGAAAAGGGCAGGGTGCATCTGTAGAGAGCAGCCAAAGCTCAGCTACCTAGAAATAGCTACTGTGAACGCTCCAGTGTGAACAAGCACCCAAATTTACTGCTCACAAGGAATAAGATTATCACCAACACATGCCATGCACTCTTCTGAGAACCAGAACATTCCTGTGTACTTGCAATGGTCCCACACACACGCTCTGAGATCCGTGACCGTTTAGGTACAAGTTTAATCTCAGAGAGCTGCTTTTAATACTGTTAATAAATTACTATTTCCCACCATTTTTAGAAGAGGGGACAAAACAACCATATAATCCCACCACCTAAAATGTGGAGGGATCATATAATTATTCTGCAGCTATAAGGGCCTGGCTGGCAGGTGCTTGCAAGGGGAAAGAGGCTTTTCCTGGTTACCTCTGTCTCCAAGGGAGCTGAAGGACCTCTCGTTCTGGAGCAGGACCTGCTTGAGCTCCTCGAGCTCCGCGTGTTCTTTGGCGTACATGCGCTTCAGGTTCTCCACGTGCTGGATCATCACCTCCACGGCCTTGCTCACCCGGCTCTCCTGAGGGAGCAGGGAAAGCAGCAGCTCTCAGGAACTGCCTCATGTTTGGAGGTTTCCCCCTCAAGCATCTGCTCTCCTTTGGTATCACCACGGTAAGAGAGCCTCTCACTTCTGTCCTCCCTTTCAAAACTTCACTACAACACACATCCCAACAATACACAGGTTTCATTTCTCCAGGGATCACTCTTGTTGTAAAATAAATAAATTAGTCTTCAGTTTTCCAAGCCCTTACAACTCCTCATCATCATCATCTCCTCTGATCTACAGTCTCAGCTGCCACCATGCATTTGCTGGTATTGCCAAGTCACATTTCATGCTGCTCTGGGGTATATTATACACAACTACATCTAACATTTGAGCAGGGCTTTGTAATTTTCCATAGATTTAGCTGATTACTGCCCTTCCATAAGGCACAGAACCACCTTTGCAGCATCAAGGCCATTGTTACCACAATGCTTGCTGTTTTGTACATCCCACTTGCAAAGTCTTTTGTTTGTTTGTTTTTTTCAACCAGAACCTTATTTCTGCTGTGGGTTTTTGCACAATTCTAGTGCAGCACAGCTGCTCTCAGTGCCTGGGATTCCTTATAATAACATAGAGTGAGAAGAGAAGGCCAGGACTAAGCTGTCCTGGCCACTCCACACCGCATACATCAGATTCCCAAATCCAATCCGGGAACCAGAAGCCCAGCAAGCAGATGTGGCTATCCCTTTACATCTGGAAGACTTTAGTTTTGTACAAAGTACTTTTAATTGGAAAGTGTTACCTGATTAATAGCGCCCAACATCTCTGCTCTGCTGGCGACTCGGGCTGCGTATTGGCTAAGGAACTGCAGGCTTTTCTGCAGCTTCTTAATGATCTCCTGTGCTTGGTTATCTTCTTCACACAAAGGAGCTAATGCCTAAGAGCACACAGTGGTAAGAAAACTGGTGTGAGTTATTAAGAGAGAATGAAGGGTTGAGCTGATGACACTGAGGAGTTGTGTTCAGGCCCACATCAACATCATCAATCAGTGTAACTTGGATAGAGAGCTCCAGTGGACAGAGACTGGAGCATAAAATCAGCTGAAGCAGGGGTCAGATGTTTGTGCAACAGAAAAATTCCCTGCTGCCTGAGCACACAATGCACTTGGATCAAAGTTAGCCCTCATAATCGCTCATATTTCAACTGCATTGCTGCAGAACTTCATTCGGATTTGCTGGTCATGTATCCCATGCACACGCACCCCCTTTAAAGAGCTGTTTTAAGAGAGACACTCGCATCTACTTATCCCATCCACCCTACCAGCCCTGGCCAATACTGACCTCTAACATCTTCACAGCGTTTGTGATCTCCTTTTTCAAATTTTCTTCAGCCAAGTCTCGGGACCTCTCTTCAAGCTTCACTCTCTTGTCCAAGGTAAACAAGTCACACTTAAAACCTAAAGACAGCCTCAGAAATTCAGCCTGTTGTGGGAGAGGAAATGATTTCAGGATAATCCAAGTGATGCGGAAGTTTAAGTAGATTTGGACACTGACATGACATTTGGGACTATACCCTGGGAACAAAGTTTAGGAGAGATGCGGAAGAGTAAGTGAACATGACCCACTTCCTCAAAGCAGGTCTTCCCATCTGTAGTGATGGGGGGAATGTTCTGCAGCCAGAAGAGGTGACATCCTGGCAGCACACTGTGCCATCTGTGCCTTTTGACAAAATTGTCTTAAATCAGCACATTCTGCCTGGGAGGAGGTCACAGCTATGCTCCTTCAAGCTTGCAAACAAATGTCACAGTAGTGACAAGTCTTTGTTCAGTTTTACAGATTTCCACCTTTCTCCATCCCATCGCTTGCAAAAATTTCCATTAGGCTTGGAAAGAGGGATTTCAGAAGTTAACATACAGAAATACATCCAGTTTAATCTGGAGCATTCTTTTACATAGGAGGAGATATTAATCAGAGTTTATCTACGAGATCTGTTGTCTGAGATACTTCAGGATACAAGCAGGTGAGACTTACCTCCACTTCCTTCTCATTTGGGGAGTCACTGTAGGAGAAGAAAAAGAACCATGGAACAGATTGTAGCTTTAAATTCATACCTGCAGGTGGTCACTGAAAGTCAAAACACTTACGGCTCGTTTTGCTTGGTTTTATCTCCTTTAATGCCACCTGCAGTGGGTGAACTCCCTGAGAAGAGAAGAAAAAAAAAAAAGGTTTTCAGACCAAAGTGAAAAAACAGTCTCTCCAAACCAACCTGTGAGAGTCTTTTAAGCTTCCACAGAAGCCCCTGTTCAAGATTTCCAGTGTTGAGCTCTTGCCACTAAAAACAACTCGTGTGCCTCAGGTTCTGTTCATTGTGAGACACCAGAGCACTGCCACTCTTACAAAGCCCAAAAAGTCAGTTGTTCAGGGGACTTCAGCTGGCATCTTATTAGCACAGAAATGGTTAATTGCAGGTTTTGGCTTCAGGATGTTACGTAGGTAGGACTTACTACCTTCACCAGCTTTTAGTGAACTCCAAAGGCAAAAGAGGAGGTGATTTGAAAAGTGGAGATGTCTAAGAAGAAACAAAATCCTGCCTCTCTGTATCACATATAGCACAGAGATGCTTCTTTTACAAATCTCTTGGGAGAGCAGGAGTGCCAGAACTGTTTCAAATAACTCAAATATCTCTACTTCAGCTAAGAATTTTCCTCCTGTCTAGAGGAACATGCAGCTGATTAGATGAGTATCTGCAGAAATCAGAGGAGCAAGTTTTGCATGACACCACGGTCCTTCTCTTCATTTTCATCTCCAATCGCAGCTGCTAAGCCTTAAAACAAAAACCCCTGATTGTGCTTGGTGTGGGACAGGCAGCTCTCTGCACCTCTCTACATAGCTCTGAACTCAGCTGACCAAGACTCATTACTCCAGTAATGTTAATTTGTTCAGCAAAACCCTCTTACCTTTCCTGCTGGGAACCACAGCTGGTGTATCCTCACTCCGCTCTTTATTATTTTTCTTTCCCTGGTCCACCTCCTAAAGGCACATCAGAGCAGTTACAGCAAGAGAGCAGCCACACCACCCCTGGAGGGGCCTGTCCCCTCCTTTGTCACTGCTCAGCCAACCCAGTCTTGCTTTTCACTGTCACCAGGACTCTCACCGGGTCTTGCTTCAAGATATTTTGAAACGCAGGCTTGTGTTCTTCCATCACCAGGCAGGATTCCTTCTTAATCTGACTTGGTCCTGTGGAGAAACATTCCCAAACCCAAACGTAACAATTAAAAAGACACACCAATCTTCCAACACGCACTGTTTTAGCCATGGGCCAACAGGGCTAAAAAACTGCACCAAATGCCAGGAAAGACCACTAAGAAAGAGAGGCAGCAGCAAAGAACACTACAAAGACACATAGGAAGAAGTGTGATGATAATTATGATTGGAAAAAAATCCCAATAAGAAGTGTTACATGTCTACAGCTGAGAATATCATGTACTTCCTGTAGCTGAGGTTGCAAGAGTTGCAGTAATATTCCCTCAGATTAATAAATTTTATTATCTTGCTACCAGCATTTTTTTGTTGTTGTTATGTTTGCTGTTTAAAGAGGCAGCTTATAATTAATATTTATACCTTTAAGAAAATCTGGAATATTTTGTTTTCTCCTCTGTTTATGCAGTCACACACAGGTGCGAGCCAAAGAAATGGCACAGGGAAAAACAAAAAAGAAAACGAAAGCCAACCAAAACGCCAGCTTCAGGTTTGAAGCCTGCAAGGGGAGATTTATCAGCTCTAATACTAGAAACACTTTCTTTTCAGATATGTGCAAGAAGCAGCTGGATTCCCAGACTTTAAAGCTATTGGGACTCTTTTTGATCTGTTCTGCATATCTGTTTTCTCTTTGCCAAAGGCACCTGGACCACATATGAAAGTTACAGTAGAGGGAAATTAGTAGAAAGAAAACGCTTTTAAATGAAGGCACAAAATTAGATTTCAGGAAGATTGTACTGAGGAAAGAAAACCAAACAAGAAACTATAGTCTTATATTAAGGTAAAGATTAAAAAAAAATTACAAACAAGCACGCACAGCTATTCTGTGCTGCTTATTCAGATCAGCTTTACAAAACCAGCTTAAATACAGTGTGTACACACACTCCAGTTTTGGTTTGGTTTTATGGCTTTTCAGTGGAAGAAAACCATCAGATCTGGTAAGAATCTGGTGGGTGTTTATGGCTCTAGCAAAAGACAGAACCATACACAAATGCCTCTCCCCTCATCCTCCTCTTGACCCATCCCAGCTTCTTGTGCAACAGCCTTGAAAGAGAGAAAAGTGTTTAGTGGCACTGTTGAACTAAATAACTTTTTAAACCCATAAAACCATTTTTTTTCACTTGTCAGAATTGTCTGGGATGTTGTACCCACTCAGTGTTTTGCCAGCTGAGCAAGCCCCAAGGTCTCACCAAGTTATTTCATGCTCCCTGTCTGCAGTGCTGTTGCAAGGTGGGTAAAAAACTTTATTCCTACTCAGCTTCAGGGAGGCTTAAGAGCACTGGTGAGTGAAAATACTTGCAAAAATAGAAATTCTCAAGTTGTTGCTCTTACTCAGCTTCCTCACTTCAAAGATGTGCTGGAAGCAAACCATTTCCTCAGCGGGTGAGTGCCAGGCAGTGCAGCAGCCACTGTACCTGACACAGGAGCAGCTGGGTCCTTATCACTGTTTGTCTCCGTTGCTGCAGAAGTTGGCACATCTTCCCCTCTCTCATGTAAGCCCTTGGGTGATCTTTCCTCCATAACAAGGCAGCCTACAACATCAGACAGCAGGAAACACAGATTTTATTGCTCAGTAAACACACAGACTTGGGCACATCCAGGGCTTTCAGTGCCCCAAATTAAGGACTCACCCGGTACCAGCACTGTGCTTTCCACTGAGGATGCAAGAGCTTCCTGGGCTGATGTTAAGTGATCACTGCCAAAACAAAACCCTTTCAGATACTCATCCACGTGATACAGATCTTGATAAAGGCTTTTAAATCTTGCACAAGACCTGACCTGGATGGGATCGGAGTGGCTGGTAGTGTTGACTCCCCACGGTCAATCTTCACACAGAGAGAGAGAAGAGTTAGTATCAGTGATAACCACCAGTATAAAACTTGTATGTCAAAGCTTTAACTTTCCCAGCTGTGCCTAAACTACTCCAGCAGTAAAGAACTAGCTGGTAAGCACAGAGATTCACCCACTAGTCTGAAGCCATCTCAGGAATGTCATACTCAGAGATGTGATTTGGTTCCTGACTCCATGGTTTGCTCCTAACAGACATTTTTCAATAACCAACAAACGTGTTACTGCAGCATCACTGCTCCATCTTAACTCTGTGCATTAGGAGAGATCCACTTTAAAGGTCTGGGCCTCAAACCCTACAAGTGAGGTGCACAGATCCCACTTGGCTGTAGGGATCAGACTCATTAGGTAAATAAGTGTTAATAGTCACAGCATGAGCAAGCAGATGGTTCAGAACACAGAAGACTTGTGTGCTGTGTTGCACATCTTAGTGACTGCCTTTGAAGGGATCCAGTTTTACAATATTACATATAACAATTACCCAGCCCCTTCAGAGGCCTCAGGCCTCCATGGTGTGCAAACAGCAGAGGAACAAAGCAATTAGAAGCTGGCAGTTTTGCTCATGTTCCTTTAGTTGCCACAGTGCGGTTTTGGACCAGAGTTTTATCACATCACAGACAAAACCAATATCCTCTTGAGGCTTTTAATGTCGAGGGAGGTGCTATATGTGCACTATCCCTCTTCCTCATTTCATCCTGGAAAGCTGCAACTCACTCATTCAATTGTTAGGTTGGTCTCTCCTTATGGGTGAAAATACAGGGGGGAACTGAGGTTTAAAGCGTTAAGCTGGTAATGACTTGTGCTGAATTACACCCACTGTTGAAGAGAAGTGCTGAATAGAAAACAAAACCACCCCAAACCCAATTCTCTCTCCAAGAAGAGGAGGAACAAGGCTGGACAGCTCACTACACATCAAGCACCCACAAGAGCACTGTTGAAGTGTGTGTGGAGAAACAACAAAAAAAACCACATCAGCAAGCAATTGCCTGCATTTTGGTATCTTTCTTCCCCCCTCAAACGCCCTCAGAGGACACAGGAAACCCAGGAAAAGACAGCAGGAGGTGTCCAAAGGCCATGGTCACTCCTAAGAGTGACCAACTGCTCCCAGCATCAGTAAGTGCCATTTCCCTCCTCCCTGCCCCATCAGAGCTGGCTGCTCTTGCACAGCCCTGCCCCAGCCAGGTGGATGCTTCCTCTAATGCAAATTCAGGCTATTTTTATTATTATTATTTGAATTCTCTCCTAAGCTTGAGGAAGCGCAGCACTGCATTTGCCTTGTTAGGCCGTTGGGTCTGCAGGAGTATTGGGGAGGGAGAATAACATCATGCTGGAAAGAGAAGAAATCTAAAGGGCTTTTAAAACTAACACACAGCACCCGAGTAAACAGAGAAGCCCTCGCATGGTCTAGAACTGACTGAAATGATACATTATGCTACATGATCTGTCCCTGCCCAGGTGGGCACATGGTCAGTGGTTTCTGTTTGCAATGAAGGAAAACACTCAATTCAGTTCTTAAAACCCCTAGCTAACTACCAGGATTGTACACTCCCATGGATTCCACTGAAAAGGAAAAAAAAAAAACCAATAAAAGAGAAACATCACATTCTAGATTTCGTAATAAAATCATACAATGGTTTGGGTTGGAAGGGACCTTAAAGATCAAAGTTCCAACCCCCTGCCATGGGCAGGGACACCTTCCACTATCCCAGGCTGCTCAGAGCCCCATCCAGCCTGGCCTTGGACACTGCCAGGGATGGGGCAGCCACAGCTTCTCTGCGCAGCCTGTGCCAGGGCCTCATCACCCTCACAGTAAAATCTGTTTACACAGGATGTTAGAGAATGGCACAGTCCTTTCATGAGGAAGAATGGCCAAAGAAGTTCCTGCAGTCCATCCCTAATCATTTTTTCCACCCTCCATCCCTCTGATTAGCATAGTAATCCAAGGGTTCTCTATCACAGCACATGAATTTTGGTCACAGTCTGGTGCAACTCCTCCGAAACAATCACTGACACTTGGAAGGCTTCTCACCTGGCTCTCAGACTGTGGTATGACTTCCACATTTATAAGTCAAAACAAGAACGAAAAGCCTGAGCTTCACTTGGCTCTCAAGTGCTCCTTTTTTAAGTAGCCCCTAAACTTCTATGGTGACAATGATTTGACACAAATAATTTGAGTTACTTACATGCTGATCTGCTCAAATACATCTGCAACTGCAGTGTAATAAAACTCCAAAGAAAACTAGGGGGACTTTTTCTACTGAGCAAGGATATTCACATTTTCCTGCATGCCACTGTTTAGAACAGATACCGGACACAGCCCGTTTGCCTTTTCTCTGGGGCAAACTTTAACATTTTCATTTTCCCCCTTCAGAATGTTCATGTGCAAAGCTTATACTAAAAAGTGATAATAGAAAATGACATTTCTGAGCCCAGCTGGAATTATAGAAAGCTTCAGAGCAACAAAGCACAGGTGTTTCACACACCTTTGCAGAGATGTGACTTTCCAGAAGGACCAGATAAAGTAAGAACTCTTGAGATGATCCTCTTTGAGGTCACTTAAGTAGTAGCAGCACAAGCTGGGAGTTCTTCACCTGCTCTACCCCAGCGTGCTGAAACCACAGAGTCCCCAGCACTCTTACTTTTTACCCTCACTGCACTTTCTGCTTTGATTTACCACTACAACCAGACCACTGCTGCACTCACAGGTACCACACACCAGCCAGGATCACCCTGAGGCTGGCTGCTCTTTGGTCCCAAAGGTTATTTCCAGGTTCACAGAAACCACTGACCTACATTCTTCCACCATCCCCACCAGTACTGGAGTTTGTAAAGCTCATTAGAAGCCCTGTGTGGTGGAGCTGAGGTGTAGATTTCAATAGTGAGGATTGAGGCACAACTTAGGTGTGCTGAGCTGCAGTTTCTCTTGCTTGCAGCTCAAGCTGTAGATGCAGGATTCAGGGCAGCAGTGAAGGCATAGCTGAGTACATCAGCTGAAGGAAAGCTCCCATACAGCAAAGATGGCATTTTTCAGCTGTTACATGGTGCTCGTGGGAGAAAGTGTAAAGAAAGGCAGTACTCCCAACTAAAGCATCCTGTGGCTTCTTGCAGGTGGAGAAAAAGAGCGAAAACACTCAGTTCTTCCCTGGCAGAACCAACTGTTACTGCAGAACCAGCACTGTCTCCAGCCTTGAAACCACATTTAAAACACTCCACAGCTAAAAGCGTGACCCAGTTGCACGTGAACGTTGAGACATTTAGATTTGTAACCAAGGTATTGCAGAAACATGCCCAAACAGAAGGGAACACCCCCCACAGCACCCTGCTGACTGATGCCAGCTCCATCCACCATGGAGCAGTGCTGATTTATAGCTGAGCCATCTGGACCTGGGTCTGAGCAAGGCATGAAATGCTT
Source organism: Struthidea cinerea (assembly GCA_013397865.1). Classification (NCBI taxonomy): domain Eukaryota; kingdom Metazoa; phylum Chordata; class Aves; order Passeriformes; family Corcoracidae; genus Struthidea; species Struthidea cinerea. The sequence goes on from VZTI01002705.1 coordinate 12,676, forward strand.
GAGCCTGTTCAAAACCACATCTCGGGCATCAGAGCCAGCACTCACCTCAGCAAGTGAAGAGTCCATCATTGTAATGGAAACAGGAAGGTCTGCATCAGTGTAGTCATCAGCAGAGCATATTTTCCACCTGGCAACACAGGCTTTATTTGCATATTGCCCAAACAACAGAGAGATAGAGTGCCCATTTTCCTTAAGCACATAACAACTGAAGTCACCACTCTCTGTGTAGTCAGTCAGCTGGTCTCTCAGGGAAAGACAAATTCATCATCAACATCAATCCCTCCTCCCCCAAGCAGCAAGAACCACCACCAGTCCTTTTCCCAACCTCCTCCACACTGCACAATTCTACAGAAAACCAGTGTCAAAAGCTTTGAGAGCTGCTGAGTAGTCTCTTGCTGCAGTCTGCCTGCTTCTGCACCTTCGGGAACATCCTTATCTTTTAAAATATTCACTGCAATTCACTACAGCTTTCATAATCTCAAGCAGTTCAATCTCTATTTTAAAGACCTAAGGAGGCAGCTTGATAGGCAAAGACCTCAGAATTCCTGCTCTAAGCTCTGCAAGAAAAAAAAAAAAAGTGACTCCTCAAAGCCAATAGGATTTTGGCATCTAATGGGAACGTCAATTGTGAATTAAACATGGAAAATAGACAAGAATGCCTAAATCACGTCTCAGTTCTCCAGCATGAAATAGAAACACCATATCACTGTGTTTGGCTGGTTACCAGCAGCTCCACTAAAGAATTTTGGTATTTGTCAATAGAAGAAAAGCATTGCCCTGGTTCACCATGAGCTGATCACCAGGGGTCCAGTATTCCCTCCAAGGGAGGCTCCTGCAGCTGAACTCAGCACATGGAATCTGCTAGACCTTGTGGACTCTTCCCCCCACCACTTCACCCCAAAGAGGTTATTATGCCACCTTACCTGCATTCTCCTGATGTCACATACGAGGTGGACACGTGTCCCACATCACACCTGTCCAAGGTGCAGCTGCCAGAGCTCTGCCTGCAAGGCTGGTCCCAGCTGTGCCCAGGAGGGTTATTTGGGCAGGAGATCTCCAAGGTCAGAGCATCTGTTAAGAAGGACAAGCATGAAGAGAAGGTGGTCCTTGGCAAAGTTTGATTTAGTTACAAGTCAATTTTTGGCTAACACTAAAATAATCAAGAAGCAGACCAGCAAAGCAGAGATTTATAATAAAGCAACTTCCATCTTGGTAAGAAGGGCTTTGGTTGTGTGGACTCAACTTGTTTTGTAGATGGATAGTTTGACAAACTGAAACAGCCCTCTCAGAGTAGCAGAGTGCTCTGATAAGCAGCACATGAAGCAAAACAAGATCTACTTCCATTCCCATCAATACAGCCTGGAATTACACTTAAACTATAGTCTGTGTGCAAAGAGCCTTTGTGTGGTAGCAGCTCACTGCTGGGAGATGTACTCCTGTGTGAAACCCTAAGTGCAGCACCCTGCAGCGCATAGCTGTCAGTGGCTGCATTTAATCCTTGTAAGGCTTGAGAGCTGCGGGGAAGTTCAAACAACTCAGGAATGCAGGAGAAAGTAACAAATACAATCTGCTGTGAAAGGTGGGGCGGTTCAGCCTGGAGAAGAGAAGGCTGAGTGGACACTGGCACAGGGTGCCCAAAGAAGCTGTGGCTGCCCCATCCCTGGAAGTGTCCAAGGCCAGGCTGGATGGGGCTCTGAGCAAGCTGGGATGGTGGATGATGTCCCTGCCCATGGCAGGGGGATGAAATTAGCTGATCTTTAAGGTCTCTTCCAACCCAAACATTCTCTCTATGATTTTATTCTCAGTAGCTCTCTTACTGTTCAGGTTGTTAAACCAGGACTGCCCTCAGCTCAGCAGCCAAGGAGCAGGACACTTCAGGGTGTGCCAGTCAGAGGGAATGGGAGGAACATAACCCATGCCCTCTAGATCCAGACTGACAAGCATCCTGTCAGGAATATACTTGGATGTATGATTTATACCAATAGTCTTAAGATTTTGGGAACTGACTGTCAGGTTGACAGGCAGCCACCTTTTCAGGCCTTTCACTGCAAGCACTGTAATCGTGGCTCAGATCCCTGGATTACATGCAGAAATTGGTTAAAGCCCGCAACAGATTTTCCACACTCTATCAGCACGTTCAGCACTATCGAGGCTGTTCTGTTGACTCTTCCCATATTTCAGGTGAAAGACAGAGAAATGTCCAACACTACCAGGTCTTACCTAGCAGAGGGGAGCTGTGCCAGTGTGAAACACCCAAGGGCAGTGCCCAGGGAAAGTCAGAGCACCAGGTGGGTCCTTCACTCCACGGTCGTTTGGAGCAATGGAGCCGCTAATTGAAAAAATAAGAAGTGCTGCTGTTCCACCACACGGAATACAGTAATGCCACCAACTCCCCCCACACACAGGCATCTGCATAATGTAACACCAACAGTTACACAAATACATCTTCTGTGGCTTTTTTGTCTAGAAACGCAGAAGAACTCATATCTGTAATGGGCAGAACAGCTACAGGAAGAGGCAGGATACTTAAACTTTACACTTGCAACAAAAGTGTTGGTTCCAACTAGGTCTGGAAATAAATACTACAAAACCAGGAAAGATGAGCACACAACAGGAGAACCAAAGAAGCCACTCAAACCCTGTGAAGGGGGTAAAAAGAAAAAAAAAATTAAAAGGAAAATTCCTAAACAAACTATTTCAGCCAAGCCAAGAGGTGTCATCTGAAGACGGCATCTGAAGCAACATGTGCACAGCTGTATTTGACCTAATGTTGCTTAAACAATGAAAAATGGAAAAGAAATTGGAAGAATTGGCACCTTCAGCCCCTGATCCTTCTCAAAAAGCAATTTATCACTCATCTGTGTTGTGCTTCAGAGGCAGTGGGAACCTGGCTTTGCAATAGGGTTTGGAATATGCTTTTGTATGCATGTAAACACCTGCATGCACGTACATACAGATATTGATCTCAAATTATTTTTAGTGAATGTTTAACTCGGCAAAGTTTCTCACGAGGAAAGTTATTTATTTCCCTGAGGTGATGAAGAAAAAAAAAAAACCCCAGATAAACCCAGCATCCCAATTTTAACAGGTTCAGCAACGGTCACAGGAAGAGCACTTACCTTCCCTTTTATGTGTTCGGCTGATGTGGGCAGCAGAGCGTAGTCAGATTCTAGCTCTGCACAGCACTGTTGCAATAGAGAGAAAGTTTAAGGCAGGCAGGTAAGGAAAAAAGAAAAGCAAAGAAAAAAATGAGAAGGAGCACTGCCACCGAGTCTGAGCAAAATGCAGCTTTATCTTTCAAACCGAACTGCTTGCAGCTATCAGTTGCAAAACTGCAACTGCAAAGCCCTGCAGCTGTTTCCCCTTGCGACTTTCAGCCTTTAATTCTGCAGACCCTCACGCACAAATGTAAGTTTTATTCACGTGCAGCTGGCCCAGTTTTGACTCTACTCCTCTGATGCCCCTGTCACAGCCTAGGCAACATTTCAGGACCTCCTGTTTGCTGTTATAAATACCTTGTTGTTCTGTGTTGAATCCAGAGTGCTCAGATCCTGAGCTATAGCATTCCTTACTAGAGCCAATTGGGAAAAAAGCCTTTCCACAATGTCTCCCCCTCCACCCCCTCCCAAAGTTGAAGCAAGTAATTTTATTCAAAGCAAAGCACTCCAGAGTTATGTAATTTCCAACGTATTTCTCCACAGAGGGCCACAAAGTTAATAACTGTTTCACTGCCTATTCCTATTTCTGAATACTGAAAAAATCTTACACTATGGGATTTTAAACGTTTCTTTTCAAGCCAGCCTGCAAAAGTGAGGGATGGTTGTGGGACAAAAAAATCACATCAATGCATCAGGGAAGGTTTCCCTCAGCCCCTTTCGATATGATCACCAAGAATTGCTCACAGTGAAGACCAACACCACACCTGTAAGTCCTGACACATTTTTTCCAGAATGCTGAATAAGGAAAATAATGTGCAGATTCGTACATAAAGCTCATGTACATGTTAGAAAAGAAGATACCAGGTGCTGCCAAATTGTTTGCAGCTGGTCTCAGCTGTGTTTTCCTTCCACCGGAGCCCCTCCTGTGCAAGCCCATCTTTCCTGCTCCCAGCAAAGGGCATCATACCTGGCACAGCAATTCACAGAGTCGCCTCTGCAGCAGTTCCCATCTCAGTGCATTAGCAGTTACTATGAAGAGACATTTACAAGTCTAACAGGGTTCCTTACAACTTGATAACGATGTTACAGCATCTCTAACTACTCCTTATCAGAATTCATTGCAGTTTGCATTAGTCTGGTTAAGCCTGCAACAGCTTTTCACAGGAAAGAGAAAACACTGGACGCCTTCCCCTGCAAATCACAGGCAGTGCTTCCCCACATCATTAGAGTTAGTTCCCTGTGGAAACAGATTCCTCACTTATGGCTTAGGGGAAGAGAAGTATTTGGCCTTTCAAGGTGACATCCTGTACAGAAGTTTTAAAGCCCATGGGTTTTATATTTAGAAGCATTTTCCCTTCTGACCACGCAGGTGAGAGGAAGTAGGGGATTGGAGTGGGTAGGTGGGGAGGAGACCACAGCCCAGCCCTTCAGTCAGAAGGGGCACCAGACCTGTCTGGCTTTCTGCAGGAACCAATATAAAGCATTTTTATTCTTTCCTTCTGTGCCAGCCTTGTTTGCCAGCCCTGTTCTTTATAACACTTTGCAACTTTTCTTCACATCTCCCAGTTTATTTATCTACAGAAATAGATTTCTGCAAATTAACTGGAGTCATTTAAAGTCCAGGTCTTAACCATTTGCAGGGTTGTGGAGTTTTTGGGGGGGTCTCTTTGGGGTTTGATTTTTTTTTTTAAATTTTTTTTTTTTGTCACAGTGGCACCAGTCTCACATATCTGGGGTTCTCTCTCTTGATCTACTCAAGCCCACTTTGCAGAAGAGCTTCATCTATTCAGAGCTGGAAAATGACAAACTATTTCCACTGTCATGCCTCTTGCTAAGAGCAAAATAAAGCAGCTGCACAGTTTGAGAGAAGCATGAAAGCAATATGAGCACACACACATGAACACCAAAACACTGATTGGGGGGGGCAAGCACAGTCTGGGGCTGTTTCTGCCATATCAGTGCAAAGTCATGCCTTACAGCTAAAGCAAAGGGTCCCAGGGAATTTCTCCTGCAAGACAAACTGTGGTTTCACATGGAGTTGTTTGCTAGGCACACATATATGCTGAACATATATGGTAAGTGCATGCCTGAGGCCAAAACATTCAGAGGGCTTAAACCAGTCAAATCCCTTTTCTGTATGAAAGTGATCAGACTCCAGGGTTAGGAAAGAAAAAGCCACGTGTTCTGGACTTGGACCACTGCATTATTTAATTGCCCAGGCTATTGAGGTGCTGATGTCAGGAAGTGAGTAAGAAAGAGGCAATACGAAGTTTCCATGGCTCTGGCAGAAGTTGCACGTGTACAAGGCAGTGACAGGATTGCTTTTCACTAAAGAGAGCAGCCTAACACCACGCGGTCATTCAAAAACACAGAGCAAACACAAGCAGCAAACAGGACACAGAATGTACAAAAATCAGGTCTATTTGGTTCAGGAAGCTTAAGAAAGAGGGATGGCTTTGTTAGGGATAAGGTGGGGAACAGCACCTTTGTAAAGGAGTACCCGTGCCACCCGTGGAGTTACTAGTCTTCCCTCCTAGGACTGGGGGTTTTGTCAGGAGCTTCTGAAGCTTTGGTGGATCCCAACACCCACTCCTTGGGATCCCACCTGCTTCTCTGCTCAGATGGTGGCAGATCTCTTCAAGGAGAAGGAAAAGTAGAAAAAAAGGAAAAAAAACCAAAACAAAAAGCAAGATTCCACAGAGCATTTTACTGGATGAGCTGCAGATCGAACCTGTTCTCCCTTGATGTAACTAAACCCTAAAGTACTTGCCCATGCAAAAAGTGAATGCTTGGCACATTGCCAAGAGTTACTCACTTCTCTGGTCTTCCACCTTCTCCTGAAGGAACTGGCAAGTGCTTGCTAAAGCTGCATTCACATCCCTGAGCTTCTGCTGCTCAGAAATGGCTTCCTCCAACTTGCTCTTCAAGGATGCTGCTTCCTCACAAGCAGAGTGAAATGCTTCAACTTGATCCTCCGCCTAAGCACAAAACAATATTTAGGGGAAAAAGAAAGGAATTAAAAAAAAAATAAAATAAAGCAGCCTGACTAGCACATTGAGCCTCTACAGTTCATGTAAATGAAACTAAACTGCATCTGTTCTTTCTCAGGAAGTGATAAAGCTCCCTCTGAACTTCTGCATTTTTACGCTGGGGTGGACTGTGTATGGAGGCTATTTTTGGGCTTTTTTTTCCTCTTTTTTTTTTTTTTTTTAAGCCACCACAAATATGCAATGCTGCCTCTTTCATCAGCAAACTGTTGTCACCACCCCCTCAAATTTTACTTCCTCTGCTGGTTCCACTTTTGCAGGGAGGCACACCATTCCGAACACGCGATTCCCTTCCCCGAGGGCAGCCGTGCGTTGGCCGTGGCCCTTTGCATCTCCTGGTGCCCACACAGAGGGAACCGGGCTGCCCCTTACGTGCTTGCTGGCATCCTCCAGCTTCTTGGTGGCTTTTTGCAGCTCTAAACCCAGGGCTTCTGCCTGGCCAGCAGTTTCTTCTTGTAGCTGTTTGACAGTTTCTAGCTCGTGTTGCCTGCAGGGCGAGAGCACACAAACCACAGCCCGTTAGTTGGAGCGGGCTGGCCCAGGAGGTGACACACTCTGGCTGCTGGGACATGCACCAAAAGTCTGCTGTTACACACTGCAGCTCCCCAGGATCCAGAACCAGGGAATCAGACATGGTTTTTATACAGCAGGAAGGGGATGAAGGCTTTCTGTGATGTTTCTGGGTACCACAGAGGAATCGCCAGAGAACTCGCAAGGAGCAAGAGCTCAGTGGGGCAAGCTTTTGCAATTTGGACAAAAGAATGTGTTTTCTCAGGGTTTGGGACAAATAGCGGTAGGATATAGAGTCAGTCATTCTAGAAAAAGGTACCCTGGAGCTATTACTGCTTCACTGGTTTGATTTCTTAGTGTTTGAGAGGGAACTTCACTTGACAGCAAGCAGATGCCATCAGAACCCAGAAACTTGCTTTCAGCAAAACCATTCTTTCCCACTGCAGAAACCTTCGCCCATTTCCTCTCTAACTCACCTTCCCTTTTTTTTTTTTTCTTGTTGCTATCATCACAAGCAATTTTGCCACAGACAGCTTTAAGAAACCAAGCCATCAGTATTTTATCAGCTCTTTTACAAGTGGAGGGAGAGCATGAGGGAGGTGGTTCAGTGGAAGGTAAGTCAGGCAAAAGTGTGGTACAGCTGCTCTGCATCAGCTCTTGGGGCTGCCAGGCCCTAGGGACATCCCAAATCCAGGAATGGGGCTGTGAGCAACCTGGGATAGTGGAAGGTATCCCTGCCCATGGCAGGGGCTTGGAACTGGGTGATCTTTAAGGTCCTTTCCAGCCCAGGCCATTTTACGATCCTGTTTCTAAGATCACAACTCGCAGAAGGAGCCATATGCCAATAAAGTTACATTTTCATATTTAATGGCAACTCATTGAAGCTACACCCTTGGGAAATTGAGACATCATCTTCCCTGAGCCTAGCAACTGTATCCCAAAGCAAAAATACCTGCAGATAGATATTTGACAGCTCTCCTGCTTCACACAAACCCAGCAGTTTTTTTAATGGCTGCACCTGCTCGATAGGCAGCGCCCTCACTCTAACTTCTCAGTCTGTGGTCTCCCTGGTGTTTTTGAAGACACCTCCAAGACTGTACATCACTTCAGACACAAACCTTAACTCCCACACAGTGTAGACGTGCTAAAACCAGATCCACTCTCCAAAACAGAAGATCATTTCCGCTGTGAGAAAAATTCTTGAGAATTCAGTAGACTTTGTTCCACAAAAAACCACCCCAAAGTAAAATACTAAACAGCTAAGTGACCAGCAAAAAAACCCCAAAAAAACAAAAAAACCCAAAAAAACCCAAACCCAAACCAAAACCCAATCCCCACAAGAAAAAAGACACACATGCTTTGAAGGGGTACCTAGCAGAGAGCTCTTTCCTTAGGTGAAGTTGTTCTGTCTTGGTTCTCCTCAGGTTGCCTGCCATTCGAATAAAATCCTTGTCTAAGGACTCCTTGCATTTTTCCAAGAGCTGGAGTTTCTGGGTCCAAAGATGTCTTTTTTCTCCTAGCTCTTGCTTGAGAGCCTGTGGAATTTGGAAGTTGCCATGTGGTTAGAGGAGGAGCAGAGCCAGAGCCTCAATTTACGTGGTGAGAGTTGAGTTCCCTGCTCCAGGAATTAATATCATCACCTACATCTCACACTGTCAGCAGTAAAGATAAAACTCCACCAGCAAGGTGCCCAGATACAACAACAAAAACCATAGCTCGTAAAAGGAAGTTTTAATAATGGCCATCTTGCAGGAAGCCCTAAAATTGATAATTTAGGTTTCTGTGGCCCTTTCCTCAAAGTACAACTAAGTTCACTGGTACCAAATTGAGTTTGCATTACAACAAAAAAATTGAAATAACCAAGAACCAATAAAATAATATTTCAGTTTGTCATACATGCCTAGCAGATGATCTTTGCCAGGAATGATCCCCATAAAGGCTTTTAGATTTACCTTTGTTTGTAGGAAGAAAAAGGGGAAAAGGGTAAAAATTAAGTATTAGGTAACACTGAGTCCTCTATTTCTCTGAACAGTGACTTGCAGTATAAAGTACTGAGGAGAAGAATCCAGTGCTCTCTCTCTGACCTTGCTCAACTGAACACATGAAAGAGTGTCCTCAGCTTTTAAAGAATGCTTAATGAGAGTCAAACAGAGGTCAGGAAAGAATTAAGTTTATATTCCTGGGATTTTTGCAACAATTCTAAGGGGAAAACATCAATCTTACAAATACAGGCCACATTATCTGCTTGCAAGTTGGAGTCTGATGTTCGTGAGTTTCAAATATAAAAAAAAAATTGGCACATCAAGTGTCATGCTTAAAAAAAAAGAAAAAAGCCGTTTTTGCTGATAGGTTTGCTAGGATGACATGGGATGTGACCATGTGCAACTGCCCACATCCTGAGGATCTGCTTCTCAGCCAAGGCAGGCAGCACTCACTCGTAGAAATACCATGATTTTGACACTTAAGTGGTATAGGTTTATCAGGGCACGTGTGCCAGTCTTATCTCCCAGTAGAAGGGTGAAAAAGATTTTGGTGTCACTATCTACATATACAGTTAAATATATGTATATATGCACAAAAACATAGGCGCATTTCAAATTCACTTTAACGTCTAATATCCTTTAAAACATACTTGAAAATACTAATCCCCAGCAAAACGTGGCCATAATATATTTCACAGGAAATGGTGGGCAAGGCTTCTAGTCACAACTTTTGTTGTCAGACTAATTAAATCTTGGACCATGCGCTTTCTCTGAGGCTGGAAGAAGCTACTTTGAATCTCTCTCTTTTTTTTATTGGATCTACTGTTGTTCAGCTCCGTGCACAAAATTTCTCAGACATCGGGCTTATTCTATCTAGGTGAAGTTAATTTTTGACATGAAGTCACTTCCCATCCCCCACAGGACCCTGAAGGATGGGACCTTTCATTTTTAAAGGATTTTGTTCTTTCTTGATCCTCTGTTAGCTCAGTTTCCAAATGCATCACTCTTCAGGAGCTGGAATAGGATTCATTTGCCACAATCAACTCCAACCCCCACACCAAAAGTTTTTTAGCTTCACATGTTTAACAGGAATATGATCCCAACGTGAATGTAACTTCAGAAGCATTTTTCAGCTCTGACAGCTCTGAAGGAGGAGGTTTTCAGTCAAGATCAAAAAGCTATAGCAATTCATGAGCCAGCAGTTTCCTTCAGTCTACCCAAAGTCACATCTGGGTGAAGATACTGAGACGATTGCACCTTCTCTAACAGGAAGGTTTCAGGATTTACCTAATGAAAAACGATTAAAAAACCTGGCTCCAGAACTGGATGGCTCCCAGTGATATTGCTGCAGCCCTGCCCAGGAAACATTAAGAGGCCCAGCTACACCATTCTGCAGCACTAGAGGAAAAGAGAAGGGCAGTTTTCTGCCCAAAAAACCAACACCTTCAAGCAGCACATCCCCTGGTGGCACCTGCTGTCACCCAAGGGAGATGGATTGAGGGGTTTGACATCCATTAGGGAGCTGAAAAACAGCATTAATGTACAGCCTGGGGTTGTTGGAGCCTTCCTAACAACAGACCAGCAGGAAGAAGCAGGTTAGAGAAAAAGCCACATCCAATAAAATGGAAATGTCAGAAACTGTGCTGTTACAGGGAAGAGGAGGAGGGAAAAAAGAGTGTCTAGTTGTGTCCACAGGCACCTGCTACTACATGGGGAAGATATTTCTACCAGTACCTTGAGCAAAAGTCTTTACTTGCAAGCCTCACAAGAGGTATGAGGAGTAGGAGAAGTGCATTATGCAAGATTAAATTGTAAAACATGGTTTTGTTGAAATTTGTCCTGTGGAATACACCCAGTAAAAGCAGAACTCTTTGCCTTTCACAACAAAATAAACCCTGTGGAGGTTCTGATTTGGAAATTTGGATAAAGCCCCATCACACCTCTTGATGGTGAGACCACCCAGTGCCATCACCAAATTCAGAGCATGGGGAAAATGGGTTTAGGGCACACAGAAACACACAGTGGGCAGAAATCTTCATTGTTCACAGGACACAGTGTTGCCACCTGACCTCATTTTCCTCTGCTAATTGACCTACTCCATCTGCCCTTTCCTTCAAGCAGAGTTTGAACAAAGGGAGCTCTTGCCCAAGACAAGCCAGCAAGAGCACAGCATGTAGGTGATCATCCTTTTCCTCAAAAACACCCAGTAAAAGATATTTCTCTATATCCCAGAAAAGATATTTCTCCATTGCTGACCCACAAATGGACTCTGATCTCCATCTCCAGTAATTAGCATACACAGCATGCAGCAGCAAGGTACCCACCTGGAGTTTTTGCACAGCCCCACCATTTCACTAAAGGCTTCAGAGAAACAGTTACTCACCACAAGTTTTCTTTCCCAGGCTTGTTGCATGTCCTCATCAGGATCTTTTTCCCATTCTAATGAAGCTGTGACAAGCTCCTCTGCTTCTGAGGCTTCCTCTTGCTGAAAAACAAAATAAATCCCAAAACACCCCCCCCC
>VZTI01002705.1:30502-118076 GCA_013397865.1 Struthidea cinerea
GGGGAAGGAAAAGAAATAATAGAAAAAGAGAAAAATAAAATAGTTGTTTTTAGCATGTCAAGTTCAACAGTCAAAACGCAGCAGACTACAAACACATCCAGAGCTGTTGGATCCCTTTGCTTCAGAGAGCACGCAATAAGGGGACAGCTGAGGCTGGTGCAGGCCATGACCCCTCACTGAAGGTACAGAGAAGGTCTTACTCTGATTTTTAACAGCCTGAGCAGCCACACCACTGTTACAGCAAGGTGTGAGGTGCTGGACCAGGCAAGCCAAGAAGGAAGAGCACCTACTAGCTGTTTGTTCTGCCAGAGAATCTGCTCTCTCTTCTCTTCTGACAGGTTCAGGTTGTTTCTTGCTTCCTCCAGTTCTTCTTCCAGTGATTTGGCTTTCAACACAGAGTGCTGGATGCTGCACAGGGGGAAGCAAATCCAGAGAGACTTCAGCCAGTTAAGGTTGGTTGTTTACATAGGCTGGAAATAGAGTATTTTTAGAAGCCACCAGGGACTTATTTTTTGGCACAGAGACTTAACAGAAGAGCAACAATCAAGTTTAAGCCCATCATTTCTGCCCAGGAAGCAAAGGCTCATGGCTGTCTACTTCCTATTTATTACCCCCTTCTACTCTTACAGTGAGGGATGAAACCCCAGGCAAACAAAGCCATGTTAAATACATTAAAAATTTAGCTTGTTACAGTTAAACTTATCAGGTAACCTGAGCACAAACTCATCTTTACAGCACTTCACAGTTGGGGAAACCATTTCTGTTCAGTTTTCAAGGATAAGCTCTGCACCATTTTCTTACCCTGATCTGATAAACCCCAAACCACGCGTATTAAAGTCACCTTTTCCCAGCCAACACTATCCTGCAGAGCATCCCAGAGCAGGTTGTCCCACAGAAGGGCACATGTCCCATGCCAGCTACCCTGCACAACTCTTGTCTTAATCTCCCCCAGAAATCCTGGGAGCGGTTTGGCAGCTGCCCAAACCATACCACAGTGTAATTAATTAGGCCGGATGAACACAATGGAAAATAGGCTTGTACTTGTGGCATTGATACGTCCCCAGGCTACAGAAACACTGAACAAGTGACACAACTCACCTCAGTCCTGCAAACTGATGCTATGATGTTTTTTTGCCTTTTCTTTTAAACCCCTGTTACGCCTTTTTACAACTTCTGTGTTCTTAGTGCTTTTTGCCTACATTCTTGGACTTGTTTGTTAAGCCAGGAGGCTCAACATTTTAGAGGTTTCATAGTTAGGGAGCAATATGCCCCAGACCCCAAAGTCCTCTCCAGAACACATTCTGTAAACTAAGATAGAACCATCCAGGGGAAGGTTCCTCGGGGAGGGGGCTCACTCAAGCCTCCCATTGGGGAATCTTTGATAGATATGCTAATTAGTAACACCTATAATGCAATACCAGATCTTTTGGGGTGTGCATTGTGGTGTGCATGGAGGTGCATTTGACCTGGACATAGTGCACCTAAGGATCCTTAAAATAAATACCAAGGTAAAATCCCTTTTTCCCTTCTAACCGTGTTTGACTCTTGATTTTAAGACCAGGAAAAGGCATCATACAAGTAGCAAAATAGTTCTTAGACACCCATTTCCCCTCTGCTTGGCAACGAGAGTGTGGTCTAGGATTGGAAGCCTTCCAGTGCTTGGCTGTTCTCTTGGTAATATTATGCCTTTTTTTAATTTTCTTTTTTTGACTGTTATTTTGTTTGTTTTACCCTGAGATTTTCCCTGTGTGCACTCACACCACCACATGCTGCAGAAACCTGACTCTGAGATGAATGATTTTATAAGAACCAGGAGGGACAGAGCAGAACAATCAAGCAAGAGGGCTAAACCTTACAGATATTACATAAAGTCAAGAAAGCCACTGTGGTGAAGAACTGGTGAGGAGAAAAGCAAGGAAGCAAGGCTGGAAGAACACACCTCTGCCCATGGCAGGCCTGGTGCCATCAGGGTCCCCCACCTTTTTAATTGTTGACGTAGATGCTCATTATCTGCCAGGAGCTTGTTGTTGGTCTCATCCACAGCTTCCAGGGTGAGCTTCAGCTTGTTGTTCTCTTCCTGAAGCTTCTGGTTGTTGTACTGCAGGTCCGCAACACAGGCTATCAAGTCAGAAGTCTCCCTGTCCCAAAAAAGCCAGGAGAGCCTGAGAAAGGCGATTTGATCTACTTTAGACTTTTAAAACATCCTAATGCACAGATTAGAGGTGAGAGGAGAGCCCACAGAGGACTTGTGATGCTGCAGTGTCATTTGCTCTGCTCAGAGATCTTGGAGCATCTTTAGGCCAGTTCTCCAGTTTTACGGACACTGAGAACAGTTTTGGTTTTAAGCACTTTTTCTGCTCCCTACAACTGAAGTTTTCTGCCAGACGAGTGCCACAGCTGGATGTTTGTATCAGAATGCCTTAAGCTTTTGCTAATCACCTCTTGGGCCGCTAATGATGCTTCTGTGTCCACTCTGCAGTTTCTGGATCCTTTCTTTTCCCCAAGCCATCCCCCACTTATGCTTTCAACCAAAAATTGAACGAGGATCACTCTTTTGAGATCCTGAGAAATTATAGGGAAGCATTACAGAGCAGATCTTGGATTTCTGACTATGCATGAACTCCAAATGAAACTTCTGCTCTTTGTTAAGTGCTTTGCTATTAGAAGAGTCCAAGTCACAGATGTTACTACTACAAAAAAAACCCAACAAACTCCTTATCATAAGAAAAACAACCCCAAACAAGACCAAAATCAGATTTCCAGGACATAATGTCTTATTGTCAGACAACTAATAATTTGGTGGAGGGAAGGAATCAGTTTAAACGGGGAAACACATGGCGAATCTCTGACCACAGGGAATTAAAAAGGCAAATGGACACAGAAGCACCAAGATGTCAGTAGGAAAATTACTGGTGTGCTTTTAAGTCTGAGCAGAAGCTGTGAGGAAGAAGGTGACAGCATCAAGAGCTTCTGCAGACTGAGGTGGGCATTAAACTCTGCCAGGATAATGTTCCAAAACAGAGGTTCTGGGAATTTCTGTCAAGTAATTCAATGCTACATTCTGAGAAGGAATTGCTTAAGTGGACTTACATGTCTCCTTTAGACACATCACCCCCAAAGGCCTCCAGGCTTCCTGATGTAACATTCATCCGGACATGCGTCTTTTTGGCTGAAAGAGGTGGGGGTTTTGGTTACAGAGCAAGAATGTGGAGCTTTCCTGAACAGAAACTGAGTAAAACATTGTGCACCTTCAGAGATGTTTCTAGGTACTTGAAATTCCAGGTCCTCCATGCTTGCTGATGATTCCTCAGTTGCACCTTCTTCCCTGAAAGAAGGCAGCATCACGGGTCACAAAGCCAGCAGGACACGGGCTGCTTACCAGATTTGTAACACTTTTAAAACTTTAGCCAAACCCAATATTGTGGACATGGTGTCCCAATAACACCTTCTTTCCAGAGCCACAGGGGAAGTTTATATCTCCCGTTTTCACAGAAGCGTTATGAGAGAAATTTATTAAAGTGCTGTTACCATTTCCTCTTACGGTCTTCGATCCACTCTCCCATGATGGCGTGGTATGTTTCCAGGTCCATGGAGATATCTTTGTGCTCTGGGTCAAGCATGTGGCACAGCTCCTCAAGACCACTGTCCTCTGATCCCCGACTGGTCGTATGTCTCAAATAATCAACTATTTTGGACACTGCCACTTTTCCTAAAGCAGAAACAGGGGTCAGACTCCAAAGCCAGGCAAGGCATTATAAAAAACTGTAGAAGGCCACACTACTGAACTGCATTGCATCCAAGTGCCCTCAAGAGCTGCAGACAAGCAACTGCTCCCTGCAATTGTAGTGTGACCTGGAAAAAAATGGTTTAGAGCTCTTGTTTATTGTGTTGTTGGGTTTTTTTGGTGGTGGCGACTTTTGGTTTTTTCCTAATACAGAAATGTAAAAGTCCAGTTTACTAATTTTATGGATTTCAGTTTAAGAGGAACAAAAGTTGACACATGATACTAATCCTTGCTCTCAGGGCCAGGCTGGATGGGGCTCTGAGCAACCTGGGGCAGGGGAAGGTGTCCCTGCCCATAGCAGGGGGTGAGAACAAGATGATCTTTACAGTCCCTTCCAACCCAAACCATTCCATGATTCTACCACTTTTAGTCATGTTTGAGCTGGAACTGGGAGGAATTGTCTCTTGCTCTGAAGTGTCCCAAGTTTCTAACAGCATAAAGGCTGAAAGAAAGAAAGAGTCATTTGCAGCAAGGGTAATTCCTAGGAACATGTTGCTCCTCTATTTCTCCTGCACTAAAACACTGCAAAGATCAGCAGGGGAAGGGTCAGGCACCATGCAAAAGAGGCACAGACTTTTACACTTTTATTCTGCACCTACCACAACACAAGTACCTAAGCATGTCAGAGATTGGCATCTCTCAGGCATCATAACACGATCTGAACCTTGGAAATCTGTTGAGAGGAGACCAAAAGAGAGCACTGAAAAACCCCTGGCAAACCTGTATGATGGATGTCACAGGCACAGAAGATGGTGGTCAGCAGGTCCTCTTCACAGATCAAGCTCACATCATGCATGTTGTCAGCTTTGTAGCCCAGTGTCTGCCTCCCTCCTGTGAAGAATAAATCTCTTATTGCCCATTTTTATTTGCTCATGGTAACGTTCATTCCAGATGACTGAAACAACAAAGCCAACTAAGCAGCTTCCCCTCTAATAAAAACAGAGCTTTTACTGCCAAATAACAACAGGAACTGGCCATAACTTGAGCCTCTGAGCTGGAAGTTACTTCATGCATCTACTTTTACACATGCACTTTTGGAAATATTTTTTATTCTTTCACATGGAATAAACATATGAAACAGGGCATTTTAGAGGCCAGGCATTTCTTCCCTCCCCCTCCAGATATATTGTAGAGAAATCATTATAGTTGAGTTAAATTGTTAAGAAAGTAATCCCTAAAACAAACAAACAAAAAGCCCACAAAACCCCAGACTAAGAGCAACACCCAAACTCATGTATCGTCTAAGTTAGTCTAAATTAATAGCCAAATCATAGTCTAAATTAATAGCCAAATAAAATTTGGTTATTAAAAAAAAGGCTTGTAGTAGTCTAAATTAATCTTTTAAGCTGTTAAAAATATCTCCGTCTCTTAAACTAAAAGTTAATTAGCAAATTTGAAAAAGTTTTTGCCTTATTAATTCCTTACTATTTACATTCACATTAATATTTTTTAGAGAAAACTTAAGATTTTCCTCAGCTCTTTTTGCAGCCTTATACGATTTGAGTTCTACTAAAATGTGTTGTTACCAGTTTAAGCGGTAAATAAATGTCATCTATGTAGGCTGACTGTTCAGGTGCCTAGGATTTTGAATCAGGGGGTGTTTTTCTTCAGCATTCTTACCTCTTTCACTCGAAGGAAAGATCTTTGGCACAGCAGTTTGGACCACAGCACTTTCTGGCTTTTTCTCAGCTGTGAAGAAATATAGATTTGGACTTGACGTCAGATATTTCTGCTTGGACCGCACATCTGTAGGTTCAGCATTTGCTAAAGCACATGGTTTGTTCTGGGCATTGGCCTCCCTGGATCCAAAGCAGTATGGAGAAGAGTTCTCCATAGGAGAGGGAGGCATCCACAGGCTGCTGGATCTCTCACTGCTTTTAAGGATTGAAAAGGTGTTGTTTGCAGAGTAGGGGTCAGAGGTGGCCCCGAGACAAGGCGAGTTTGCTGAGAAAACACTGTCACTGTCAGGGCTGACCGAGGCTGAACAAGGACTCTCCCGATTTCTGCAGGTTCTCCCTTTCAGTATTTCTTCCAGATTTTTTTTAGTGTTGCTCTGTGGGCTGTCAAAGTTCCGGGACTGAAATTTTGGTATCTGCAAAGCCGGGTTGGAGACTTGGTCCATCATTTGGATGGATTTGATCTTCCTGCAGATGCTGTCGACTGGGTTGCGGTGCCGTTTCTTAGCTCCGCATTCCAAAGACATCATCAATTCCCTTCTCTTGCCAAATATCTGGAAAGAATAGGCACAAGATACAAGAGCCAGGGCAATCAACACACACATATTTATGCCAATTTTTCCATTCAGAAGATAGCTTGGAACTTTTGCATGCAGTGGTTTGAAAACCCTTGTTCCACTTGCCAGCTGTGACAGAAACCTTCAGCCAGGAAATTTTGTTGTCCAGGCAACTAGAAGTTGATGTGCATGTGGAGAAGTTGGGGAAGAAAGACAGAAATACTTCCTGAAATCTCATTGCTTATTCTTAAATACCATAACCATGGCAGGGAGGTGAGTGGAACGAAAATAAAAATTGAAGAACACCCTGCAAATTAGCAGAGGACATTTTAGATTAAAGGAAGCACTTTAATTGTATTGGGGGAAGTGGGGAGGCAGGAAAAGTGAGACCAACAAGAGTTTCAGCATTTCTGTGAGCCTACAAAAACAAAAAAACCCCAAAATCCAGTGTTTCTTCTGCTAATTAGGCACAGCTGTCACGGTGCCACACTGGGAGTTACACAAGAAACATGCCCTGCAGAGGCACCTCATCCTGTTTGTATTCTTATTATCTATTCTCCCAGGCAACATTTAAAAAGACATTTCCTACAAGATAAGCACGTCTCTGTGTGACTGAGGCATGGGAGGTTCATCTTGCAGGGATAAATCCACATTCCAAGTGAGGTTTCCATGTCTACCCTGCACATCACAACCACCTGAACTGATCAGCTGGGAGCTTTCAGGGGACAATGGGGACTTTGAGCTTCTCAACACACCAAAGCAGCATCTGCTAAAACACCAGCACCAAGAATGTTCACTGGGGGATGCCCTCAGCAGGCCTGGGACAGGCACCCACAGCTTGGCTGAATCTTTGTCATTGGGAAGAAGCAAGAGGAGAAACAATTCCAATTGGAAGTGACATTGAAATTATCAGGCTATATTATTAAATAATAATAACATACCAAATGAAGCTGGCTGAATGAGATTTTAAGTGATTTTTTAGGTAGAAAAATTAATTCCTTTCCCCAAAACAAGCAGCAGGCTTCAGTAGCACTTAACACTTGCATAATCTCTTCAAGCAAGGAATAAAATCATACATAAGTATTTTTTAATCTAGATTGAAATAAACATAAATACAAAGTGTTTTATTTAAACTAGCTTATTACAAGCTGTCTGCATGGCAGCAACTTAATTTTATATAAGCAGAGGCGAGAGCTCCAAGTTTATTTTTCTGATAGTTCTCTAAGTAGCAATATTTATGTTAATGAGCACATCTCCAGCCACAGGAATACTTCAGAAAAACCACAATAAGGAAGAGCTCAGAACAATTTTAGAGAAGAGACTACTTTTTAATTATGGCTGTCTTAAAAGACTTCATCCTCAAACAAATGCCAGGAAGTTGAAGCTATCTTCTATATTAGGATGCATTATTACAGATGTATTAACTTTAAAGAGATAGACAAATTAGCTTTAGATTAACATTTTAAAAACACTGCAGTTACATTTAGGCCTGTTCTTAAAGTGCACAAGAGCCTTCAAGCAGATACAAGCAAAACTCTATTAAAGGGTATTTGACTTCTTTTCTGCAACATACCAGTAAAAAAATAACCAAACCAAACAACAAAAAAACACAGCCCAAAAACCTTATACTTACACTAGCATGTGGAAAAATAACTTCCCTCTCTGAGGGAGACAGCACAGCTATTTTAGCTACTCCTCTGAGGAGTAGTAGCTGACTGAACTTCAGTGTTCAAATGAGCAGAGGGCTCATCTGCTGGAAAATCAGCTTTACAAGGTACAACTGTTGCCACTCAGCCCTCAGCTGAAAGGGACCACCAGCTGCAACCAGGCTCTAATCAAGCATCAGGCTCCAGCTTTCTGGCCTTTTTACTTTCTTTTTTTCCTCACATCTCTCCTGCAGCTGTTAAATTAATTGCCTGGAATTTCAGTGCAACTTGAAGTCTCCCTGCTATTCTACTTATTTTTTAAAACAGCAGGGAATATTGTGATATAGGTTATTGTTGTGTCAAAACTTTGGTTTCTGGGATGTTTCCCACTTCTGTTAGCAGTTCTTTCCTGCCTTTCCCACCTACAGCAAAATTTCAGGCAGGAGCAGATCTCTCCTAATTTCTGACAGTTAGAACAGGGAATCCAGGAACTGTATGAATTTCATCACTCTCACCACTTTTGAAAGGAAGGAAGTGTTGAAGTCTCTTCAGCTGATAGTGTATTAAATAGTCTCTGTGTTAACTGTCTGCTCTGCCCTTGGTTCTGTGAAAAAAAAAAAAAAAAAGAGTATTTTGTCATTAGGATCCTTAACTAATTTCTCTTTTTTGTGTTAAATTATCAAGACGTGCAGTACAGCCTGTCTATCTGAGAGCTCTACAGCTCCTGCTAAAGTACCTTGTAAATGCCTATGCTTAGATGGCCACATCTCCTTTTCAGCCTGCAAACTGGAGAAAACTGGTTTTCAGCTGGTCTTTTCACCTGGTGTTTGCCCCAGACTCGTCCATTGCTGGAAAAAATAAATGGTTGTACCATCCCATAGCTTACTGAACTTCAAAAGTAACACCTCTTCCTGAGATGTTTACACATTCCAAAGATTTGTGGATTTCTGCTGTTTCCTGATGCTTTCAAACATCCCTCACCCCACATAACATATTTAAATTTTACTTATAATTATCCCTTTCACAAACACACTTGTGAGAACAGCAGAGCCTGGACCTGGCTGCAGCACTGCTCACACATTAGTCCTCAACCAAGTCCCTGTTACCTCTCTGGTATGAGGCATTTACAAGATCTCTAACAGACTGGATTTTCTACACCTTGTTCTGTTCCTCAAGTAGGTTTTAGCACCGTTCTTCTCATACAGTCTAGAGAAAAGACAAAAAGCTTCTCCAGCAAATCTGCAGTGCTTGAAACACGCCCGCATTCAGACATTGTGGTGCTGAATGTGCAACAGAATAGTTCAATAAATTTGGGCCGGCAGCTGATGGCCTCTCTAACCATGCACCTGGCTTACATCAGAGGGTATCTCTTTCCTTCAGAGCTGCACCAGGAAAATTCACCTTCCCAGAGAAGATGAAGACATCCCTACTTATTGCAGGGGGGTTGGACTAGATGACTTTTAAAGATGTCTTCCAACCCAAACTATTCTGTGGTTCTGTAAATTAGGTCCTATTATGAAAATAAATAACACTGAAAAACATATTTGTGGGGCACAAAATGTATTGATGGATCTCAGATAGGATTGTTTTGGTCAATAGGTGTTACAAGGCAAATAAGGAACTTATACTCAAATTTCCCCCTAGTCTGAGTGGGATATATGGGGTTAAAGTCCAGAGTCAGCTTTGAAAGATCACAGAAACACAAAAAAACCATCCAAAAAGAAGATATTAAGAGGTCATACGGTTCATCACCATGTGTCTGGGCAGGATCAGTTGGGCAATGAGTCCTAAAAAGGGGTTGTCTAATCTGTTCTCAGAGTTTCTCAGTGATAACAAATCAACATCCTTCCAGGGCTATCTATATTTGACTTTGCTACTGGTAGGAAGCTTGCCTTACAATGCAACTTACCGCAAATTAAATGCTAAATACTTTGTAATTTCCTACTTTGCAGGCTCTGCCATGACATTTCACAGCCTTTTAGGATGCTACATTAGCAAGTAGGAGCCAGAAGTACTCTGTGCTAGGTGCTGTTCAGGTGCCAGCCAGAAGTGGGCTGTATTTCTCAGAGTTACCAAACTAGCAGAAAAAACAAACAAACAAACAAACAAACAAACCCAAACCCAAAGGAAATGAGAATAAGCACAAAGGAAAGGTCAGAAGTTCCAGGAGATCTATACCTTGACAGCACCAGTGTTTGCTGACGTACCCACTGACCACCCACCTACACACACGACAGCTACCCCTCTCACTCAGGAGTGAGCCACGGATCATGGGTGTCCTCACCAGCAGTTAAAAATACACAGGCACAATGACTGTATCCTGTATTTCCAGGGGAATATCTGGGAAAGTTCACGGTCGTGACGCAAGTCAGTGAGGTAAGTTTGACCCCACTGGTTAAAACTCCATCACACGAGAACAATTTTCCCTCACCTCAGCACTGAACTTCAATGCCAGAAACTGGCTTTTTATCACTTACAGCGCCAGGATATGCAGCCCGTGCCCTTTAGATCATCTCGAAGAATAAGAATAGGTTGTTTTCTTTCTAATAAGGGGTCCTGCTGCTATAGCAAGCTTCCCTCTGCTTCCCTCACTCAGGGTATTGATTACATGCCAGAGCCACTTCCTCCTCCAGGTGAATCAGCTGAGAAATGGCAGCGCTGACAATGAGTGTTTCGTGCACAGCTCATCATCCCGAGGTGCCGCAGTTTTTTAGTGTGTTATGATCCATAACCCAATTATAGGCTGCTTCATTTTTCAAGAGTAGGAGCTCACGTGTGCCCATACACAGCCACAGTTCTTTTGTGAATGCAAACACTCTCAGTACCTGCACTGCCTTCCCAAAACATTGCCTCCTGTCCCTGTTTGCAAATAAATTGTGTCCCACATGCCACCCTAGAAATTTCTGGGAAGGGTGAGGTGACCACCTTCTCATAGGATCATGGCAAGAAAAAGCTTTGAAGGGAGAAGCCGAGTCTTTTAAATTTTGGTCCTTGAAGTAGAATTGACAAACCTGGAGTTCTTTGTTCTGCATGCAGGCTTCTTACGGATTTCCAAGATGATGATATTGAAATACACTTTTGTTTGAAAAGCAAAGCAACTTGAAGTCACTGGTCATAGTAAAAATAAATGGACTTAGAGCCATGAGTCACAAAGGAACAGACAAAGGGAAAATAAAAACCTTTTGAAAATAAAAAAAACCAAAGCCCCAAACCATTATGGAAATACAATTTGAGATTGGGTTCATTTCACCTGATGTGAAAGGTCAAGGTCAACTGTCTCTTGCTACAGGTTGCAACTAAATTCCTGACTTTAAGACACTCTGGTGCCACTGAGGCCTCTGATGGTACAGCAATAAAACCATTTAATTTAAGATGATGCTGTCAAGATCCTGCTTTTGTTGTTGAACTGGTGGTCACCTGTCCCCACAAGGCAGTTCAGATTTTGATCTGCTCAGTTCAGCTCCCTGCTGCTCTCCAGGCAGCTTCAAAAAAGCCCCAATGTCTACGAATGTTCCAGTGGGACTCAGAATACAGCCAGGTTTGGAAGAGGGACTGAAACTCCAGCAACACCAAGTCAGAGTAG
Source organism: Struthidea cinerea (assembly GCA_013397865.1). Lineage (NCBI taxonomy): Eukaryota > Metazoa > Chordata > Aves > Passeriformes > Corcoracidae > Struthidea > Struthidea cinerea. Next base: position 41,749 of record VZTI01002705.1, read on the forward strand.
CTCAGGTTTTGCAAAATGATCGAAAGACAAGAAAAACTGAAGCTGTTTTTCACAGCGTGGTAACAACACAAATCTTTCTCCATGCCTCCCATTCTCCTCCTCTTCTCCCCAGCTGCAGCAGGAGGGGCTGAGCTGGTTGTCCCCCCCCGTTTATTTTGTGTTATCTTGTCTCATTCCAGTGGCAGGAAAAGCAGGGTTTATTTTCAGTGCCAGACGCATTCTGGTTTTCCTACCATGAGGAGAACCATCCTGAAGGGGTTATACTTCACACTGCCCAATCCCAAAGGCAGGGGGTTAATTTTCACAGGCTCAGCTGAATATTTTGATTCCAGTCCTGTGGTCTGTGCATAAAGGGGAAATCTAAATTCACTCCAGAAGGGAATAGAGGAGTAGCTTTACCTTTTCCAAGCCTCTGTGTGGTAAATGTCTCCTGGATGCAATGCACAGCCCCCTTCTAAGGCTAAAGGTAAACCATCATCAGGAAATGTCTCTGATCTGTCAGAGCACAGGGAAAAGAGCAGGGAAAATGTAAACTTGACAGTGAAGTAGATGCAAGTAGAATCCCTTCTGCTGGCTAGGATGCATCAGGGCATGGCCTTTTAAAAAGGATAGAGCTCTAACAGCAGCTCCCAGCCACCACAGGAGCTGCTTGAGACCCAGACCTGAACTGCCCTCTGGCTTCTTGCCTCTACACCAGCCTGAGCTGCAGCTGATGGCAGCTCCGTACACTCAGTGAGCAATTCTGTGCGGCATGAGCAGAGAGCAGAGCGGTACCCCCCAAAAGCTGGACAGCAACTGCACCTTCACTTCATAATGTGCTTTGGAGCAGTGTCCACAGACGCACAGTGCCGGGGAGGAGCTCACAGTGAGCAGCAGCAGTGCCTGTCTGCACATCCCTCCTTGGACTCCACACCCATGAGCCAGTGTTTGTCACTCGCACGGCCTGACCTGGACTTTTGTCACACCGTAGGCTGGCCCTGTGTCCTAGTTTGGACAAATCTGGAGGAAAATATCCTCTGATAGAAGTCAGGTTGCAACCACCCCTCCCCCACCAGGTTCGGGGAAAAAAAAATTTTCTTCGAAGGAAAGTGAAAGAGATAAAAACTATTTATTTAACAAACACACAGGAGGGGAATAATAATGCTAAATAATGAGATCTCTCGCTGTGGAGAGAAACCTGGGAAGATTTCAGAGTCCTTCTGTAGGTGTGGTCTCTCTCCTCCTCGGAGCTGGGTCAGCAAGGGCCCATCCCCGGGCCTCAGGGAAAAATTCTCCCGATGTGTTCAGATGTTGTTGAAACAGTCCAGAAGAGAAGAAGAAGAAAACAAAATCACAGGAAAACAAAGTTCAACTCTCTGTCTCCCACCGGAAAAAAAGAGCTGAAAAGCTGGCTGAAAAGACCCAAGGGTGTTTTTCCCCCGGCTCTTGCTGCCGCAAGCAGAGGAGTGTATCCCGGTGTCCTTGAAACAACTGCTTTGAAAAGTTTAAAAAAAAAAACTTTTTTCCTCTGTCCCTCTCAGGCTCAGTTTAAAGGCACAGAAAAGATTGGTGGGCATAGAGTAGCGATAGGGTATACACATTATAAAGTCACCCCAAGACACCCTGTTCGTGAGGCTGCTGCAGTACACTTTCCATTGGTCAATCTTCTAATCAGCAAATTTCTACCTGCCTGTTTGCTTTGCTTCTCCTTCTGCTTCCATCAACTTTACAAAGGAAAAAGTGCGGGAGGAGAGACGATAACCCTGGCTACAGAGCAAGCAAGGCCAGGCATCAAGCGTGATTAGCTCTTTGCCTGAAGATCAAACCCACTCTCCATGACTGCAGTGAGCCCAACAATCACCCAGAAGTAGCTCATGGAAATGACTTCTCTGATCCCTGCCTTTTTTCTGTTCACTGCTCCACTGTTTGACCTATTCAAGCCCATGATTAGCTTTTACTCCAGCTAATCCATGACACAGAAAAGTGTTTCTGACTATGAGGAGTTCAAGGTTTATTGGTTTGGGGGGTTTTTTTTGTTTGTTTGTTGTTGTTTTTGTTGAGCTTTGTACTTTTACTTGTGTGTAAGAAACCTAGATGCAAGAAATCATTAGAGAATCAAACCATAGACTACATCCTCTAAATATATGCAAGAAATAACCTCAAGCTAGTGACACTGGATAAGTCACTTTTTTCTTGATGCTGGTGAGTAATTTACTGGCTTTTCCAGCTCCCACAATGGATAGTAATCTGATATATGCTAGACTATCCTGGGTAAACTCTTGCCATCCATATTAATACCCACCCTGGCTGTGATTATTGATCATCCAGCAGGGAGGTGATGCATTGCAAACACACTGGGCTGATGCTGATGTAGTCAGGAGGTGTTCACCTGGTTAATGGGGTGCATCTCCAAGTGCATCCATCTTTCAATCATTTCAGTCATGACTTCCTGCAAGACTGCAGGTTTCCCTCAGGAGTCATCAGACCTTCTGCTTCTTCATCTACAGGGCTGACAAGAGATCCCTTCAGACTCCTCCGCCCTGCCACGGAAGGGGAGGGCACCTCCACTCTGAGGATTTAAAAAGGGACCCCTGGACATGTAGGAAGGAGATCTTGTGACACATCATCCCAAGGAAAGAAGACTGAAGGTTTGTCACCGAGATAAGTATGAAGGTAAGTGAGAATTTTTTGGTGTGTAGGAAACATTTAGTTTGTAATTAATGGGGTATTTTTTCATGTGAGTGCAATGTTTAGGAACTGCAGGGAGGCATAATAACTTTTCCTTAAAAATAACCTGAGAGAAATATACACACATATCTATAACGTGGATTTAAAAAAAAACACTGATAGCACAACATGCTCTCAAGCCCAGGATGAAATAAACTACTGTGAAACATAAAGTTAGATGCTCTGCTGCCCATCACTGTTATCAATACATGAATAACAACATGGTCTGTGTGAACAAGCACAGATGCAGCTTGTGCACAGAGGATTCATGCTCAATGCTTCCATTTGCGTGTGCTACATCAGTGAGCAAACTCCAAGAATCGAAAAAAACCTGTCTCGTGACTTGTGTTAATCATGGTTGATATCGATAGGATGCTAAATTTAAAACGTTTTTTTCCTTTTTTTTTTTACCTGAGGAAGTAGAGATTTGGTCTCCTGGTTGGTTGGTTTGTTGGTTTGTTTGTTTGGAATGACAAGTCCCCTACATTTGCTCGTTGCCTATAGTTTGGTAAAATCAAGGTAGACTTTGTAGATGCTGAAAAGCTTTAGCAGAGAAATTTTCCAGCTTTCTGCAGCATTCTGTGAGAGCTCTGTGTTTCTCATGAAAGCTATGAAAAACACTGCTACGGGTTTTTGTAAACTAATTCTTTATCTTTGCACCTGGAGTCTGTTGTGCAAAGATGTTATGGTATACTGAAGGCATATTTTCAAATGGGAGTTGTATAGACTCCACCAATCATTTTAGGAGGTGGATGATCAATGACCAATGACCTTATGCCATGCAGGCAACCCAAGTTATATAAACCAATTTATAATTAATTAAATAGCCACTTTCTTCTTGATCTCGGATTGTGTCATTTCTCGCCCTTCTCACTACAACAGCGACAAGACTTTATACCATCTTTACCCATTTTGTACGCTATTCTCATTTCTGGAGGATTTGATGTCCTTGCAAACAGGAGCACAAAAGGTGCTTGCCTTGATGGCAGTTCTCACCAGGATGGAATGGATTTGAGAAGAAAGAATAAAGTTCTGTTTAACATTAATCCTCTGATCAGATCAGCGCGCACTGCAACACCCCCGAGCAAGAGGAGGTTTGGCAGCAAGACAGGGACAAAGCAGCAGCTGGCAACACCCTCACATTTAGATGGGACGTTGGGGGGATGTGCAGGTGTGAAAGGCTTTTCCTGCACCTTGTGGTTCTCTGTTGTGCACAGGGGCTGTGTAAACTCACAGCGTCTGCCCTGGCCCTGTTCCTGGCTGCGTCCTTCGTCGCCTTCTCCTGGAGTGCCCCTCAGGTGAGCTCAGGTTGGAGCTCATGAAGCTCAGAGGTTGGTGCCATTAAGTATTTGCACTAATTAGCAATGGCATGGAATGTTGACATGTCTCTTTTCCCTCCTTTTTTTTTGGCATAAAGGCTCATTTCCAAAGGAGAAACTGGACTCCTCAGGCCATGCTCTATTTGAAGGGTGCACGTAAGTCCTGAGCTCTTTCCATTTTGAGGAGATAATTTTCTCCACCCCTGGATTATTCCTTGGTTCCACACAAGCAGAAGATCCTGAGGATGCTGTGGAGGTAGAAGTTCTGAGGCTTGCAGGGAGGATGTGCTAATTGCATGGTGCTAATTATGTCAAGGTCACACCTTTAGTCCCTGTACAGAACATCCTCTTCAAAGCTGGACTCAGTTGTCCTTGTGGGTCCTTCCCACTCAGAATATTCTCTGATTCTGTACTTAGTTATTTCTTCTTGTCTCTGAAACAGTGGCATTGTCAATATTATTTTTTTTAAGAAAATCAAATCAAAAAAGCAAGTGTTGAAAGAAGAAAAGGAAAAGAAAATGCTGAAAATGTATAATACATATATTGAAACTTGATTGTAAAACCTACTGGAAAAGCAGTTTCCTTATCTGAATATAAGGAAATATAGATATAACTGACATATATATATATATATAAAAATAAAATCCAGCTCTGGCAGGAGCTGNATTTATATCGGAAATAATCCTAAAGGGGGTTTAAGACATGCTGGATATAGTTATCATTCCTTATGCCCACTCAGGCTTTAGTGAAACGTCTTCTCAAGCAACAGGAGAACACACATTCCTGTTTCAAGCATCTTGCAGCAAAGTTGGTGTCAAGACCACAAGCAATCTCTTCTAAAGAGAACTTAGATGTCAGTGTCATCAAAATTATGGTGTTACGGTTATATGAATGAAATTTTGAGTTTCTACTGTTAGTCCAGAGTTAAAGAATTAAATATGAAAGATAAAATTTAGAGCCAAAGAGAGATTTTGTCCTTTGATCCAAATCATCAAATTTAACAGAAATACTAACATGAAAAATTGTATTCTGAATTGTTGATTTAAAATAAAAAGCTATCAGGGAGGGCAAGTGTGACGAGAGTAAGAAAAAGTTCCCTGTAAATTAGAAAAAAAAAAAGGTCATAATCCTGAGAGAAATGCAAAAGGGAGACAATACAAATAATAGCAAAACAAAATAAATACAAGCTCCAAACAACTGTAAGTATGGCTGAAAGTTCTAGTGACTTTAACACAATTATTTCTAGTCATAAAAGTGAAGATTTTGACCATTTTTTGTTCTTTTTTTTTTTTTTAAATTTTTCCGACTGAATAATGCGCTGTATTACTTCCCTACTGAGCTTTTTATCATGCTTATTGATGCATAGGAAGCAATGGGATTTTATTGTGTTAGTTTGGGGATTTTGGTGGGTTTTTCTCATTTTTTAAATAGAAATACAATTTCAAAGGCAATACTCTGTAGTCCAGTAAAGAGACTGAGGGCTCTTGACCATATAGAAAATTGAAAATAGGGGATTTGGGGATTTTGAGGTTGGAATTACAACAAATTTGGAGGCTGTTTTCACCCTTCTCCCACTGCTTTTGTAGAGGGACGTCGCTTCATCTCAGATGAGAGCCAGAGGAAGGACCTGTATGGCAGAGTGCAGCTTGGTGAGTCCAGGAACACAGGGGTGTGGAACCCACCCACCTTCCCTCAGGTTATGGGAGAAATCCTTGGAAATGGGAGGGGATTGGTTTTCCTGGAATCATAACCAAGGAAACAACTAAGCCCCCCTTTATTTTTTTAGTCCCTTCATTCCAACCAGCACCTGACAAAGACTGTCTTTCCTCTCTGGTGCACCTGTGTGATTTCATTTACGTAATTTCCAGACTGACCTGGCTGCTAAGTGGGATTTCCATCAGTGCTTTTGACTTTCTTTAAAAACAATCAAATCAATCTATTAATTGTGCTGAAGTGACAAATAACAGAAGCAGACAACATCAATCCATGCTAGGCAATGTTTCTGGAGGGATCAGAATGTTGCAAAAAAAGTTAGGAACAAACAAAAAAGGAAAATGTTCTTTATGCCTTCTAAAGGACTTTGAAATAACCTCCCTTTAAAAAAAGATTGCTAATATCTCTCTTTTGTTATTTATCAGGCTGGTTTTGAGCAGACATTGTTATAGAGTGAAGGACACAACAGTATTTTCTTGTCTTTGGGTCCCTAGTTATAGAAATAATAAAAAAGCAAAGAACAAAGTAAAGAAATGCCATCAGACACTAACAAACCATGCATCTCTGATTTTTTCATTCTAGAAACACACAGCCAAAACACAAATCCTCTTTCTGAAGCTGCTGCACTGTTCCTTAGTTCCATACAGAAAGCACAAGAAGGTAAATGCATGTTTTGTCTTCCTCTGACTTTTTAAAAGTGGTTTTTCAGTATTTCATTTACTAAAAATTTAGCCAATTAATATAAAAGGTCTGTTTTGAATGAAGATATTGTTCCACAGAGTGCATTGTATTGGAGTGGGCATTTACACAGATTAGATCATGAGCCACATAATGATAGCAGGTAAATATTTGTATATTCTGCTTTTAATTTTCTTTTCAGATGTTTTCCTGGTTTGGATTCAAGGGAATGGCTATTTTTAATTGAATTTTCAAAACCAAATCTTTACTGGAGTTCCTTTTTCTATATAATATTGTTTGCTTGTGAAATTTTTATTCCTCCACTGGATTTGGTGCAAAAGTTTAAAAGAATCCATAAGAGCCCCAGGAGAGGAGCTGTTGGTTTCACATCACCAGGCAGAGACCCTAAACCTTTGCTCCCCATGTCCTCTCTCCTTAAATCTTTCACCTCCTCAGCTACCACAGACTATTTTTTTTTTTAAATGGAGCTGGGGCTCTGTGCTCAGCCCTCTCTTCCCTACCCTGGCAGAACTCTGAACAAAAAAAATTCAGTGGCATTTTGGAGAGAGAGAAAGGCAGAATTAAAGATGAGCATAGGGCTTTGGACAAAATATATGAGCAGTTCTAAAGTTAAATCAGTGACAGTGTCGTTTGTATGCCCACAAAATCCTCTGAAGGTGGATTTTTACACATTTTAGTGGTATTTCCCTGCCTGCTGTTGCTGTGGGAGAGGAGATGGTGGACAGCAACTGAGAAAAAAGGGTGAAATATCTGACAGCAATAAGCAGAACTGGCAGCTTGTTAGGAAAATACTATGTGGAATAACATTTCCATCACTGTAGTAGGGAATAACCAGTCAAACCTGGGTAAGCCATGCACTTTCAGATCAGATTTTCGACTTGACTGAGGGCAATGTGCAAATGAAGAACAAATCCATTATTTTCTTCAGCATGCATTTTTTTTGCCGTGTGCTAACTTACCCCTCTGGACACGGTTTGTATCTTTGTTCTTCAGCAAACAGAAAAATTCCTACATTTAAAAATGAGAGAAGACATGATTGTTTTTAGAAGGTGCTGCCTCTCTTAGCTGAGCAGTCACACTGTACTGAATCTGTGCCTGAGGCACATCTGAGAGCTGAAAACTTTGGCTGACTGAACTTTCCTTTACCTATAATTTATTTCTCCCCATTGTGTGTTGTCTTACAGCAGCAGAAGAAAACAGTGATCACCCTGGCTACTTGACAGACAATCGATCAAATTGGTGAAACTATTTCAAATATCTTTAACATTTGTACAGCTTTGAGCGGGAAAGCATAACTTGTGTAAGTAGAGTGTTTCATCCATTTTCACTGAAGTTCCCAAAGGGTGAGGTGTTTTCACATTGCAAAATTTTGCATGCAAAGGGATTAAAGGTACTAGTTCAGATAAAGAAAGCATCTGTAAAGTTCCCGCTTTCTTTAGAGCATTTTGTATGTTCCATCGGAAATTTAAAATACATGGTACCATCTTACCTGAAAAGATGATTAAAACTGTCTTTTTGGACAAGTACTTCATTAAAAACAGTTTTTCAGTTGTCATTGGGAAGCCTTTTGCCACCTTCCACCCAGCTGAATATTGAAGCTTTTCAAACTGATAGAGATTCCTTCACCACTTCACTGGTGGCCTTGTAGGCTCCTGATGGTCAATAAATTCAGTGAGATATAAAAACATTCCAGCTATCTGTGCCTGCAAAGCTGGTGATTTTTTAAATTTTTCTCTTTTTTTTTTGGCAGATATCAGTCAGCACAAAGAATAGGCAGCAGCACTTACTGCCCCAGTTCACTCCTGCAGAAATACTCTGAATAATCCCATTGAGCAAGCCCCACCACATAAAAACAGTTCGGGGACAGGTCTTGCATTATCAGGACCTCATTAACGACTGCATTGTGATTGTATTTGTTTTGTTCTTTCTTTCGGAGTTGCAAAACTGGAATTATACATAAATCTGTTAATTACCATTCTGTGCTGATAAGGATGTATCTCACATTATTTATGTAGTTCTGTGGTCTTACTGGAAAGCCCTCTGTAGTTCTGATGTAATTAAAGAGTAGCCACATGATTTCTGTGTCCAAGCAACTAAGTTTTATTTTTTTAACCTTCTACCCTAGTCATGCTCTTCATCTTTTAATGTTAAGTTCCCCTGATCTTTCTCATAACACTGCTTATTAATTTTAACTCACACTCTGATGTTGCTTCTCCTCAACACAAAGAAACACAGCTGAAGGAACAGAGGAATTCATTTTTATCATGGGGTTAGAGGCACTTTCAGCAATTATTTATAGTCTGTATCACTTCATGGAGGAACATAGCTGGAGAAATCAAATGTCCTGCTTTGTTCATTTTTAAGCACTAATATATCTTCCAACAGCAGTGTTTGTTCTATGACAGAACACATTCATGATGAACTTCACCTCAAGACCAGTGGTATCCACCAGAATCCTTTCATTAATTTAGTTGCCTTTTGTTTCAGCATATTTGGAATATCTCAGGTGCATCTAAGTGATTTTTCAGCCTGTTCTACAGGATCATCAGTCAGTGCTCAGACAAAAAGTAGCACAGAATCAGGGAACAGAATCCTAGAGTGGCCTGGTTCAGAGTGGCCTGGTTTGGAAGGGACCTTAAAAATCATCCAGTTCCAAATGCCCTGATGTGAGCAGGGGAAAGGTGTGCACACAAAGTGAAAAGTAGAGGGGTTATACATCCTTTGGTTTATCAGTGTCTTGAAATTTATATGCCTCTGCCTGTCCCGGTGATACAGAAACTGCACTCACCCTATTTCCAGCTGACTGATTTTTGTGTGTGTTCCTGATTTAAGGTCTCAAGCTTAAACAATTCTTCACAAATATCATGAAACTGAATAAACCTTCTGCCTTGCTGGTGAGCTGTTTGTGAAACCCCAGTATTTTCCATCTGGAAGACAATCCTTTATGTAACAGATAGCTGCTACCAAGCTTGTCAGGTGTCAGTAACTGTTGGGAATGTGTGGCATTTAATTTAGGCAATCTGTCGCCGTGGCTGAATGAGAAGCTGTTCCCCCGATGCTATAAATTCAACAGGCAGAAGTGTTTTGCTGTAGATAAATTGCCTTGTTACTAATGGTTAATCCTGGAATCAAGGCAGAACTAACATGAGCCCAAGGCATGGGGCAGAGGTTGCTTTGGCCACTGCAGGATCTGAATCTGAGAATTCACATTAGACCTATCTCAAAAGCTGTGCACTCTTTAACATCAGGAGCATGCTCAAAGCACGTGAGTGTGCTGAAACACACACAGCTTTCCTGCTCTACAACAGAGCTCTGAAATAGAAGCCATAAAGATGGATTTATTGGTTTATTTCTTTATGAAAACATTAACTTTCAATCAATATGCCCTTTAAATGTTCTTTCTTCGGGACTCTCAGCCTTTACATCCTTTGACTCTGTAAGGGAACTCTGATTAAGAGCACTTTGTGGAAGAAACACAAAATGCGATTGTTCTCCACTTAGTAAACTGTGTGAAGGAAAATATTTGCAGTATCTTTGCTTTCACCACTTTTTTATATGAAATATTACTCATTGTTTTAATTACCTTTTAAATGGCTAAAGAAATAGTGACTCCTTTTAATTCCAAATAAGTTTTTACCATGAAAGCCTGAACCTGATTTCTGAGAATAGTTGTTCTTTCAAGTATCCAAATCAGCTCAAGAATGAAAGTCCAATTCTAAAACTGATTTTAAGTGACCAAAAATACAAACAGGCACATTGTCAGTTTTATTCCAAATGGCCTTTAGTAAGAACCATGTCATCAAGCATTGGTTAAGTGTTTGAAACGTAGGAGCCTCACCAAAGTTGGACATCTAGGCTCCCCCTGGGATTGACAGGAAAGGTAAATACCTCCAAAGCTCACATTGTCCTACTTGCTGAAGGACAGGCTGAATAAATTCCTGGAAATGTCTTTTCTTGAACAGCATGAGAAATTGTTGATGCACAAATTTGCAAAACAAAAGATTGATCTCCTTCCTAATGTCTTCATGTCAAGATGTGCTTTGGAAGAGCCTGTTCAGGCATTCTCTGCATCTCTAGGAGCTGAAATACTTCTAAAAGCTTTCTGTAAGGCAAATGAAATGTTTAGTTCTTGTTGTGAGGATCAGTTATTCCCCAAAAACTTTGAAGTCTCAGGTGGTTTTCAAAATTATGTCTGGAATTTTTTTAGCCTTATTTGTTAGGATTAGGTCTCTTCTAGAAGAAGCGAAATAAAGCATGGACTAATAGAAATTACTGATCTTTGAATGTTGTCACATTGCTCCGTGGCATTTTGTCTGCAGGGGAAGGTGCTACTCAAGGAAATTTTGTCATTCACTTTAGCCAAGTTACATTAATTTCCTCCCAAACCAGTTTGTTAACAAACTTAGAATCTACAACAAGATAAAAATAAAAGAGACATACCAAAGGAATCAGAAAATAAACGGTCTGCTGTTTATTGTGGGTCTAAATGACCTCAGAAAGATGACTTCATTTGTCTCTAGAATCCAAATGCCCACTCCATAAGACTTTATATTGTTCCACAGGAAGCATGTTTCACCACTGGATCAAGACACTTCTGTGTGCTGTAAAAAATGTTTTAAATGATGTAAGCTTACAATAAACAGCATCAGGAAAAAGAAAGACCATTTTCTTTTCAATGTATCTTTTTTAACTCTTCCAATATTTCTCCAGTGTAACACTTTTTTACTCTAATTTTTTGAGCACTGGTTTAAAGTTCATGTTAATTTAGGAGGGGAAATGGGGAAACATAAATGAAGCAGGAATTCCTTTGGGATACCCAAAATGTACCTATTCATGTAAACTATGATTAATACAGATGATTCCATATTCATAGATAGTATGATCTGCAGTTTGTATAAGCTCCTGAGGGGATTGTCTCATTCTCTAGTTTTATTAAGCTTGAAAAATCTCTTCTACCTCAAAGGGACACAGAAAAATTGTCATTTAAACTACTTGCAAGATGAAATAATATTAGGCCTTCCAACAGTGCAGCTCAAGCAGCATTTAAGGTTCCTCTAATTACATCACACTGTCCTTAACACAAAGCTTGCCAAGCCTACAGGAGAAACTGTTGAGTGGAGGGGGAGACCATGCCAGGGTGAGAGCAACGAGTTCAGTTCCTGTATTCTCCATGCTGCTTCTTTTTCCCTTGTGGCAAGGCTCCAAGGGTAAAGGGGGACTTGATGTTCTGCCTATCCCTTTCAGCTTCCTCATCCTCGTCGTATCTCTCATCTTCATCTTCATCCTCAGCTTCACTGTGGTGGGGGCTGGAATGCTGGGAGGCAGAAGGCGATGGTGGCACTGATGAAGGCCTGGGGAACCTGAAACCTTCCGTCTGGCAGAGAGAGAAGCAAGTTGAATGTATTAATTGAGTTCCTTGACTGGTTTTATACAGCAATTTAAGGCTATCATCACTTCACAGAAGTCAGTGGTGGGATGTAAGTTAGACCTGCCCTGCACTCTAAAATTAAGCTTCCTTCAACCCAGATGCCCTCAGTCCTCCTCTGCCAGTAAGTACACTCTTGTATTACAGAGATCTTTACCCTGTGCCACAAACAACACCCTGCCTTTCCCAGCATCTCTTTTTGCAAAACATGACTATCTTTACTGAGCCTTAAAACAATCAGCATAACACAAAATCCTTCTGTGCTCTGTAGTCAGAATATGCCTACTGAAATTCAGGCTTCAATCTGAACATTCAAAACAGTTTTCTAGTTATAATGTCAGCATCTGCAAAACCAGAACCCAGCAAGGGGTTTTGGTCTGAACCTCCTCTCTTCTTATTATTAAAAAAAAATTAGTTGCTCTTTGGAGATTTGGTTTCAAGTCACTTTGTTCTGACAGTGGATCTGAGCAGCCTCTCTTCTCAAACTGGTGCTAATCAAGACTAGGCAAGAACTGTTTGAAGGTGTGCCTTTAAAGTGACCCCTTGCAGCTGCAGGCAACGTACCACATCCAGGTGAAGGCAATACCTTGCCTTGCTTTACCTAGAACATCCTTTCCCAGCTCCCCCTCTATCTGGTTGGTGCAGAACATCTCCATGGCATTTAGCAGAAGCAAAAATTAGAAGCTGCCCCTCTTCCAAGAGGAATTTCAAGGGCCAGGTCCTCAGCTAGTCCAAAGTGGCATAGTCCATCCAGCTCAGTCTAAATCATCTGAAGAGCTGTTCCTCTGTCACACCTGGTATCCTTTGTGTTTGAATCTGATACTGCTAGGTCGTGGTTAAACCCCAGGCAGCAACTCAGTCCTACACGGCCTCAGCTCGCTCCCTCCTGGAGCAGTCGAGGAGAGAATCAAAGTGGGGGAAGTGGGAAAGCTCATGGGTTAGATTAAGACAGTTTAGTAGGGAAAGCAAAAGGTGTGCACACAAGCAAAGCAAAACAAGGAATTCATTCCCCACTTTCATGGGCAGGCAGGGGTTCAGCCATCCCCAGAACAGCAGGGCCCCATCACAGGTAATGTTTACTTGAAAGGACAAACCCCAGCACTACAAACACTACAAACATCCCCCTTTTCTCCTTTTTCCCCCAGCTTCATATACTGAACACGATGGCATAAGGTCTGGAATGTCCCTTTGGCCAGTTGGGGTCAGCTGTCCTGGCTGTGTCCCCTTCCAACTCCCTGTGCACCCCCAGCCCCTCACTGGGGTGGGGTGGGAGAGGAGCAGAAAAGGCCTTGGCTCTGTGCAAGTCCTGCTCAGCAAGAACTAAAACACTCCTGTGTTATCAGCACTGCTTTCAGCACAAATCCAAAACATAGCCCAGCTACTGTGGGGAAAATTGACTCTGTCCCAGCCCAAAACAGCACACTCCTGACTGGAGACTGGGTCTATAACTTTTTAAGCTTTTAACTAGGAGTTCCTACTTCCCTTTAGTTAAACTCAAACTTGCTAACTCTCTTCTCCCTCACACTCTTCCTCTCTCTCTTTGTAAAGCAGTTAAAATGAAGATGAACTCATCTCCAAAAGCAGAGTTTACCTTTGGTGGAGCACTTAGTTCCATCTCAAATTTATCTGGGAATGTTCTGCTGAGGGCCAAGTGTCTGGCATGCATGTAATACTGCAACAAAACAGAGAACCCATTACAAATCATAGAAATCTTGGGTACATTTAAGCAAAGGGGGAAAAGAAACATAAAATGAGTATCTTCTAAAAGATGGTGCTGAACAAAGGCTAAACATGTTTTAAGATAAGCAGAATCCAGCTGATATCACTGCTTGTAACGAACACAGTGCTGTGAAGTGATGAGCCATTCATGGCAGATTCACACCAAAGAAGTCTGGAACAGAAGCTGAGTAAGGTGCCTGTAAGATGTATTAAGATGGAAACTAGAACTTGTCTTGGTCAGTGTAGTTCCTATTGAGTGACAAGTATGCTTTATCCCTCAGGAAAGAACTGGTGTTTTTTTAACCAGGAAAATTTACATTTACAATTTCCAAGTGTGCATATGTATTACACATAAGCTTTAGACTCATCCAAAGTCACTTTGGACTGCACAGAAACGTGTAGCAGTGACAGAGAAGTAACATCTATGAGTTTACGGATGCCTGGTATTTAAGGATTTGACAAAAATATTTATAGATCCACCATATTCCTGAGTTTGCAGCACATGCACGGAAAAAATCGCTTGTTACATCCAGGTCTTATGCTGTGTTGGGAACCACGTAAATACTAAGGTTCTCACACAGGTATCAGAGCAGGACAAGGTCCAAAATAGTTACAGAACTCATATATGTGCATCCCACGTCTTTAATCCTGGGGACTTGAGAACACTGCTTTACTGCTGTCTTCTTAGTACGTGGCATTGTCGTGCTTTCTGTGTCAAATTAAAAGCACTATTTGCATTTAAGGCACAGAGGTAGTTTGGGAGTGTTGAGGAGCCACAGGGCCCAGCAACATTTCATGAAGGACGGGAAGGATTTTTGAAAGTGTCCAGATGACTTTGGAGCACAAATCCTTAGCGTAGGTGTTGCCAGCAACACCAGATTTTCACATTGTATTTAGCATCAGAAAGAGCTCGGTGTGACTGGATTCTGCTCTAACCTATTCAGTCTCTCCTTGCCACTGGAGCATGGAAGGATTACACTGAAATGTAAAAGCTCTGTCTTTATCTCCTTTGAGAGGGGAATTTCAGCACAGGGCTGTGTCCTTGCATCGCAGCACCGTGCTGAAGGCTGCTGGCTAGGCCCATCAGCCTAGAATTTTTAATGCCTCTATCCCACACACCCTGCCCAGGTATCTCCAGTCCAGGAGGTCCGAGAGCCGCTCGGTGCGGTTCCTCTGGATGATCCTCTGGCGCCGGTTCTGCTGGCAGAACCCGTACAGGAACTGGGTCAGCTGGTTGCACGACTCGTCCGGAGAGCGGAACCTCCTGTCCACGATGTAGATCCCTGAGGGACACAAGAAAGGGTGAGATGAGTGGGACTGAAGATGGGATCTGACCTCTTACACTCCCAATCCACCTTCTGTCATGTAGCCTTACAAATATTACATGCAATGTATCCTTTTTAATGTTAAAAGGCAGCTACAACTGGAACATTTGTTACCATTCTGATGGAATGGAGAGATGCAGAGCAATATGCATTTTTTTTTAACTTTAATTCTCTTTACCTTTCAGGCTGAAATTCAGCAAATCCTTCAAAACTCAGAGGCTTTGCTGTTGCTGTGTAAGTATGTCCAAAAGGGTTTGAGCTTCTGGATAAAGACATATCATTTTTATCTCCCATAATTTTTAAAATATTGACTTCTTAATGAAAACATAACCTAGTGCTTTCCTAGCTTGCTGTAGAATTCACAAGTGTGGACGGCCAGAATCAGGCTGTAGGAGAGAGGCTGTGTTTTCTGTAGAAACACAAGTGTTTCCATAGAGACAGCTAACTCACATACATCACTTAACAGACAATTCTGGGAGAGAGAGGGCAGAGGTAACCTTTGCCTCTACGCCGTTTGGTGAGATTAACGCTTTATTTTTGCCACCTTCCTTACACCAGGGTGTTGGGAGGAAGAGGGTACCAGACCTTACAGCTCTCTTAATGGACATAACAGATGCAAAACTACCTTAATGAAGTGCCTGTTGCCAGCACAGTAATTTATGTCAACTCACTAAAAAAAAAATCTATGTTTTGGCAGAGAAGAGCAAGTGACCTGTGCTCTGTGATCTTTCTGAAGTGTCTCAAAGACATGTCCACCCAGGCAGGTGTATCTGTATTTTGGACCTGGCTCTGACCCTTGCCCCTAGGTCAGGCAAAGCTGGCACCAGCATGGGGTTATCACTGTCTGATTGTGAAAACAAGCCAAGGTGCTTGGAAAGAGGCCCTAGTTTGGGAACTTATTCAATTTTCACAGAATCACAGAATTATAGAATGGTTCGGGTTGGAAGGGACCTTAAAGTTCGTCCATTTCCAACCCCCTGCCGTGGGCAGGGATACCTTCCACTATCCCAGCTTGCTCAGAGCCCCATCCAGCCTGGCCTTGAACAGTTCCAGGGATGGGGCATCCAGTTAACCCTGGCTAAGTAAGGAGGAAAAGACAGGGAGGGCTGTGCTTTGCTCTGTACCTCGGGGAGGCCGTGGCTTTAGTGACAACTGCACCAGTTGGAAAACAGGGACAATCAGCCCGAAATGAAGCGTCTGCTGAGGCAGAGGCTGACTCAAGAGGCAGAATTGTCCTGACATACCAGGCATTGGCTTCCTTCCTCCTCACCACACTCCAGTCATGAACCATTTGTAAATCATCCTAAGCAGATCATTATTTGAAGTTGATTCCTTGTATTTCCACAGTAATTTTTTTTTTTTTTTTGCGTAGATGAAAATTTACTGTTTGTTTGGTGAGGGACATGTTTCACTGGTCTCAAAGTCCCAGACTATTCCAAGAGAAGCAGACTTCCCCTGCTTCTTTGGAAGGCTTAGAGTGTTATAGTGCAGAGGCACTAAAGGGATGTGCTGGGAGACTCCAGACGGGTATGAGCACTGATGGGTTTTGGAAGGATATAGAAGACAAAAAATTAGAGGGAGGCAAAAGATAGATAATCTGGAAAGGGTTTGGGTAAATATGACAGCTTAAATTACTTGTCCAACTTCACAAGATATTCAAAGCTCTGAATATATTCCCCCAATAAATTCCCTTGTCCTACAGAAACACCAAATTGAGGCATAACAGCATGGTTGCTGTGCTTTTTGCTTTCCTAATTCAGAGGTGATATTTTGATATGCTGTTAAAGTTTTTACCATAAGCTGCTGGGTCAGCAACATGTTCTTGCATGAAACAGCCGAATCCAGAGAGGTTTGTGGTTACACTGGGAATGCCCATCACAGTACACTCAGCTGCAGAAACAAACAGGCAAAAAGGGTTTCAGGGCAATATACCTGCAATGGTTTGACTTGAGGAAAAAAAAGAAAAAGAAACAGGCAGACAGAAGGTCCCATAATACTGGAGCTGCACTAAAAATGTCAAGTGAAAACTATAATAATGTTTCGTTGTAGATTCTGAGAGAAAAAAAAGAAAAGATAAAAAGGAATTTTAAACACAAAATTCACACTGTGTTTGCAAACGTATCTTTGAGTTTCAGAGCAGCTAAACTGCAAACTTTCTGGGAGTGCAGTTTCGAAACAGAAAACCCCAATATATGGTCAGGACTATTTGGATTTTACATTGGAGCCTGATGTACACCTATGTCATTAGTTGTTCGCAACTCTTGACAAAACCGAATCTCTTAGGAGCAGGAGCGTATCAAACTTTGGATTTCGATATTCATGGTTTGCAAAAAGGTCTCTATAGCAAGAAAAAAAAAAAGCCCACCCCCAAAACAACAAACCCCATCATTAACTCAGGACTGCATTCACAGTAGATATGGAGCTGCTTTTATAAAATTAGAAAATGTATGCATTTTTTGTAGTTTTTTCTGTCATAGCCATGAGTAAGGATAACTGCTTACCCTCCTTAAAGAGTTTTTGCCAAGGAGCCTAAGCCTAACCTAAACCAGCATGCAAACTCTAGTCTTAGAAAAGTGCCAAGCCATCTACATAGCCTTCATTCATATGACAATAAAACTGGTGTCTACAAAATAGTTATAAATCTACCTTAAAAAAGCACTCTTTGTTTCTGGGAGACTTAAATGGCTATCAACAGAATATTTTAAGTCAGAATCTATATGCTCTCTGCATTTTTAGAAACTTCCAGTTAATTCAATGAGATTCACTACCAATGCATGTATTTCTGGTAAATAACTTAGCTATGGTATGGTATTAAATAATTCTCTCAAACTTGTTATCTTGAATTAAATCCACTGAACTATGTCAGCTGGTAGCATCAGATTTCTTGCCCTGCTTTTTTTAATATGTACATTCCTGCACACTTTCTTTTAAAATCCTTGAACCAAATAAAGAATTAAGTTTTAAAAATTATTTTTTGTTCTAAAGCCATAGAAAATCAAAAGATTACACATTAGTGTGGGGAAGAGTCCAGTGCAGGGACAATTTTGCCAGCATTAAGACCTTTGCATGGCAGAGGAAACAGGGCCTAAGGAGGTTTTTTTAGCACTTCAGAAGGAACTGGATGCATCAACAGAATGTGTGTTCATCTTTCCACACTAGTTAAGGGTATAGAATTCCTACCTGGAGTGTAGCCCCAGGGCTCATAGTAAGATGGGAATACACCAAGGTGGCAGCCTCTAACAAACTCCTCATAGTCCAAGGGCAGCAAGGGGCTCGTTGAAGAAAGAAACTCTGGATGTAAGATCACCTGGATATTCAAAACTTACGTTAGAGGTGAAAGAAAACCATCATCGATATATTTTAATTATCAATAAGCTTAGGTGACTTATTCACCCTGGTCTTTTTCTGACAACGCCTCCTTTGACCATCCATCTGTTATCCAATTATCCATTGTTATCCAATCCACTTCCCACACTGAAATGCATCCTGCCTCTGTGAATTGTTGTCCTGGAAATAGTACTGATAATGAACCCCTTTCTTTTCTGGACAGGTATTCAGCTTTATCCTTCTTCAACAAGGAGGCCCACGTGCATTGGGAATTAGGCCCAAGGCTGTGGCTTTTAGCAAGATTTGGTCTATTGTACAAAGGTACAGAGGATTTACAAAGGCCTGGAGTGACAGGACAAGGGGGAATGGCTTCACACTGACAGAGAGTAGGTTTAGATTGGATATGAGGAAGAAATTGTTCCCTGTGAGGATGGTGAGGCCCTGGCCCAGGTTGCCCAGAGAAGCTGTGGCTGCCCCATCCCTGGCAGTGTCCAAGGCCAGGCTGGATGGGGCTCTGAGCAAGCTGGGATAGTGGAAGGTGTCCCTGCCCATGGCAGGGGTTGGAATGGGATGATCTCTAAAGTCTCTTCCAACTCAAGCCATTCTATGATTTTATAGGGATGTCTCACTAGGAGGAGGCCTCAGGCAGACACAGCACTTCAGAGCTTCACAGCATTCCCTGAAATAAAGGCACGTTCACCATACTCAACAGATCTCCCGAGAACGGAGGGAATTTTGAAACTAGACACATTATAGCCCTGCCACCACAAACCCGTGCCTAGGCCAACTAATCTTGCTGAAAGACAGCTCTCAGGACCGAAGTTAATTTATCTGCACGGCTCTGCAGGGCTTGGGGTCACTGCCCCACATCCACTGCTTAGTTGAGGAGTGCCTTGTATGTGGTGCCCAGTCAGCCTCAGGAGGAAGAAACGTGAGGGAATGGTTTAAACTGCTCTGGGTTCGTTTCCCTGCATGAACATACCACAGCCATTATTCCATACCCAGGATATGCTTTTATCCCTTCTTAATAAGTTTATCATGCTACTCACTTGAGAAAATAAATGAATGTACTGAACCAGTAAGTGTAAACATCCTTTTGCAAGTGATTCCACTGGCATTGCTGAGGGTATTTTTCACACGCCAGCTGTGTCTACTTGGACATGTCATACCTCTCTCAAAATTACTTTCTATTTGAAGTTTATTGATTTTTTTTTTTAATGATATTCAGCCCATTATGTATTAAGCCTGTTCATGTAGGAGGTAATTTTTCAGTGGTAATAAGTTTTTTACAAACTTGACATCTGCTGAGAAGCAGGAGGAGATGTTTGCTGTGTTATATCCTACCTGCTCTCTAAGGTCTTCAAGCAGTTCATTCTGAGGCATTTTTTACTACATTTGGACACAGTGCATCCTTCCCCCCTACTTTCGTTACATCTACTGTATTATTACCATGTTATGATCCCAGAATTCATTGGAGCTAATGTTCATATGTTAAGCCAAGAAGAAGTAACCAGGAAGTGTAAGAAAATATTTGCTGAGGTGTAACCATGGGTTTAAAAAGAAACTGAGAATAAGTGACATGGCATTGTTGACAATACCTTGGATCTGGCTTTAAAGAAAAGGTTTGGAAGAGGAAGAATCTGCAATTTTATGTTCTACTTTGACTAGATAGATGTTGATATAGTCATAGTTAGAATGCCAGAGATTGCCAGAAAAAAAACTAACTTTGGCAGACCTGTGAAAGCAGGACCTGATAATGTCTGTGGTTTGACAAGGTAAACATGGAAGTAAGAAAAGGATTTATTTGCATAAATTTAGTTTCAACAGGCGATGTAAACATGACATGATCTGGAATTCTTTCTGCTCAGAAAGAGCCCTGGGTTACCTTCTAATGCTGAGTATCAGGGTGCTGCTCTTAAGAGATGAATCAATACTCCAGAAATATCTGTGCTCAAACCTTGGACCTCCAGTTTTAAGCAAGTGAATCTATGACAGAGTTTTACATCTGGGTGCAAATGACCCATGGCACTTTTTTAATTTCAGGAGTAGCAGCTCCTCATTCAGTGCAGGAGGCAGCAATGAAAACAACTCCCTAGCATCAGATTTCTTACTTGAAATTAACTTGGCTAAACAGCACCTGAGGATCTCTGTGCAGTGACAAGTTGTTATTCCTGGAAAGGGAAGGAGGAAGAAAAAAGAAGTACTCTAGGAGTATAACACCATCTATCAGGAATTCACTTTACGCCCCATGGTAACGATCCAGACTGAGAATATTGAAAGAAATCCCACTTTGTATCTAAAATGAGAAGGCCAGAACGCACCTTCACGCGGTCTGTGCGGTTGTTGAAGAGGCCAATGCGCCGGATGGTGTTGAGGATTGGGTCATTGCTGTCATCAATCATGTTGTGGGTGGTCACTGGAGGCAGAGAGTGTCTCTGAACACAGAAAAGGCAATCCGTAAGTCAGGCAAACTCTTGGCAAACAGTCCTATTGCCATTTCCTAAGGCTATTGGAAGACCGTGGCAGGTTTTGTCATTGATGTGAATAGGTTTAGTTTACCTCAAAATAAATGAATTTGTACTAACTTTTAGAAGGGCCCGCCATTTAATTTTGAAGATTGTTAGTCAATTTTGTATCTTCTTAGAGTTTGATTTTACATATTTAATAAAATTGGAAGAATCCAGGCTTCAGGAACAACTCAAAGTTCACACTCAGTGCAGAAGAAAAGAATTAGGAATGCATGTGACTGAAGGAATATCCATGGACTCCCCAAGACATTAGTTTGGGTCATAGCCTCATTAAAAACAATCAGAACTGATTTTAAATGTTATTGATGAGAAGTATATTTGCTGAAAACTTCTTCCCAATGCACACATAATGCTATATGTCACACACAATCCTTTTAGATCATCACTTGTATTATTTAGATTAGATGTTCATATAAATAACACATTTTCTGACCTGAGTTGAAAAGATGGCTCTTTTCATGATGGTTATGTCATCTCGGTCAAGAATCTTGTTCAAGTCTGGGATTTCTCCTCTATAAAGGAAACACACAATCAATTTTACCAAATGACTCACTATCCTTTTTGCAAAGAAAATGAAGAAATGGCCAACAAGATGTGATCTGAAATTTGCTGATATCAACATGAACCTTTCCTTTGTTCTCATGGCCCTTCTATATTCCCCATACTGTGTTCTCCCATATACTTGCTGACCTGCCAATTAGATTCCAAAAAAAGCTAAAGAACTGGTTTCTTCTGTTTTTTGGACACAGCTTGTTTTTACTGTGCTTTGGGTCATGCACTTCCAACTGTCTTTTGAAATGATATGATGGAATCACTAACACGTATTACTTGGTTTCTGATGCTTTTTTAAGCTGAAGTAGCTAACTTTTGACAGTGGATAGGCCTTTGTGTTACTTAGACACCCCCTGTGTCTCTTACGATTCTTTCCACTACAGGCTGCTAGTACCTTTAATTTTTTTCTCTGTGATTTGCCTATTAAACCAGTATCTTGTTTATAGTCCCAGATCTTTCTCCCATGCCCTCCTACGGATGTGAAAATTCCTTACACAAAGAGCAGAAGCACAGAAACAGCACAGGTAAAGCCACCTGAACATGTGGCTCTGCAAGGCAGAGCAAAGCAACCTCTTCACTCACT
Organism: Struthidea cinerea; assembly: GCA_013397865.1. Taxonomy (NCBI): domain Eukaryota; kingdom Metazoa; phylum Chordata; class Aves; order Passeriformes; family Corcoracidae; genus Struthidea; species Struthidea cinerea. The sequence continues at coordinate 63,645 of VZTI01002705.1, forward strand.
TCAGCAGGGCATTGTAGAGTTTCCTCCCAAACTTTTCTTTCACAGATTGTGCAGTGTCCCTAGGAAGATAAACAAATATATGTATAAAACAGGAGGATCCAGGACAAAGACAGTATAGAAGAGATTCCCGCTATTGGAAATTAAACTGATATATTGATGGAACCAAGGATGCAGAGGCAGACAGAGGTCTGGTTCTCAAAGCTCTTTTCTCCAGCCAGCAACTGTGCTGATGGATTCCAGCAGAGCTGAGGATTTGACCTGCATCTACAGATGAGTGCACTGGGAAAGTCAGGGGCAAGCTTCACTGGGGATTCCTTCTAACCCTCTGCTCTGATCAGTAGACCAGATGTCAGCTGGGAAAAAGCAAGCACATGTATGACCCTATGCTGGGGTGCACTGGGTGGTGATGGAGACATAGGCCCTGAGGATCAGAGAGAGGGCCTCTGTCCTGGGCCCGGAGGTGACCCTGGGAGTGCATCCAGGTCACCGCAGACGGACTGAGAGAGGATTGTGTGTTTATGGACAGACTGGGCCTATGAGAAGTGTTAATTGTAGTTTGTGGCCTTATAGGGGATTGTTTGCCTATTACCATACTAGGTAAAATCTGTGCAATACCCCAGGTGATTGGGGGACACTGTGGTGAACATCTTTCCTGTTTATATGATGTTCTATCCTGTTGGGTGCTGGGATTTAGGGAATTCTGACTGTGCAATAAAGGTCTTTGCATTCTTCCACCTGATAAGCAAGGTCCTTGCCCATGCGTCATTAGTGCAACCCTAGGTGCTACAACATGATCATTAATAATGGAGAGAGAGATCTCCAGCTTCACTTGACCTAAAAGAGAGATGCAAGTTATAAGAATTAAACAAATAAGGATTTTCAAAGCAAGCTTCCCCCTTCACTTTCTGCCCTATTTCCCAACTCAAAGACTTTTGGAAACAATTGTTAGACTAAAAGGTAGTTTGTCTTAATTAGTTTGCAAAACAAAAAACTTCCTGAAAAGCTCAGGTCAAGTTTTAAGCTATCAATGAGGCCTGTATCAGACAAATGTTATATTTTAGCTAAGGAAAAACTCCAATGAACCACTGTTCTACATGCAAAGAGTCATTTTTATTATTCTGCCCCTGGCTGAAAGTTCTGTTGTCAAAACAGCAAAGGCACTCCAAATTTGAGTAAATCCACTGTGAGTAAAGCTTCACTTCATGGAACTTTTCCTGCCTTTCTAATTTCCAATTATACTTTGGGCTAAGACAAGACTTCTTAAGTGAAATCCTAAACTTTACCAAGCTAGGAATCCACATACCTGGTTTTAGGTGCTCCCTTCCAACTCACACAGACACAAAAGTGGATGAGTGAATTTTGGGTGAGTTATAAAGCAGCTAAATGTCAAACCACACTGATCCAAACCCCACATGTTCCCACATGACTGTATTTTCATAGACTGCCATGCACAACATCTATAATTTAACCCAGACGGGACAGACTGCTTTTTCAGCAGCAGAGGAAAAGAAGAATTATATATCCCAAGTCAGGCATCACCTATTACCTTGTAAGTGCTATATTCCTTTATAAGTGCCAAACTCTTCTTGTCTTTAATTTCTGGGGCATCCTGAAAATCACCTGATATTATTAGGTAATACTACTAGCAGGTGGTCTTATCCAGGAGTTCAGATTATGACTGTGATAATGCTGCATGCAGTGATGCAGAGAGTCTTTTGCTTTTCACGGAGAAGATCAGCTGGAAGCAGCATTTTTTGCATGATTCCACATTTTTAGTTTTACGTTTACTATTATTATTGTGCCTGCATTACTAAGTACGTGTCTTAGGTTACAATGTGAGATGTAACCAAAAGTATGAATTCTATCACCATCTCTTAGAACCAGGTGGGGCAGGGTTCTTTATCTCTTCCGTGACACATCCCTGATAACTCCCTCCTGGGGATATCTTCTGCTAATGGCCCATCCAGCCTCACCGGTGACTCATAAAATTACATCATCCCATTGGGAGATGCTCCGCCCAGGGGGAGGAACCAAGCATTCCTGCCTGGATATAATCTGAGGTTTGGAACACCACAGGCAGCCCTCACCTGCTGGATTCCCAGAGGACAAGAGCTACATAGCCACCACTGGACCTTCAGAGGAAGAGCAGTCCCTTCTACAGGATCACCACTTCAACAGAACCACATCTGTCACTTCAGGAGGACTGCAGCCCCCCCTTAATCGGACTGCTGCCACCACCCTGCCCAGCAGGGTGTCAGGTCATATCCTGACTCTGTCAGTGTTTCTGTACTACTGCATTTATTTTTAATTTTCCTATTAAATTGTAGTTCCTTTTTGGAGTCTCTCACTGGTTTGCTTTCAAACTAGTACAATACCAGAGAAATAACCATGCACTAGAGAGACAACATGGAAAAGCCTTTGCATATTTCATGTAATCTAAACTTTCCTAACATCCATATATTGTTTATTTCATATGTACCTGTTGTATTCTATTCAACCATGACATCCTTTATATCAAACAGAAAGCAGAAGCCAAAAGCATTTCAGAGAATGATTCCTGTGACTCATCACACTTCCAGAGTGGATAGGATAAAACGTCGTTTGGACTGAACCATACTGTCCACTGGCAGTGAAGGCAGCTCAGACACATTATTTTTAGGAAGCCAGAGATGGACAATTAATTCCAGTGTGGTTAATTAATTAAAAATTAATAAATTAAGCTGTTGTGGTACCGGCTTCCAGAGTGGCAGCCAGGTAGAATGTTTCCTGTGAGTCCCACAGAAATAATTTAGACAGCAGAAAGATTTCTCGTATCTACCTTCTTTTCCAGATTTCGCAAAAGCTACATGATTATAGTGAGCCTTGCTAAACTGTTTCTGTCACTGGTTTTGTAGAAGTTTAATATCCGTTAGTCAAGGGCTTCAGCTTGATTACTGATATCCAGAAAACTGAGTCAGAGATTGTCTGCTGGAAGCATTGATGAGGTGACACAAAAAGTACTATCTCTCTTACACAGTGCCTTTCATCTACAGACCTCTAAATTGGTTAGACTTCTATCATTTCATAAATATAGAACTGGCATCACAAAGAGGTTAAACACAGTGAGAGATGGCCATAAAAGCAGCAGCTAGGTCCTGTGGGGTTTCAACCCTCAGTTTTAGCACCAGTTTCCCTACTTCCGCACAGAGTTTAACCACTGTAGCCACCTGATAAGGTGCACACTTCCATTTCCCTGCTTAGAGAATTAATCTGTAAATATATTGTGTGCAGTGGCATTTTTCACTTTTTAAAACAAAATTCCTCCTCGATAACCCACCACTGATTTTCTTCATGAATTTGAAATTTCGGTTTTGCCACAACACTTAGTTCAGAACTACCTCACAATAGACGTCTTTGCCTATACACACAGCAGTTAAAGTGATGTGGGGGTTAATCCTGCTCCTGCTTTGCTTTTTTGTTTGGAACATTGCCAAATAGCAAGGGCTGTGACAATTTTCCCTTTACAGCTGTAAGTTTCACTGCTTGGTTACGGCCACTGCTTGTTGTAGTCCATATAGAAAATTATAGAAAATTTTTATCAGCTGCTGTTCTGCTGAATCACACAGTGCAATTTCCATATTTCTAAATAAAAGAGGTTGTGCAATTAATTTCTTTTTCCCACAGAGAAGCTCACTGTGACAAATGAGCAGGTTGTCTTTATTTTGTGGGGGCTCTATGGCACATCCAGAAACAGCCAGAAGACATCCAGAACAGTGGATTTTCTAGAACATTTAACTTTGTTGCTGCAAAACAAGTACTACTTGCTAATAGAATGGCAAGGAGGGTTAACTAAAAATAACTTTGGACAAAAAAAAAAACCCCAACAACTAAAAGGAGAAATATTTGACCTTATTTATCTTTCCCATCTCTTTCATCCCTGAAATACATTCTAGTTACCCACAATCCTCAGTTTCAGCAGAGCAAAAAGAAGGAGCGTTGGAAAAAATTCTCCAGGTGAGACTTTTGCAAGTAGCCACAACAGACTGTACCAGGGTGGGAATGGCAATTACCAGAGCTGCTTCCGGACTGCTTGTCCTTTCAGGGTTTCCACATTGAAATTGTTGGTCTTTGCTGGCATGATGAAGAACACAACAACTGTAACATCAGTCTTGTGAACCTACGAGACAAGAAACGGAGAGGAGTTAAAAAAAAAAATCACATACAAGGTATCACAGCTGACTTTAAGAATTAGTCACAGGAAAATCCAAATACACTTTGGTTTTCCAGGAAGGCTCTGACTTTGTAGCTCTTGCTGCAAATGAAGTTTTGCCAAATCAGTGCAAATCAGAGATCAAGACAGAGATGTCACCCAGTTTCAATTTGGGCAATCAGATCTGCCTGAGCTCTCATGGTTTAGAGAACATGGCTTTGGATGTGCACTTAAGCTGCAAAAAAATAAAAATCCTACACACTTTCTCATCTGACACAAACTGTGTTGGCTCAAAGGAGTGAGTGATTGGTTTACTAGCTGAGGTATGCCTAGGCATGAGATGAGGGATTCCCTACAGCAGCAGGTGTATGGGCAGGAAAAGAGCAACCATTTTCTACCTGAACCCCTGGCAAAGCACTGCCAGACACACAAAAAACCACAAGTAACTTCTTGCTCGTCTCTCCCATCCAGCTACTTCAAAGGCAGAAAGCACTTGCTGTAAATTCTGACCCTTTATTTCTAGATGGTTTCACTTGCTAGTTTCTCCTGTGCACGAACAAGATTCAAAATACCAGGTCCATTCCCTGCTGCATGAATGAGGTTTTGCTCCTGTCAGCAACTGTTTAAAAAAAAGCTGAGTGAACTCTGCTCAGAGCTGTAAAAATTAAATTACTTGAATTGCCTCCATTTCAAATTTTAGATACATGAACATGCTGTTAGTGTACCTTCTCTCAGACTGAAATAGAGGGAAATGTACAGTATAAAATAACCTATGGGAGTCATCTATCATGTTAATGTTAATTAATGTTCTTCCCTTCCCTCTCTTCAAAGCAGGTTCCAAGTCCATCATGCCACGATCCCAGCACGCATTAACAATCTCTCCCAACGTTCCTGTTTTATTCCCAAAATTTTAGTGAGGTTTTCAAGCAGCAAAGGAAAAAGTCTCTATAAAATAAAATAATTCCATGCAACGATGTGTATTTTTTAGGTGCAGGCCCACCACTGGGACTTGTTTAGGAAGCACCATCATTTCCAGATTTGTAAGTAGTATAGGTAGTCTGCTATTCCCAATGGAGTTGCTTCTTGAAATAATTACAGAGCAAGTGTTTGAGCAGCTAATCAGATGCTGGCATCCACTTTGGAAGAATAATGCAATAAATCCAGGCTGCTCAGCTCATGGGAGAAGCAACAGTACACTGTTCTACAGAGCTTGGGAAAACTAGCCCCAGTTTCCTTTAATTTCCATCAGCTTTGCTTGCCATGAATATCATCAGGAAGAATTTCTTCACTGAAAGGGTGATCAGGCAGTGGAAGGAGCTGCCCAGGGAGGTGATGGAGTCACTGTCCCTGGAAGTGTTCAATAAACAGCTGGACATGGCTCTTGGTGCCATGCTCTAATTGACAAGGTGATGACTGGACAAAGGTTGGACTCAGTGATCTTGGAGGTCTTTTCCAATCTTAAGGATTTTGTGATTTTATCATTTAAATCATTAACTGCAACAGGAGATTGCTGCAATGATTGCTCAGCCAATTCTTTCCCTCTTATCATGCAAGACCTTCCACATTATCAGCATTCTCAGATAACAGCCATGTAAATGCCATTGACAGGTAGATGATGCCCAGCACTGCCAAACAACTGACTTCTGTTGTGGAAGAAATACTTCAGTTCTGTGAGGTGATTTGTGTGAATGAAGGGATTAAGAATTTCCAGAAAACTCCGAGAGTCTAATGGCGTATTAATAGAAGGTGGTGGTAGAACAAGTGTACTCAGGGCTTTGGACATTAGTGATTTTTTCATCCCTGCTGACTATGCAGTATCATAATTTGTATCTGGATTTTCTATATCATTCAACTGATAAAAGTATGAAAGACAGAGTCTGAGATGACAGCTAATTGACCCTTGCCAGATGACTGAAAACCAATCAGCCTTTTTTCTGGGTTTTATTTTCAATATAGCAGTCTTTGGGACACATCTGGAGACATGATCAATGTCCTCACTGTAGGTGGTAAGGGCTCTGCTCTGTGATTTTTAATAAGGCTTTGCTCTTATCTTCATTGAAGTACTGCTTAAAAGCATATGGAAACATTGCCCTCATTTTGTAGCTGAGGAAACAGAACCTTGGAGAACTGAGTGCCTTCCCATTGCTTTACACCAGGCCACTGTCACTGTGAATTTTAATGCAAGATTCCCATCCAGTGGGGCAGAAGTACTCAGAGATTTAAAAGATCATGACCAGGTCCTAATGTTAAGCAATTTGATTAAAAGGATGCTTTTAAAATGCAGCATTAAAGGCTTGCTTTTATTTCCATTATAATATGTAAGCCATCAGGGCAAACTCTAGAATACTATTTTCATTACTTCTCTCTAAAAACCAGGGAGGTAGCCATGGATTAACTTCTTGAACTACATAAACAATTATTTTTAAACTGTCTGAAATCATGATATATTCTGATGGTTCAGGGAGAGAGCCCTATGAAAACTGTGAATATCCCATAATTACTTTCCTATAAACGAGAATATTGAAAGGGAATTCTTGCAGGTGACTTCCACAGTATGGTAAATTTGAGCATCAGCTCTATGCTTTCAACAGCTGTGTAAGCTTTCTTACCCTCAGCAAAAAGTTTAATCTTGATAAGGCTTCTAGAAACATATCAGCTCCTTTGTTGGAAAACTCATATCTCCCAGCAATGAAGAAAAACAAGGTCTTGTCGAGATTGAAGTCAAGGTGGCTGAAAGCAAGAAAACAGACAAGAACAAAGTATGTCTCGAGATACAATCAAACAAAACACACAACAGCTTTCTATTCTGGAGGAACTTATTATCCCAAGAGAAAAATGAAAGTGAGGCTTTTCTGCTATGCTTTTAATTGACTATCTTAATCTCACAAGCTGCATCTTGGGTAAATAACAAACAGATCAAGATCTGCTGTCCGATGTCATAATCTGTTAAGCAGAGTTAGATCTGGTGTCTAAAATTCCCTTAGCTTCCGACTGAGAAATCCCAGACAGATACTTGAATAAGCTGGTTTCAACATTTCCACTCCTCTATGAAGTACTTGTTAGTCCTCCTGCTTTGGTTCTTGCTTTAAATAGTGCTGGACAAGCGTTGCTAATTTTTGAAAAGTAAAAGCATACCCATAGAAATGACCTCGAATGAACTCTTGGATCCTAGCCTTGTACATGGAATGCAAATTCTGAAACTCATGCATTGCTGAAAATTTCTTAATGTTCAAGCCATTTGGGGTGACAACATCTGGAAAAGCAGAGAAAAGGCAGAGGTAGACATCTTCAGAGTCAGAGAAATTAGTCTTTAAGGAAAGAACCAATGTGTCTCTCAGCTTTATGTGAACAGGTTATGTCTTTATGTTACTCGTGGGGAGGGAACAGCACTGCCTCCATAAAGCTCTTGCACGTGGCTCTCCGCTGTCTGCAGCATCAAAGCAGCTTTCACCTGTCCTCAACACTGGGTAGACCCTGCCCTTTTGTCCTGTCAAGACTCCAGTAATGTCTCCATTGAGCAGTATGTTTGTTGTGCAATTTGTCCTTTACCTCTTTATCCTTGGAATCACTGCTGCCTGCTCTATCACTACAGACTGAGAGCCCCTGGAAGCAGAAATTGTGCTGCACTATGCCCTTGTTTACCGCATGGCACAAGAGATATCCATTCCATCAGAATTTCAGAGGATTTATCAAAAAGGGAGCACATACGAAACCTTTTTAAAACAGCCTCTTTCCAGTGCTCTGTTGCATTTCTCCTAAAAACAGCCACAGAACAGTACGCTTTACAATTTTACTGCTGCTCTCCTCCAAGATTCTGAAGGGTCTTACAATTAAAATTTGTTCATTTCCAGCATTTTGAAGGTAGAGTTATAGGACATACACAGAGGACAGACACTGAAATTCAGTCACTCTTAGCCCTTCTGGTAGATCACAGCAGCTGTTCAAAGGCTTGCCCTAAATCCAGTCCAAGGAAATGGAAAGAATGCCATTTTCTGTCCTTTGAGCTGGCTTATGAAGGGAAATGAAAGGGAAGGCCAGTCCCTCAGCAGATTTATTTCATGGCAACACAACTGGCTGAAACAGACCTACACTCATTTATGATGCCAGAGATTCTTCAAATACAAACCATCTCCAAATAAACAAGAAGCACTAATTATTAGGGGATGCAGTGAGGCAGATTCCATCCTTGTTCTCCTGAAAAGCGTCGTAATCATGAACTGGAGTAACTTTAAAAGTCCTGTGCAGCATCCAGAGGCCCTTCAGTAAGACATGATTCCCTGCAACATGTGGTTCCTGCAAACCAAACAGCTGCTCCCACAAGCTCAGTGCTCGTGGTTAATCCTCCCATGCACCAGGGTTCCTCCTGGGAGTACAGCCTCTCGCTTGCCACTGATACAGGTCTTGGACATCCCTGCTATCGTGGTCCTTCAGCCACAGGTGCCTGACATTCCCTGTCCCCACCCGTTCCTCCATCAGTACAGGTTTGCCTGTCTAGCATTGACATTCTGACAACATAAAACTGTCTCCTATTTCTGGGCAGATGTATAGGGAGTTCTTTAAAACACCTCTGGCTCCTCTGGTTGATTCCATATCCAGGTGATCTTAAAATAAGTACAGTCAGTTCTCTATATGCTGCCCAGTCTACCTGCCTGACATTATGCAAATGTCACAGCCATTTTTAATTACCTCCTTGAAAATTACAGTCTGCTTCAGCAATATATGTGTTTCCCTGGCATGTAAGTGATCTCTGATTAAACTTTCACCTGTAAAATATTCTGAAACACTCTAGGTTAAACAGCAATAAATAAAAATATAACCTTTAGTGGTAACCATGAAATAGCAAAAGTCTTGATGGATCTGTTTCTGGAATACCACATTTGAAACTAAAGACCAGGAAATCTTTACTTGTTAGGCACTTAAGATTTGGGTTTCAATGACAAAACAGTCTTGGTGGACCTGACAAGAAACCTTGTGCTTTCACCTTCTCCTGCCCAGCACTTAAAAATTCTCTGAGCAAAGACCTCTGGGGGGGAGGCAACAGAGCAGAAACACCCTCCATTGTCTTGTTCTGCATGGAAGAACTGGCTCATGCGGGACATAGCTTTGAGACTCCAACCATTTCAAACTCTTCCCAATAAAGGAAGAATCCCTGCACCGGTATTTCTGGCCGGCTTCCTTCCACTCCCACATTTATTTATCAGGGAGTTTTGGACACTCTCACCTATCAGCAGCAGCCTGTGTATAACCTATTCCCATGTCCTTTTGTTTAACTGCAGCTTCATTTACCCTTTCATGAGGATTGGGGCTCAATCTGTCTCTTGTTTTTTGGCTTTGAGATGCATGGCAGACGTGGTGGCCCACAAAACCCAGTTCACTGTTTCTGCTCAGCATACAGGAGTATTTTGAATATGTGTGAGGGATGAAATGATGAAAGAGAGCTTGGTCCCTATGTTAACTGGTTTGGGGTTATTTTGTTGTTGTTGTTGTTTAATGAATTAATGACATTTTTGTTTGAAAAATCCTCCCAAGTAGGTCAAATCAGAATGTTTTGACTTCTGTATTTAAAGGAAAGAAACTGGCATTGATTTAAGTAGTATAAGCACAGAATGAAGTTTTCCCTTGGTGAATCACTAACAGTCAGGGCTGACTCATACTTTTTCAGAGTTTCCTTCTATGATTTGGATCAAATATATACAGTTAGGAAGCCTAGATCTAGAACTCAACTGTTACCTGAGTCTCTTGGAATTTTGATTCAAAGTCTTCACTACTGCTACTGAGAAATATGTTTCATATCTGAGTGAAAGCATTAGAAATCCCATAACATCAGTTTTCAAATCACAAGAATATAACTTATTATCACTGACGGAATTGTGCTGGATACATCAAAGATACTCAAGCTTTTGACAAATATGGTTTGATAAACTGTTGATCACATAACTGCTGCAACAAGTGGGATCAGCATAATGCAATCAGTCATTCTGCCAGGTTGAGACTGGCAAATTGGCCTTTGTCCTGCTGCACAAGTTCTCTATGTAATCAGGTTTACTACATTTTAAAGGGACTTTTCCGAGTGATGAGATTTATAATTTAAATTATCATCCAAGTTTGATGTTAAAGAGGAGGAGCAGAGACAGCTCAACAAAGCATATTTCTGAGTTATTTTTAGTTAACAATTTGGTTACAAAGTTTATGTCTCAACAAATGCAAATAAAAGTTAATTGTGCCAATTCTGCATCCCCCGTTTAAAGGTTTGTTTTTGAAGTGGATTGAGAAATGTACACATGCTTTCAGTATTCATGTTCCTTTGCAGAATTCAAGCTCAATGACCTACTGAAGGATTGCTGGACTTTCCAAACAATCAATGTCTGTGCAGATTTCACAGCTTCGGAGAGAATAAATAATGTGAGAATAGGCTCCTCCACAGTTTATTTGTGGCCTTGGATTCAGAGAAACTATTAAAGTATTTATTCCCATCAGAACATACTTTCCACTTACAGCTGTCTCTTAGGATTTGAGGTGGCAATTCCTACTGAATTTCTTTCTAGCTATGTCAACATGAAGCATGACGTGCCAGTAATTTTTTAACCCAAACATTAAGTATATTTACTTGGTTTCTTCAAAGTTGCAAGAATAATCACAAAAAGCTCAGGCCTGTGAATCTCTGTGCATGGAATTCTCTTCAGCTTCAACTGATGTTTTATCTCTGAGCAGTCTGGAGATTTTCTTCCCCAAATTAAACTGGATTCAGACTCATTTCAGTCTCCTAAAATCCCAAAACACAGACTATGATTTTCAAGGGTAGCTGTTGCGGGGAGAAGCCTCATGCCTATATAAAACAGCTTCAAAAGTCTGATTTTCAGAGTGCTCCACACTTTGTAAAAATCAAGACCTTTCAGAGATACCCCAGTTTAAATGACTCAACTTAAGTGACTTTTAAGATGTGGCTTTCATGATGAAAATAAAATGAAAAAAATAATCTAAGTTCACCATCCTATTGACAGCTAGTCAGCAACGAGGCAAAGGATTCAATGAACAGCTCTTTTGTTCTGGTTCAGGAACCACAATTCAGCTTGAAGCATTGAAGTTAACCAGAATAACAGTCCCAAACAATAATTGGCACTGCAAATCAACTAAAAGCTCTACAAAGAATATGCAAAAAAAAAAAAAAAAAAAAACAAACCCAAAAAACCAAACCAAACAAAAAGAAAACCAATAAAAGCCCAAACAAAAAAAAATTAATTTGAGCGCTGTTATATTTAATATAACCAAGATATGAACACACCTGCTAGCTAGTCTCCAAAACTGTTCTGCAGTTTTCCCCTCATGCTGCTTACCTGCAGATGGAGTACTGGGGTTTGTCCCTATAGAGCACTGAGATGATTTAAAAGAGAACTTTAATGACACAGCCAACTAGGATCATGACCTTACTCAAAATCCATGCATGAAACACGACAAGGTTTCTAAGTTTCAAATTTTATGAGACTAATATCAAGGGGAAAACTAGACAAATTATTGGGTGCACAACTATTTTTCAAACTCTATTTGTAGGCCTAATAGAAAATATTTTATCTATATGAAGCTTATCATGGTTCAGTTCTAAAAGCATGGAAAGCCTGCCACAGACAAAATTCCTGAAGTTGAGAAGTCCTGGCAAAAAAAGCCTAACATCCATGGAAAATTGGTTAATCCCTGTAGCATAGCCAGACATACCTGTGCATGTGTCCTTTCTCCTCATGTTTGCATACCTGTCTCTATTATGTTCATTCAGTCAAAGGAAACGCAGGCATTCGGAGGAAATACAGTAAAAAAAAATTATTCAGGCCTTACCAGGGCTTTTTTTAAGCATATGTTCTGCTTCTGTAGCTGTGATCTGGGAGACTGTGGTGAACACGTGGGCACAATGCACAGATGCCCGTTCCATACAGTACCGATGGTAAATCTGCCTCTCTCCAGCCTCCTTGTCAATGTCAAACTGTTAAATAACAAAACAAACAAAAAACACGCCTGTGTGATGTGACCATCAGACTGTCTCCCTCAGGGAAGGTTTCTTCTGCTGGGCTCCGCTTCCCCAGGGAATGAGAACCATGTGATTATGCAGCTGTTCTGTCATTCTGGTTTTTGAACTGTTTTATCAACTTCAAAGAGTTTGAAAGAGCGAGAGAGCTCTCAGTTCCTGCTCTTTCCTGAAAAAATGGCAGCTCTGCCGTGGAAGGAAACCTTGATTAACAATCCCATGAAAGGTAAGGATCTGTGGAATTTGGCCTGCTAGCTGGCAATATATCATGTTGCAGCTTCCCTGGGCTTGTGGGAAAACTTGGGAGAGCAGGGAGGTTGCTGGTAGCTGAAGGGGAGAGAAGAAAAAGGGAATGGGGATGAGGACAGAACCTGGGGACTAGGTAGAATGGTGGAAATCACAGGCAAGAGAGAAATGGTGCTGTGGTGGAGAGGCAGGATGTAAAGACTCAGTCACAAATCCCAAGGGAACAAAGAAAACATAAAATGAGATATTTTCTGACACTCAGAGATGTTCTTCCTCCAAGTCCAACTGTTATTTGCTGCTTCTTATATTTCAGTTTGAGCTCCCTTAATTTTTAGAGGCAGATGTAAGTTAAACTGCTAGATAAGACATTCCAAACACCAAGGTATTTCTAAATCACCTTTAGACCTTGCAGCTACCCTTTTTTTAACTGAGCTTATGTTATCCTGATGCAAAGAAAATGCACAATTCCCTTGAGCCCACGCTTAAAGGTTCAAATGTTCACTAACAGAGTGGAGTGCAAAATCGCTACAATGCAGTCTAAAAAAGGTGTCAATGCTTTCAATTAAATCACAATCCTCTTAGTCTTCCATGATGTTTCACTTTGGAAACAGAAGTCTTGACGCGCTAAGGTTAACAGCACGGGCACCCAATGGACTGTGTGAGTTTCATGGAGGGTGACGACGACTCTCAAGGAGCTCTGTCGTGATCGCTGCCTAATGCTGGCTGCAGAGCCTGATTTTGATTGCATTTGACTGTGTAACTTCACTGACCATAATAGATTTAACCCTTATCACAGGCAGGGCAGACAGCACTTTCTATAGTTAGGACTGCATGACCCCTGCCATGGCCAGTTGCTTTTAGCACTTCAGAACCTGGACAGAAGTAAAGCTATTTAGACCGTGACCTGTCCTGCCAAGCAGATGCTTAATGTTGGTACAGAACATACTGTAAGAAATCTGACCCAATGTGAACCATTTCAGGGAACTAGGTTGAAGCAAAAAACTTATTTTCACTATCACAGATGTAGATATAGATATCTTATAATTGCTTTGCTAAGAAAGTTAATTGCTTTTATCTGTTCTAATTCTGCAGCAGTGCTCCACTACTTGTGGGAAAGTGGCTTCCACTATATTAGCTGAAAGTCCCACTCTAATCACCCTAGTGTGACCCACAAAAAGGAGTCTAGAAAAATCTCAGCTGAAAACTTCCAAAGAAACTAGATGCTTTATTTTGGTATTGATGATCCTCTGTATCAAGAGCTTTTCTACGTTTGCCAAATACACTTTACCACATAATGTGCTAAATACCATGATATAATTTCTCAGTTGTATCATCACATATCGTATTTTCCACATTCCCCGTAAGAATTTTAGAGCTTGAAATACGAAAGATGATATTTTCTCTAGAACATATATCTCGTTTGTCACAGAAGTCGAGTGGTAGAAAGAGCACAGGGAAGAGAAGAACAAAGGAGAATTCATTTGACTCCTTATAGTGCCACAGGTCTCAGCATGGTGCTTGGCTTACACTAAACTGATTCAAAAGCAGCTCTTAACTGCATATTTGATTGTTCAAACATTCTGTGCAAAAAAGATACAAAATGGGATGGTTCTTTAGCGTGCTGGACAAACACATGAATGGGATGGGCACCACTGCACAGTCACAATTATGCAAGTCTTTTCAAACACATCTGGCTTTCTATCAAAAATAATTTTTAAACTGCTAGCAAACAAATAGCTGGTCAGACTTCAAAGGGTTTTCATTCTCTTTTCCCTTTCTCAGCAAGAGTGGATTTTAATTACAAAATGTGATTAAAAACTAAATTTAGAACATGTTCACTAGCTGTAGATAAACACTCCCTGTATCCTTACTGGGACAAAGGTTCATAAAAAGATTGTTAAGTGCTATGACTTATTTCTAGTTAACTTTTATTTCTTTGGTTGCATGAAAAGACGTTACATATTTAACACATATCAATGATCAATGTGTATTTCTTCATTGCTATTATGTTTTCCATCTTTTGGAAACGGGAAGTATTTTATCTTGCATATGCTTGTGTGACTTTTGGCATGTTTTTGCAAAGGTACACAGTTCCACATCTATTAGGAAGTACAAACAGAGGTCACGGGGTTCTCACATTCCATTCGCTCTCACTCTCCAGCAGCTTCCAGCACCAATCAGCAAAGCAAGACCTTGACTTTTGACCTCACTTATAATGTGGAGTAAGGACTGTGCACTTCTGAGCAGGCTAGACAAGTGACTTCAGAAAAGAGCCTTAGCCAAGTTGAAGGGCAGGTTAAATGAAAATTAATTGATGAGACAGTGCAGGTGACAAATTTAGCCCACCCAGTCCTGTGCAAAGACAGCTGAGCCTGCTGTGACAATCTTAGCTCCAGAATTAGAGGCACTGTGGGGCATGGGGCAATATGCTGAAACCAGCAGGACACTAGGGCAGCTCCTCACCCCCAACCCAATGTTCCTGCTCAGCGTTCAGCCCTGCTCTCTGTCCAGCCCAGCTCAGGCTCCTGTGAACTCTGTTCCATATCCTTCATGTTCAGCGAGAGCAAAGTGAGATACCCGTGACATGCGTCACGCCTGCTTTTGTTTGTTTGCTGTTATCAGCAAATGGGAACACTAGCAAAGCCACAGATGACAGCTGCATCAAGAGAAAAACAGATTGAAGTCAGATGAACTGTTTACAGAACCCTTCAGGGTGGAAGAGGCTCTTAAGATCCTTAAGTCCAACCATTTCTTTCCTCAGTGATATTTAAAGACTAACAACTTCAACACCCACTTCCCTGTAAGTTTATTGGAGCATCCCCTCCTTCCCTGACTGGTAGAAACCAAGCAGATTATTAGAATTTACAAGATGGCAAGGATTAGAAGGGGAAATGACTCATTTATAAGTCCACTCTAATTTCAAAGCCAAACAGGAAGATGTTCCACAGGTATGATGCTTTGGAGTAAAATTTGCATTTGCTGCAGTGCAATTATGAGGGAAAATTTCAGCTCATTTCTGTCTTTTCTGTGGATCCACGTAATGAGCATAACATCTCATTCATGTCTTAAAATTCAACATGTTAGGGGGCACAGCAGGTAATCACTGAGCTTCCCAGCATCACATTCTGTTTAAGACAGCCAAGATGAACTTTGAATGAAAAAAGAAGAGCATATTGAGCAGTTATGGAATACTGGCATTATGTTTCTTCTGGAAACAGTCGCTGAAGTACTAAATCCAAATCAGCTATTCCTACTTCAAAATTATAAAGACAAAGAGCAAAGTATTTCCAAACCACAAGAATCATTTGAGAGTGGAAAAGGAAGAAGGACTATATTAGCTATGTAAATACTTTTCTGAAAGACAGATAAATTATTTGTTACAGCCTGCATAGAATTTCTAGATACTGATATGAGGCCATGTTTTCCTAAAGAAAAAAAAGTATGGTGAAAACCAACAGAAGTTGAACCAATACAAATTCAAACTGGAATTAAAATATGCAATTTTCCTAAATAAAACCCTGTGACACCTTTGCAGAAATAATACATACTACTCTCACCATTTAAACCTTACCTCAAGAATGGATAATATCTCTGTAAATATTTTGTAATTCAAATGAAAGGTACAGGTTTGTTGCATGAGGATTTTAAACTGAGAATGAAATAATCGCTCTTGGTCTTTGAAAAGAGTGGTACACTCAAGTTCAAAGTGATTCTGCAGGACCAAGGAACAGTCAGAGACTGGTTTGAAATTCAAATTCCTTACCTACTAAAAGGTAGAATGGAAACATTTTTGCTTCCAGCATAATCTCACTGGTTGCCAATGTCTGAATTAGGTAACAACTACTCCTTTAAAATCCATTTTACATCAAATTTACCTCCAATTGACTGTTACCTCATGCAAAGAGAACATTCATTCTGGTATAGCTCTGCCAGGCCAAAAGAGAATGAAATTTACACTTCCTGGCTTAGATCAGATTTCCATCAGCTGCTCTGCTGACAAAGAGGATTAGCTTTGTGTAACAGTGCGCTCAGTGACAAACTGGACAGTACAGCACTAAGTGGAGTGAGATATTGTCAGCAAAAAAGCTCTTGGTTATTCATTTTCATTGGGATTTTTAGTACTTTTCCTTTTAGACTTCTTGGGACAGGATTTTCTACCACTTTACAAAGTGGATTCAGCTGCACCTGCATGAGCTGAATGAAAGGGTTCCAAATTCTAAACAGAAGTGGAAAAAGGCAATGAAGACTATGACTAACATTTTTTTCCTTCTCCTTAGAACACTTTTCCCATTAAACTCAAAGTGGTTTTTTAGTAAGAAGCATCAGAGGCTGAAGCATACAAACTTCTCCATTATGCCAGGCCAGTGGTCCCAAAAATCATTTCAGATGATAACCTCTCAGATGAAATTCCAGGTTAAATAATTTCCCAAAAAGAGCTGTCTATTTACCTAGGAACTTGTCTGGATCATCAGTGTCTGAGTCAGTTTATGAAAAATGCTGGTCTATTTAAAACTCTAGAGGGATGAAAGGATACCAAAACATCCCCACCCAAACCAAACAAAGAAACAAACAAAAAACTGAATTGGTCCTCTTAAACAATGGGAAAAACAATAAAAAAGTAACATTCTTGATTTTCAGCTGAGAAGTCAATTCCTCCCGAAGAGAGAAAGGCTCCACAGACTCAGAGATTTTTTTCCACAGAAATTCCTAACTTTTAGCTATTTTGTTTCAGTTTATCTTGGCAACAAAAAACCTTACACTCACCAGGGTGAAAACTACACTGGACATTGGGACAATAGGAAAAATGCCCTGCTGGTTGGACTAATTAGATATACAAAAGTTCTTAAACTTCTTTTGGGAATTAAACTCGTAACAAACCCTGCTTGTTATTGAAATTAGGGGCTGTTGAGTTTGGAAGAGTTCAAGCCAGTAACCCACAGCTTTGGTTAGCAGTCCCCAGCCCAGCCATCTTCCCAGAGTTCTTCAAATGCGTAAAAGTAGATAAAAATAAAGACACTGCCAGTTACTGTACAAGTCACCGTCTGTTTTGTTCTTTTGGTTTTCCCTCCCTTCCTTTTTCCAGGTTGAGAGTGAATTAAATGTGAATCTAGGAACTAAAATATGCACTAAATAGTGACACAACAGTGTTACTTCTGGTGGTCACTGTGCTCCTGGGCATCTGCTAAGGGTTTAACACCCAGGTTCTCACTGGAGCAGAGGCAGGTAAATTCCAGCCAGTCCAGATGAACTGAGTTAAAACTGTAAGAATATAAGAATCGTATAAGCTCAGACAGTAAGCACAGAATCATTAAGGTTGGAAAAGACCTCCAAGATCACAGAGTC
Organism: Struthidea cinerea; assembly: GCA_013397865.1. Taxonomy (NCBI): domain Eukaryota; kingdom Metazoa; phylum Chordata; class Aves; order Passeriformes; family Corcoracidae; genus Struthidea; species Struthidea cinerea. The sequence continues at coordinate 81,437 of VZTI01002705.1, forward strand.
CAACCTTTGACCAAACACCACCTTGTCAATTAAAGCACAGCCCTGAGTGCCATGTCCAGTTGTTAAGCTGTAATGCTGCCTAAGAACCAGGATCCCATCTCTGACTGAGGCAAAGAGCAGACGGCTCAGGAAGAGGTCAGGACTCGCACAACATCACAGTCTTACATCCATAATGCACCCTCCCATCTTCCAGCCATCCCCAGCTCTCCTCTACTAGGCTGACTGGGTTTGCAGCCTCCCAGAAAATGTCCTCTTACAGATTACAGGTTGACATGTGCCCTCAGCTCATGAAACAGGGAGTTTTGGTAGCCTACAGTTCACGACTCTACTGATCTTGCATCTTCTGGCCCTGCTTATCTACTGGGATGATTTGACACAGCACTGGAAGAGTCCTGCACTGTGTGGGCAGTGTAGAACTGTCTACCAGGCATCCTAACTCAGCATTTTGTGGACTGTGTTGGGGACCAGAAACAGATACATGAGGTTTCCTCTTTTCTCTGTATGAGCTGTACACAGCAGATTGTGTCTAGGCACAATAAAGCCATGCACTTTCATTCTGCGCTGCAACCATTTCTCTGTGACATCTGGCACAACACGTCCTGCAGCTGCATCTTTCCCCCCATCTCAGCTGCTGCCTGGTGGGAACTGTGTTCTAACTGTGAAACTGGTCAAACGTGAGAACTTAATTATGCTTCAAAGGAAAACATTTATGCAATAGCACTGAGACAGGAAACCCAGCTATTTCACTTTGGGGTGGGAGGGGATGATGTGCTCTAAAAAAATATTGTTTCCTCCAAAGATTAAACATTAGGAAGCCCTAAAGAATCTTCTTCACTGACAAATTGCTTGTTTGACCTAAATAGTTTGCTGATAGAAGGCAGCATCTGAAAATCTAGCTCTCTCTTATTTAATTACGGTATTGTAGATCAACCTCTTGTGTCTCAACTGACTTTTGGGACAAGATGACCTTTTCCCAGCCAAAGGAGCCCTCACTAAGATAGTTAACTTCTCCAGGAAGAGTTTTAGCATCCTATAGGAATGTTAAACAATGGTATAACAGCTTGATATAGTTTATTGGTAGCTTTAAATGTCAGCCCACAGAGGGTATAAAGCATTACAGCCTAGAAATCCACAGGTTTCTTCCCTTAAATATTATTTTCAGCAATTTAGAATAATATTTTAAATTGATACTTATGTTTCATTCTGCATATTCTTGGAATAAAATCTGAATAGACATTTATGTATTTGTGGCATAGCTGATGGTTACCAACGGGATTTCTGAGGCTTTGCAGGATGGACAGTGCCTTCTCGCATAAAGGTGCCCATGCCACGTGTGAACAGAAAAAATTATTTTAATACTGTGGCTAGTTTACAAATATATTAAAATCTGTAGGTTCACTCAGATGTGAGATCATCAGTTTTTCTTTTGAGTACACAGAGAGGGGTGAGGTCCCCGAAAGTTATCATGAAGAGAAAAAAACAATTGCTTTGAGAAAAACAGACTATATTCTGGACTGCTTGCAGCTCGCTGAATTAACCTAAATCAAACCAGACCATTCTATAGTATACATACATCCACATGAAGAGATTAGGAGAGAGCAGGAATGTCTGGACTCCTACACAGCAGGACTGTGGTATTCATGCTGCCTCATTAATGCACCCAACAACCATAACTAAGTTACGAGACTAAGCGAGACAATTTACAAGGGCCTGGGGTGACAGGACAAGGGGGAATGGCTTCACACTGACAGAGAGCAGATTTAGACTGGATATTAGGAAGAAATTGTTCCCTGTGAGGAAGGTCAGGCCCCTGGCACAGGTTGCCCAGGGAAGCTGTGGCTGCCCCATCCCTGGCAGTGTCCAAGGCCAGGCTGGATGGGGCTCTGAGCACCCTGGGATAGTGGAAGGTGTCCCTGCCCCTGGCAGGGGGATGGAATGAGATGATGTTTACCACTCAACCAGACCATTCCATGTTTCTGTGATTCTCTGTTTCTGAGGCAGGCCAGCAGCAAACAACTGCTTAGGCCTTGTCTTTGGAAGACACAGTTCCCCAGCGTGGCAAGTTTCAATATCCAGCTGAAAATTACCAATTAAGTAATTTTCTTCACTGATTTCAGCCAAGGAAGTGTCTGAACAATTAATAAGGTGGTTCTTTTAACTACCTCTACCTGCACTAAGTGCTGGAATGCAAAAACCTCTTGAATTCAGGTTTGCCTGCGACCTTATGAGAAATCCCAGATCATGCAAAGTACCCCTGATGAGGGCAGTGCTAAAGGCATTTGAGTCCTTGGAACATTGGTTTGTGTCATGCTTTGAGTGGAAAGAGAACAGTGAAAACCAAACCCACTAGACAGTTTACACAGATTCCAAGAAACACATGTGGGTCTTTTGAACTCAGAAAACACTTCCTACATTTGCCAGTTACAAATTAGGCCTAACCTGAAATGCTTGAATTAGAAGGACTTATTATGGTTTGTAAAAATTAAGAAGCAGGCCGGGGGAAAAAAACCCAAAGCAACCATCATCCACTGCAATTCCAGGGTACTTTCATCAAGAGGAGGGCTATTGGTTATTTTTTTTCTACTGTGTTACATTAAGAAAGAGTGTCGTGAGGCTGCACCTGAAGGGTCAGATGTTGGCTAGAGCTGAATAGGTTTTACTAGTTTCCACTGAGCTTTCAGACCCGTCAGATGACACGAAGGCATTCATGCCTAGACACCTCATGATCTTACAAACACCATTTCTTGTGCTCTGGAATCAACCACCAGCTGTGGGTCAGTCATAAGTGATCACGCAAGACAGAAAATACAATAAATGGTATAACACAGTCAAGAGAAAGGGAACCAGGAGATGATTAGCTAAAAAAAACCAGGGAAGAATGAGAAAAATGTCTCCTACATGGTCCAGATTGTTGTAGAAGTCAATACTGGCTGCACACAGGTATCTCCCAAGCAGAGTCGCATGCGTAGTAAAAATTGTGGCGACGGGAAGTTTCTGCGATCGAGACAGGATTAAACCCACTCCTGCCTGCCACTCGTGGAAGTGGGCAATTACACTGGGCTTGTCATCAAACTGACAGGAAAGCTGAAAATAGAAAGAAATGTATGAAACATACATTATCCTATCAATCATCCCAGCCCCAGAAAAGCCTTTTTTTTTTTTTTTTTTTTGCAAAGCTTTCTGTGTGCTTGCTTTCCTTCTTGTGACAAAACAGTACAATTTTAAGTGGTCATGTGCCTTGATTCCCATCAGGCCTAATCCGTAGCCCAGGAAAAACATGTGCCTCTCTAGTGCCTCAGAACAGACTCTTTTCTAGAGTGTCAGAGAGTTCTGGCAAGCACAGTCACTCAGACCCCACACTGGGAAGCCCCACTGCTCTGGAAAAATATAGTTAAATGACCACTTAACATTCAAGTTTTAAATACAAATTCGATCTACATCAAGATCAACTTCCTTAAAATCATAGTTTTCAATCTGAAGAATAGGAACCACATGCCAAAGCAGTTTTGGCCTGCAAATCTCTAGATTTAAAAAGTGTACCTCTTTCAAAAACCAGGCTGTTAATGATCCGAAAATCACAGCATCGTTGGCTTCTCGGTCATGAAAAGGGATTCCTATGTTGCTGACTTCCCAAAATTCACCTTTCCACTTGTCCAGGTTCCAAGCTGCTGATCCTATATCAAACAGTAAGACATATGGGCTGCCCTCTATCAGCCATCTTCCAAAAAAGACCTACGGAAAAGAGGTAAGGATATAGAAAGAAAATGTTAAAGTGAATGTAAAGGCCAGTTAGCACAACGATTTTCATCCATCAAATCTGAAGTATTTCACACAAAGAACATGTGTTCACAGTCCTACACACCCAGGACTTGAGGTTTTCCTTGCAAAATACATGGAGTAATACTGGAACAAAGGAAACGGCAGTCTTTAGGAACATCTTATTTTTATGACTTTCATTTTAGATTTTCATTGCAAAATTAACTTTTTTTCCATAGGGGGAGAAAAAAAAAGTTAGGAAGACTGCACTTGCTTGAATAATGAGGCGTTCCGTTCTTATTGAACTATGCCACTTTTGTTCTTATTTCAGAATTACTGTTTTCTTTCATTCATATTTGTCTCCAGTCTTTTGCTACTTATGCTAAATTACTAGGGAGAGGTTTTGTAGGACTAATGCTTGGCACCTGTACCTACCATGACATTTCTTCCTTCTTCCCAAGCAGCACAGAGGGGAATGATTTCCACTTCCATTTGGAAGAGTGGAAGGATCAATCAGAAGGTACCTCAATACGTAAAATCACATCAGGCTAAAAATGCAGCTTTCCTGCTTTATCTGCATTGGTATAGCTAAACATTTCTAAGAGTCTTTACAACTTCACTGCCCTCACCTGCCCTCCCAACCCAGCTGGGCCCACACTACAGTCTGCAAAGTCAAATTATTTCACATTAAATCCACCATCAAAACGGCTGGGACCTCAGGGGTTGAACCCAGCCCTGACGCTACAATGAGCTGAAGAGAGGTCAGGTCTTGAAAACAAATGAGGTAAAAGCTCTTGGCCTATTTTCACAGAAAGCACAAGGCATAAAAAAAGACAGGTTTGCTCCTTTTCACTCCTCATGTATTTATTTCAGACTGTCCAGATTTGCTATTCAAGAAAATGAGGTTAAAAAGCAGGGCACCCAGACTTCATCTAAATACGTGGTCAGGTTGTGGCAAGGAACACGCCTGACCTGAGAAATTTGGAAGCATTCCTAGGCCCCCTGGTTTAAAACCATGCATTGTGATGCATAAGCAAAATCCAGACATAAATGTTAATAGGATAAGTGCAGCTCCTGGAAACTAGAGCGTCATTATTGGAGATCAAAGCTATATTTGACGTCCCTGGGACAGATTTGCTGCTGTATATGAATACTCCAGCAGCACAATGCACATGTTGGGCTAGCAGAGGTGGCTGATTAAATTGGATTTATTGCTGGAATAACATAAAGCATTGCAATCAATCTGCCCCACAAGATTTTAGCTGTTTTCCAGACAAAGGAGTGTTACACAGCTTGCAGAGGCAACACGGGAAACTTGATCAATCACCTAGGAAAATCTGGTAAAAATAAGAAATGGCAGATTGGACCTTTCAGTTTGAGCCTGAACAATGCAAGCATCATGTCAGTGCCCCCAGCAGACACTTTCCTAGCTGTGGCACATACTCATCCAACAAAAAACATCTGCATAACAGGGCTTTAGATCCTAAGAGCAGCAGAACTGCTCTTACAAAGGGAGACAACACATTGCCAGTGCCACAGCTGGTGGCAGCCCAAGAACTTTAGGAATTTCTACACTGAAGTGTGTCAATCCCCTCAGCAACAGTAAGAATGCTTCCTTGCTTCTGCCTCTCAATGCTCTCCACCTCTGTTCAGCACACATTATGAGCAGACAATTTTTCCTCCTGAAAACTGGCATCTCTGAGGGACTCAACACTGAGCCAGAGCGCAGGTGAGTTCTACATCTCTGATGAGGACTTCAAGAAAGGAGGTCAAATTTAGCATAAGTTACCCTCCACCCATTTTCAGCCAAAGCTGCTCGCAGCTTAATAACCGCCCATCAACACAGCAGGTTCCACTTCTTTTAGCAGATAATCTTTATAGGAAGAAGTTTATTCCTACTTCATTGTTGGAGAAACTGAGTCTCAGAAAGGCTATGAGATCATACAGAAAACACTGGTTAAAAATCATGTTGGAAAGGGAGATGAATCCACTGCTTGTGTTGTGGTTTAACCTCTCTTCCCAGGGAACTAACAGCTGGTTGCACTGAGCTGAGGAAGTGGATTCTTTGTCAGGTGGGCGCTTTTCTCAAGTTCCTTTCTGGCTTTCAGCTCAATATCACGATACATAAGTAAAACTGAGAGCTAATGGAATGCTCTTCTCACTCCCATGCAAGAATGTGAAATGTAAGGGCTCAGTCAAAGTAAGGTCATATTATATCTACTGAAATCTCACAGTGCTTAGAGACCAGATAAATAAGTCATTAATCCAATTAAGCAGCCTTGCAGATAAATGACTGTTAAAACCCATAATTGGATGAACTGGTTCTTCCTCAAAAATAACCTTTAATGAATTGACTCTGCTGTTCTAACAGTGGATTCCGAGCCTTTCCCATTGTGACATTGACCAGGACTGCTGTGTCAAGTGGAACGACAAGAGCATTAACCCAAACTTTAATCTCCTCAGAGTCAGATTTGTTGCCCTGGGAAGCAGCAGCACATCTGATTTACCTGACACCCTTGGCTTTTCATGGTGTCCATTGCCTTCTTAACTGCAGGGTTTGGAGGCTCACAGAATTCCACCTGAGTCTTCACATTCTGCTCAAAATAGGGGCCAATCAGGAAATAGTTTTCGCCCCATTCATCTGCCGTAGTTTTGGCTTTTGTCTGGATCACAGTGTAAATGCCTCCCACTGCAAAAGAAGATCACAAAGAACAGAAAGTAGAAAGGGCCACAGGCCACAAATCTCTGTACTAAACTCCACCCCACCCGTGGATCAGATACACTGCCGGTTAAATCCCTTCACATACAGAGATTTTAAGTGAAATCCAGACTCAATCAATTAAATAGAAGTTCAGTCTCTTAAGTGGTGTCAGAGCTTCACTGTTCAGTTGAGGGATTAAAATCCTGGGCCTCATACTTCCACTCTCCCATGTCTGATCTTGATTCTGCTGCATCCCAAGCGCAGCCTTCTGGTTTTGTTTTATTGCTGCAGTTATAATTTTCAAACATATTTTCATCGTGGGGTAAGAACTGAGCTTGTTTGACACAAATCACTAAGAGAAGTTGAGGAACTGATGGATTTCATTGACTACTGACTATAAAAATGGATTTAAACCAATATCCTCAAAGCATGAAGAGTCTTGTTCCATTATCAGTCTTGAAGAGTTGTTCAAGTTGGAATGAATGTAGCCTACACGGACAATATAAATGTCTGCAGCATCTTTCACCAAAATATTGTTTGCTTTAAAAACAAATGCAGCATTCAAATGTTTAAGAGAATCCAGCAGCATCCCCTGCCAAGTCAGTACAGATCTATCTAGTCTTGCACATGATGTGCAAGAGTCCCTTAGCTGCTCTTCCTCACAGTTTTCCATAGCCAGCCCCAGAATTCAGGCACTGGCCGGGCAAACCTCCCTCTGCCACAGTCCCCAGGGTGCCAGGCAGTGGCCATTGCACCGCCACCAACTCAGAAGAACAACAGTGCATGCCGGAATGCAGCAAGAGGGAGGGATGGCAAGGGAAGAGAAAACCCGAAGCCAAGCAGCTGCTGCACACCAGAGACGTGAGCGTAGCTCCAGCGCGGTGAGAGAGAGGAGGCGCAACAGGTACAAAGAGCAAAAGAAACACTAGCGAAGGGATTGGTGTTCCTAACATCAAAATTTCTTCCTCCACTGAATGTTGAAGCTTTGGAAATCTTTGGCAGCACTCCAGGCAAGGAGAGGGTGCTACATCTTCCTGCAGTGACATCAAAATTACCTATGGAGTCAGCACCGGAAGCTGCCAGGGTCTGAGAGCTGGCACTCCAGGCTCACCCTTTTAAAGCCGTTGGGATAACCAGAGGTGCCAATGCACCGCATCCAATTGAATTAAAAACCTTGAGAAGTTACCTAATTCTCCTTAAAAATCTGCCACCGCGAGGTACAATATGGCAGCTGAAGTTGCTCAGCACTTTGGGAGATTAGTTCCCAGATTAATTAAACTGTATCCCCTGACAACTACAGAAAGCCTTCTGCAAAGCCTGGTGTCTTGCAGCCCGGAGGAGCCGAATGACACAGCTACAGTTTTAATTATGCTCCTAGAAAATAAATTATTCCCTTAGATTCCTTTTCTCTACAAATACCCCATTTGTTCTGAATGCTGGAAGGATCCCAAGTCTTAATAGTTTCATACCTCAGGATTCTAGGTATTTACAAAGAAAGAAAAAAAATGCAGTTCCAATCTACCAGCTTGCTAAGTAGAATTAGTACAATAAATTATAAACCTGAATAATTCAAGACCTAAGAAGACAAGAATCTTACAGATGTCTGTGCCTAAATCAAGCTCTCAGTTCAAGAGTTTCACATCATGTAGACATGGAACTGCAGAAGGAAACCTATGCATAAGACTATTATTCTCCCCTTCAGCAGGACAAGAAAGCTTAAGAAACTAATTTACAGTCACCGTATTCTTTCATGGCTGCTTTGGACAGGGATTTAGAGAAATCTTAGATAAATAACACTGTATTTTCCCTCCAAGTTCCTCTGCTCACAAGCTGAGAAAGTCTATTTGAATAGCTTGGGTTCAGATAAACATAAAATTTTAATTATATGAGACAAGTCAGAACATTCAACCTCTTTAGCGAGAGTTATGATGGTACATCTGTTTTTATGGGGTGGCAACTCATCATAGGAGCATAAGGGGCTTCAATCCAACATGGATAAATATGAGGCTTGGTAGAAATCTTAGTCATGAAACTGGCTGGTTTGAATTGGCAGGGATACAGAGCTCAGAATGAGGGAAGATTTTAGTGCAAAGCAACCTGGTGATCCAGGAAAAAGAGAAAATATGACTTGCAAGATGGAAGACACTAAATAACATGATAAAGCTGTATATGCCTAGAGTGAAGCAAAGCTCCTTCCCCCATCACAGGAGTGTGAATCAGCCTCTTCCATACTGCAAGGGGCTCAACACTACGATTGGCAACGTAGCTGAGTTTCCACAGCCATGGATTTGAAGAGTAAAGAGGAAGCTGCAGCTCACAGGCTGGGTAGAGCCCGGACCTTTGTTTTGCACAGCCAATAGCCGAGTGTTTCTTTCCACAGGGTTATCCTTAGGATCCCTGTGTGCCCTAAAGGGCCAAAGATGTATGGATAAGGCCTCTTATGGGGGAAAGAATGGAGAGTGTGCTGTGCTCTGCTGTCGTAATCTGTTGCACAGCAAGGTAAAAACCAAATCAGGGCACTGATTTGCCTGAAATGCAATGAAAAGTACTTATGAGAAAATCCAAAGAGTACATTTTACAGGCTGTTAAAACTCCTTAGAAGCTAACTGTGATAAAAGCAGTCTTACCTGGCCCCCAAACTGCCTTTTGTCTTCTCTGTTACTGTGGCAATATGACTCACAAAACGTCTGTGCATAAGCTTTAACTGACAGCGGAGGGAAACTGCAAGTGAAACTATGTATGTGGGAAGTGTTGGGTATAACTTAAAAAAGACATCTTGAGAAGAACAGAGCAATGTCTAGAATAATGTACTGACTTCTGAAATTACACTTCTCCATAGCAAACTCAAGGAACACATTATACATCTTTAAGACATGGCTTCTACATGCTCAGTTGCTTTGAATTCCCTGGAAATATCTGTGCCAGTAAGCAAAACGCTACATATCCTACTGAGTAACAGAGAAGGGGTTTACATATTCACCTCACAGGACTCTCAAATTGCTTCAACAGTTTGGTAAACCTTCTTTTTCTTCTCTAATACGATGTTTTAAGGCCATACTAGAAACAGAAAACCTTTCCAAACAAGAGGGATGTACCAAAATGTTGCAAGTTTCTCTATGCTGCCTCTGAAGTTTTGTACTTTGAAACAGGCTTAAAACAAACAAGAAATGACAAAATGAGAAACAGACAGAGAATCAGTAGAGATCAGAGCAAGAGAACTGGTTTGGAACATCACAAACACAGGGAATTAGCAGTAAAATGTTGATACAGGGACAGCGTTCTGATCTTCAACAAAATGCTTTATTCAAATATATTAAGTTTTAGTCATTTTAAAATGTCCTCGAAAGAAAAATATTTCTATTAGTTCTTTTTAAAACATGCTTTTAACCTTTCCACCAATAAATGAAATCAAGTTTAGAAGGAAATAAACAACAAATCTTTTCCCCCATTTATTTCCTTTCCATTCTTCCTCTCTCTCTCTTTTTTTTTTTTAAGGGAAAAAATAAACTGGCACAGAAAGGGGAACTAAGATGTTTGGGAAAGAAGGATTTTTTAAATTTAAGACATGTTCGACCTCTTCTTAGTGACCTCTTCAAAAAGTAGAAGATGAAACCAAAATACTTTCTCAGAAAATATTCCATAGAATTATTTTAAAAGTCCAAAAGTTTTTATCTATGTTACCACTACTGTTAATTTGTCTAAAGGAGTTCTCTGCATCACTCCAGCATTTTCTTCTTTCCTTGTTTCAAGTCCTGCTGCATTATTTCTTTTGTATATTTAAAATCCAAGCAGCAATTAGAGCTTGTCCTCCTACCCATCCCACACTGCAGAAGGACAGAGGGAAGGAGCAGCAGAAACCAAAATGAGGGAGGGAAATAGGAAGTGAACTATGGAAGTGAGACAGAGGTAAGTGGAGATTGTCACTGTTCGGAGTCCTTTCCCACACACCTTTGCTACACAGAGAGAGGATCAGGATGATTCCAGGGCTCTGCAGTTTCTTTGCTATGCCCTGAGCAGGCCACTCTGAAGGCACTAAAGCTTCCCAGAGAACCATGGCAGCCACAGGATCCATGGGAGCAGTGTGAGCCCAGGCTCAGGATTCAAACTGACTTCACTGCCACAATCACTCGTTACATCAACTGTTTCACTCTTCTCCTCAGAATGTGTCTATGATCTTCACAGGTGTGATAAAAGTTGGGATTGAAGTTATTTTTTCCTAACATTTGATTGGAATCTTATTGATTGATTGGTTGCCTGTTGAGGTACCATTAATAAAATCAGGTAGTAAAACATGTCAGGTGAAAAGCAACCAGCATCTTCAGCTAGCAGGTATCTTTCACGTGGTTTTTGGGCTGTGTTTGTGGCCAGGACTCCTCAGAAGATAGTTCTCCACATTCTTTGACATTCTGACATTCCAAACGTACTCTGAAATAATACTGAACCGCAGAAATTTATGACAGATGTCCACAACTGAGAAGCTATTTCTGTCTGCATCATGCCCAGTGCACAGGATTTCATTTGGAATTGATTTGACATTGATATTCCACCCCACTCTATAAATGCACAGAGCTCTGAGACTGTGCTTATGCCAAGTTTATGCCAGCACATCCCCACTCCCCAAAGGGTGTTACTTCAGCTGTGTCACAAATTACAGTAATCACCTTCTCCCAAGGAAGTTCCATCATGGGAAGATTTTAAACACAGAGGAGGTAAAATGCTGGTCCCACTGACCTCAGTGGATTCAGGGCTGAATGTCCAAAAGTCCAGGTTTTCACTGGCGAAACTGTACTGAGATCTCCGCTCCAGGGAGAGCTGAACCAAGTTTTGTTTTTAGCACAGTTTTCATTCCAAGGGGGATGGAAAAAATAATATTTGAGATTCATCTACCAATGACTCTTGAGCTAAGCTGTTCACAGCTGAATGATGATACAAGCTGGCTGTTTGCCCAGCATTTTTAAGCATTCTTCTATTTTCTCTCTAAAAGCTGTGAGTGGTACAGCGGGAGATACTAATCTAAATATCACTGGAATTATTTTCAAGACATCTTTCCAGAGAAAAGAGCAGATCTTGAACATTCTCAACCCTTCTCACTAATGTGTCAGAAAACCCACCAGAGAGAAACCCAACCCAGGCACGAAATCTTCATAGCTTGGTAGCCACTTCTTTTGTGCTCCTGTACTTAAACTTTTATTGGTCTTCATGCTATGGAGGAAAGAAACCAGCTCATTTTTTCCACAGATGTATGAGCAGACCTGGCTTTACTGGAGCATGATGGCCAGGAGAGAAAGGAAGAGGTAAAAATGCTGCTCTCCCCCACGATTAGCACCAGATTTGTGGCACTGCAGTGCACTGGGACCCTTCACTGCCTGCATTTTTCCCCTTCTGCCACAGAAACACTGCAGATCCACCTCACGCAGGGTTTTGCCCACCAGTGAAAAGCCAGCTAAAGTGAGGGAAATCTCACAAAACAAACCACACATTTCTCATTTCTTTGGCAGAGGACTTTAAATGCCAGAGGATTTCACTATTGTGTTTGGTTTAGGTGGCAAGTTCCCTCTCATGTGACTTGGGGGAAGGGTGAGGGAGAGGGACACTGGTAGATGAGCCTTTTTTATTTCCCATTCTCTCCTTCAGCTGCCTTATCTTTGCTTGCTGCAGACAGAGAAGAGGAAGGAGAGCAGTAACTGAGAGGCCAATGTTTTTCATGTCAGAGCTTGTAACTTAGCACAGGCTGCAGCCAGGACAGAAAATACAAAAAGGAAACACGGAGAAGTAGAAAGCTCTGCCTTATTAGAGCACGTGTTAAATGATCTATACTTAAAACAAAAAGAGAGACAACTTCCCTGTTCCAGCTGCTGACAAAGAAGAGATGAGACTCTGGAAATAATGGATGCTTGTAGATCTCTGAGCCCTGAGTTCATACAACCATCTTGTTCTTCCCTACAGCTGCACCTCATGCCTCAGTAGCAACCAGCACCATCAGGGAAATCCTAGGGAACGCTTGCTCCCTGTGGGCAGCCTGGCACGTGAAGAACCTCTCCCACTACAGAATCCCATATTGTCCAATCTGCAGGACCCCCTCACCATCCTCTGGCTCTGAAGAGGTTAAGCTCAGCACCTGTAGAGGTCATTGGTTACTGGGGTGGGAATGGATATCCACCTGTGAGCTCTGCTGACACCTTCCTCACAGGAAAGAAGACAATTCAGCCATTCACTCAGTGCCACAAGAGAAATGGAGGAACTACTAAGAAGCAGGAAGGCCAAGGAGGAAATGTACCCAAGCACCTGGTGACGCACCCAAAATTAACACAAAGACTGGGACTCGCTCCTGTGGGCAGCAGCAGCTTTACACCACCTCAGCAGTGTAAACCAGCTTCAGGCTGAGCTACTCTGACCTTCGCATTGCCAGAAAGGAAGATAGAAACCTTCACGTTAAATGCTCAAAATTAGCTCGTCAGGCAGTAAATCCAGCTAATGCTTATCTTGCCTTCTGCGTTAGGAACATATACAGCAGCACAAACACTAAAACATGCAGCAGAACTAAATCTCTGTGTGGCCAGCTTACTTCATCAAATAAACAATTCCTCCTGCTAAAGGAGGTAGGAAATACACAGTACAAGCTATTATTTCCGAAGCCTATATATCTTCTGTGATGACTCTCCCTGTATTTTGCTGGCTACTCTCTCTCGCAGTGCCCTAACATTTTCCCAGAACTGTTTACAAAAGTTAGGTCACCAGGGAACAGTTCTCACCACGTGACTTAGACATTCAATTGCATGGAAGATACAGAAAAAACCTCCCAAACCCTCAGTATCAAGAATTTACCAGAAAAATAGGCTGAAACAGGCCTATAAAAGGGGTTTTGCACAGATGTTTCTAGTCGAGGTCGGTTAATAGAAGCTTTGCACAAGGTCAGATTCTAATGAAAAAATTGTTTTCCGTGCCATGTTCCTTCAGCCCTGTTTGAATAGATGGGCTTGGAAAGTGGCGTAAGTAAAGGCACCTGATTTTTAAACACACTCAATAAAATTGACTTTATTAATATTAATTCTCCCATAAAATGTGTGAATAGTAAATTTTAGCTGTGTCGGTTGATTTGGCTCCAGTGAAGCCAGCCAGAGCGCTATGGATGATTAAATGATTCACTGCATTTTGTACGTGCACAGGGAAAATCTAATGGGTTACCTTTTCTTAACTGTCCTGTGTGATATCTACAACCACTGGGGCCAGATGACTCAGAAAATACATATCAGAGACTCAGAGAAGTTAGTGAGAACTCCTGAATTTCCTAGATTTCTGCTGCCATCTGCTTGCCAGAGCCTTACTTGTCATGCACACTGCAAAAGTGACTGCTGCATGCTCCAAGTTCAGGTTTTAGCAAATTAACTCTAAAAGCTTGACTGAAGCTACTGAAAAATAAACCCATAGTGATTCAAAGTGCCAAAGCTACTCTGTCCCACCTCTGGATATTGATAGGACTCACCACCCTAAAAACAGCAATGTAAACCCGCAGAAATTATCATAGAACAGGAATTCCAGTTTCTCCATGGGGTTAAACCCCAGCACTGCCTGTTCCTCTCATACACAGTTCCCCTTTAAATTCCTAACAGATTACAGGTCTCCTCTCCTGATTAATCTCGATGTATCTGCCAGGACAATAACACACATGAGGTCAATCATTTACTCATACTAATACTAACTCGCTTTTGCGGTGAAAATGGAACCTTGCGGACCTACACCTACCTGAAAGGGGATTATTTGATGAGTGAATTAGAAATGGAGGAAGCAGGATTTTTGCCCAACAAGCAGCGTGCCCATTGCCTGACCAGCTGCAACCAATGAACAAACGAAGCCCCTGTCTGACACCACCTGTGTTTGCAAAGACCAGTCCAAAGGAGTTTCAGCTGGCACACAAAGGCTGCTGGTCATTGACTCCTGGGTTTTTTTCAGTGGCTGTAACACAGCTCTATTTATCTGTAGTCTTTCCAAGCCTGGCCTCCTCTCCACACTGCTCTAGAAGGCTGAGGGGGGACCGCTAAACTGCTCTGCATCTGATCTCTGTTGTACAGCTCATTCCCATGCATGACATTCCCAAGTGAATTTGCATGGAAGGCAAAACATAAATGTGTATAAAGCAATATAAATAAATAAATATATACATATATATCTCTGCACACTCAGACTTATCACTTAGATGTTCAAACCCCCTCTCCCTGGTGGTAGAGCACAAAAAGACACAGAGACATCCTGGCTCTGCCCATCCCACACAAGCCCAGGCAGGTGCAGCCCACGTTCAGCCTGCACGATTACATGCCTGCACTTCTTCCAATCCAGCAGCCCTGCAGCCCTCTCCAACCTCCCTGTTAATGCCTGTCTTCCCCAGCTCTTCATCCCTCCCTCCACTCCTGAGAAAACAGCAATACTAACCCCCAAGTGTGGTACAAACCTTTGTTGGTAACTTCCCAAGAAATTTCAAACAGCAACAAATCCTCCACAGGCAGGTCTTCATCCTCCCACTGAGGAAGCCCATTCAGAGATGTCATGGACAGGGATCTCGCCAGTGGCATTTTCTTCAGCCCTTGAGTGCTCACCACACAGCAGTCAGCAAAGGTGCAGGTCCCGTGGCACTGCTCTGCAGTTCTGGTTAGAGCAGTCTACCCGTGTGCTGGGATCCCAGGAGAAAATTATTCAGATAGCTGGGAGCTAATGGGTTTAAACTGTCTGACCACCAGCATTAAATTGGCTCAGTGAAATCCTCAGGGCTTGAGAAGCAGCTGCTGGGAGAGGTAAGAATTTAAGACTGACCTGAGAAAGGTCTCGACTGTTTTGGGGCCAGAGCTCTTTCTTTTTCTTCTCTCAGAGGGAGGTAAAAAAATGGTTTTGAGCTCCTGAGCCACAGCATTCAGTATCCACCAGCACCTCAGGGGCAGTTGACACTGGACGGTTGTAAATTCAGCACCGCCCTGAGCAAACTCCAACAGGGAGGACACTTTGTGTTCACCACCTGATTTGAGTCCAGCCCCTGAGTCCTCCCCTGGAGATACACCCTCCAATTACACCCGTGGAGCTTCCCTACCTGCTGGCCCTCCACAAAGGGGTTAGAGTAGACTCATTTCACACGATGTCTCTCGGGTTCCTTGCCAGGTTAAACGCTGTGTCCTCTTCTTCTTCAGTTCAGCAGTCTGTAAGCCCAAATTTACCACATCTCCTACCTCCACAATTGTCTCCAGCTCTGTTCCCAGGACTCTGCACCAGCTGTCGGCTGCTTCAGCAGCTCTGCAGCCCTGCCAGCTTTTATAGAGCTACAAAGGCTCTGTTCGGCATGTACTCTGCCCCTCCTTGCAGTCCTGTCCCTGATTTTCCACCTGCTCTCCTTTTTTCTATGCCACAGCTCTTTCCTGGCCTCTGGGCCCATGTCCTCCACTCAGGGAGCTTTGTGAGCACTAAGTCAGGGCACAGCATGCCCCTGTCTTCTCCAGCACAGAGCTGGGATGCTGCAAGCAGTGAACACACATCCGCAGAGATGCCGGTCCCTAACTCCCAGCCTGAGATCCCCAAAACTCCCCAGAGCAGCCGCCTGCTTGCTAGAGGCTTATGTTACACATCTGGTCAAGAAGCCAGTGAGGCTGGGACAGCTGTGCAAGCTGAATCCCATTCTGAGCTTAGAGCACAACCTGCCCAAACCCCACAGTTCAGCAGGAAGCAAAATTTCAGGTGAGATCCAGGACATCTCTGGCACTGTGGAGAATTACACTGCACCAGCAGGCATAGAGGGAAAGCTCTATGAGCTCGCCTAAGGTAAAACAAGTCCAAGACATTTGGTTTAGGAGACAGGCAGCCCATCTGCATAGGAGTCTCTTAGACATAATACATAATGCATGGCACAGCTGAGCCTGCCTTAATGACTAGCTATCCCCCAAAAGACTTGCTGTTCCACTTCCACTGCCTGTGCCCTCTCTGCATTCATGGCAGTCAGACCCATCCCTGAGCTGGTGGATACAGCTCACTGAAAAAACCTAAGGGTGCAGAAAACTTTTTTGCAGAGTTGAGAACTTGAACTGTCTCAGAAAAGAGCCTGGTAAGAGGCAAGGGAAAGATTCAGGGGTTTATTGGCTCAGTGTCATTTTGTCTCAATGGTTTGAGTTGCCCTATTTACCAGTTTATGAAAAAAAGGCCTGGCCAAAAGTCATTCTTTTTGGAGCAGCTGTGGCTTTTACTGCCTGGGGTAGGTAGGAAACCAGATCATCCCATAGCTAAAAAATCATGTTATTTAAAAGAAAAACCAGTAATATATTAGGGCTCACTTCTTTTCTGAACATCAAATCTGCCCGAGTCACACTTTCATACTTTTCCTGGGACATTCACGCTGAGGGTGAGGCTTAAAGCTGCCAGCTGTGCAAAGGCCATCTCAGGTGAGGAGTGGAGGTCAGAGAACAAAGCAGCTGACAAGTCCATCCCCACCCCACAGGTTTTCCTCACCCTGTGTAAATGATTACACAGCAAAACTTCTCATTTTAAAGGAGACGGGGGTGCAGTGAGCCCCCAATACCCCCCACTGACGGCACCGAGTGTAATCACCCTCACTGTGAGTAATACCAGGAGCTGCAGCATTCCAGAGGGAATCCTGACGGATTTGTGGGTGTGTGGGCGCCATCCCCACTGCTGACTGGGTACCACTGTGCTCTGCAGGTCTTCAAACAGCTCTCAAGGTGCTGAAATCAAAACTGTTCACATCAGTTACCTCTCCAGGGACCACCGAATCACAGAATGGTTTGGGTTGGAAGAGACCTTAAAGATCATCAATTTCCATCCCCCCTGCCAAGGGCAGGGACACCTTCCACTATCCCAGCTTGCTCAGAGCCCCATCCAGCCTGGCCTTGGACACTGCCAGGGGTAGGGCAGCTTCTCTGGGCAACTTGTGCCAGGGCCTTTCAGCTTAAAGCCATCACCCCTTGTCCTGTCACTCCAGGCCATTGTAAAAAGTCCCTTTCCAGCTCTCTTGTAGCATCCCTTCAGACCGTAATAAAGTCACCCCAGAGCCTCCTCCAGGCTGAACATCCCCAGTTCTCTCAGCCTCTCCTCATAGGAGAAGCATTCCATCCCTCTAAAGAAGACCTCTAGGTGATGCCAGATAACCAGTGACACTGGTTCACTGACATACCACTGTCCCTAAGCATTCAAAAGCCTGGAAAACATGCAAATAATTTTACAACAATGAACTGAAGTTGTAACAGCAAAATTTTCAAGCTCCTTACACAGTCTGTGGTTTTCAGGTTCTTGAGTGTCATGTTTTTCCAGCTTCTGTTTGTAATTAGATGAAAAGTCTTTTACTTTTTCAATTTGACAAAAGATTATATAATTCCCTAAACCTTGGCAAATGAGTTAGAAAGAATGGTCAGATACCATGAGATAATTTCACAGGCACTGGCAATGCCATCCTTGGGTGAACCTGGGAGTAACTCACCTTTGGCAGATTGGAGATAATGGAGGTTTTAACTGATAAAAAGTGCTCAACAGCACAGTGAACATCAGCACTCCTTTGTATTCTGAGCACATTTCATTTTATCCAATCTGCATGTCTTAAATAATTTTCTTTTTCACACAATGCCATCCCAAAGTCCTGCTTTGCTGTTATTAGTGAGGGAAAAGTATTGGAATTGTCCAGAAAGGGCAAGCTCCAACAGATAGTCCAGAAACTTTCATCCCTGCAAATGTTCTGAATTGCTAGAGGGAAAAGGGCCCTATTCATTATATTTATGGCCTGCAAGGATTAACTGTGGCATATCTGGGGTGCAGCTGGAGCTATCAGGGTTTAGGGCCGTAAAGGAGGTCGTGTGTGTTGCTGTGCACATATAGTAAGACAAAATAAAAGCTCTTCAGAAGAAAAGCTACATCCTGACATTAAGAAGGGCATTAATTTAGCTGTCCTCCATGTGAAGTGCAGTGAGGCGCGAGTGCTGAAAGGGACGCTCTGCTGGCACTAGAACAATGTGTCATTTTTGTCACAGAGGCAGGGAAAGGTTGTGACTATGATCGTGCAGTTCGCTCCTTTTTCACCCAACAGAGGCCAGCTGCTGAAGTGGGGAGAGGGAAACATACCAGAAAGACTAGTTTTTAAAATATAACATTGATTAAAATATTTCCCAGAAATCTGGAAACCAGTGAGACTGGTTTTGAGTCCAGCCTAGCTTCTCATATTTTTCTTATCACAAACTATAGAGATGCCCTTTTGTAATGCATTATTCATTGTGTTGCAATTCTGCCAGACACCAGTTGTTACCGAACCAAATTCTTTTTCAGCCCACAGAAGTGAAATAATTTTGTTTGCAAGAATACTGGACCATAAAAAGACTGAGTTTGCAAGGTCTTTGAAGAGAAATGTACAAAGTGTGCATTGTTTTTCCCAAATTTCCCAGAGTTCTCTGGAGAGAGCAATGCAGGGACAATGCTGTGCATTCTGCCTACCTAAATCTCATTTTGGAACTGTTACCTCCAGGATGTTGTCTGGTCTGCACACTTTGATCCAACTCCTATTTGGGTAGAGCAAAGTTTTCTGCAAAAACGAACTCAGTACATCACCCCAAGAAGTGAGTCGTGGATGTTGTCTTCACACCACAGTCCTTCCAGCAGAACCAGTCCAGACAACCTTTTTCTTGGAATATCAACCTCAGTCTCCCTGGCTGCAAGTGAGAAGGTGCCTGTAAGGAAAGAAACACTCCCCATGTGTGGAAATTTATGAGGAAATAACTGTCTAGGACTGGCTTGCTCTGAACACGACTGTGGTTTCAAGGCTCGCCTAAATTAACTGTGGGAAAAAAAATCAGGCATGGATGTTAAAAATGCTCATAGATACTGAGCCAAAATTGAGAGGAGGACAGGACAGGGGTTTGTAGCAGTCACTGATGCACACACACTGCACTTGTGACACAGAGCAGTAGGTGGCACTGACGGTATTCACATGAGTTCTTCAGTGTCGCTGTCGTTTTGTCATTGCAGAGTTTAGGGAGGGGCCCAGAAGTGCTCTAGGGCCAGCCCTCCTTGCCTGCCTGGCAGCAAGGTCACATCATTCCAGCTGTGAAGTGACCGCCTTGCCCTATGCAAGGTCCAAAAATGCTCCAAATCTCCCACGAGTGGAGAATTTTCCTTCCAGTTAGAGGACAGCCACGTACAGCAATCCTGTGAAATGGCCAGGAGGGAGAAGGGGCTACAGAACATTTCGGGGGGACACAATGGATTTTTCTCAGTGACACCTGGTATGTTTTGTCCCAAATTAGGAATTTGGGAGTGCATGGACTCCAGGAGACACCAAACAGAAGACATTCCCAGCTCTGCAGAATATTTTGGCCTCTGCTGTTTCATGCAGGTGTGACAACGAGAATTAGATATCCTGCAAATACCAGCTTGCCATGGACAAGTTCAAGGTTAATCTTTTTGGACTTGGCTTTGGAAAATTATGCCGGAGTAGCTTGGCCACTAAGTGGATCCTGCAACTTGGATAAGCATCAGAATGCCACCATCCTATTTAAAGTTTAAAATAAATGCTGTGATGAGCAGGGATCCCTCTGAGGGACAGGACTGCTCAACACATGAAAGCTGTGCTACAATTCATGTATGCCATTATTCCTGTGCGAGCAGAGATTCGGGAATGTTCCCTTTTGACCCCAGGCACCTGGAGTGATCTCCCAACAAAGGAAGGACATACAGCCCACGTGCTCTGAGAGGGAGCAGTGTCCCTTTCTGTATCTCCAGAGAGGCACCAGGCTTCAGAGACTGAAAAAATCCCACCAATTCTATTGGGAAATAAATGTACAGGCACATGGCACATGCAAACAACTTCTGAGAGGCACCAGGATTTTCTGTATGATGCCTGATATGGCTGTAACGTGAAAAAGTAAAATGTAAGACTAATACAGTGTTTTGCCTCTTTTCTACTGTTCAGTGCCATGCCCTCACCCATAATTCAGACTCGCATACAAAGACACAAACAGTTTCGTAGATATACACACATGTATTTGCATTGGTAATTTGTTTTCTGAGGTCATCACAGTGATTGTGTCATATTTAGCATGGGAATCTGTCAGTATATTGGTGTAACTTGTGGCATTTTCTCCTTAACTAAATGTTGCAATCACAGAGAGACTGAAGTCTCACTTGCTTAATATCATAAAATCACAGAATAGAACAGACCTTAAAGATCACCCAGTTCCACCCCCTGCCAGGGGCAGGGACACCTTCCACTATCCCAGCTTGCTCAGAGCCCCATCCAGCCTGGCCTTGGACACTGCCAGGGATGGGGCAGCCACAGCTTCTCTGGGCAACCTGTGCCAGGGCCCCACCACCCTCACAGGGAAGAATTTCTTCCTCATATCCAATCTAAACCTGCTCTCTGTCAGTGTGAAGCCATTGCCCCTTGTCCTGTCACTATTTGCTCTTGTAACTATACTCTCTGGAAGTTTCTGGTTTTGTCCCAAGTCCTCTGCTTACAATAGGTCTTTTTCCTTTCTGTTACATCAAAGTCAACTCTTTTCAGATTTGCTTTTTGTTGTGATTTTGGTTTGGTTTTTTTTTGTTTTGTTTTTTTTTTTTTGGTTGGGTTGAGGGGTTTTTCCCTGTTAAAAAGCTCAGGCTAGGTTTGACTTCTTAGTATCTTTCTTATCTGGAGTGACCTTGGAAGAATTGTTGTCAGGGCTGGCAGCAAGTGGCCACTGCATCATTTTACCTCTCTAGCTGCAAGCAAAGGTTTCCATGCTTTGAAAGACTATACTGCAAACAGAGGTGCAGTGCTGAAAGAGGCATTTCCATTCATTCAGCTATGGAAGTATAGTGAGGATTTTATAAAAAACAGGTTATGCCATGATAACCCTTCAGATTAAAATTTAACATACTGAAATTTAACCCCATTCAACAAACCACTTAAGCATAAATCCTACTCTGTGGAATAGAGGCACTTGAGCTAAGGTCAGTGTGGTCTTAACTTCTTTTCTGCCTCTTTGAGAGCCACTCTACTGACCTGAATGCCCTTGAAGCATCTAAAAAAAGATACTTCTGCTTATTCTTCTGTCTTTTATCTTTAAGAAACCCAACCAACCAAACAATACCCTACAGTGTGCAGAATCAAACCAGTACAGAAGCAATTTTAAAATAATTTATTTCCTTCTGCACAGCAATTTTCTATGGGAAAAACAAACTCAGTAAAATGAACAGAAGTTCAACAAATACTCTCCTAGACTGATCTTCAGAGTATCAGAGACTCCTCTACTATCGTATGTGGGTAGGGAACTGAGTTTGATGTGGTTCTTAGACATGCCTGATTCCCAGTGACACTGGGAGAGTATTCCAGTATCTACGACTGGTGGAGGCTGCTGAGTGAACAGACTCTGGAAATCATTGTATTTCGGTCTTATTGCCCAAAATACAGAATTAGCATCACAGAGAAAATATCTCAAGCAAAATGGTTTCTTTGCTTCTCTTTGTATATTCATTTAGCACATCTCACAGAGCAAGAATTATCAATATTCCCTTCCAGAAATCAGTGTTGGTAGGAATCCACCTTCGTGCTATTTTGACAAATTTTCTAGATTTTTTACCTCAGGTATTGAATATGTAAACACACCTAAATAATGTTGGAGAGCTATTAAAGAGAAGACCATAAAGAAGAAAGTATTTACTCAGAAATCTTACTTTGCATAGCCACTGCCTGGTCCTTGTTGCTTATGTTTGCAGGTAAATTATTCATTTCAGACACTGAGCAAATCCAGCCCTCCTGGCCCAACAGACCATTCTAAGTTAATTATTTGCACAACTCCCTTGCTGGCACAGAATAACAACTCACACGGCAATGGTATCTCAGGAGCAGTTTATAAAAATGTAGTACACCACAGGGACTGGTGTGGATTTCAGGAAGGCCCTGCCTACTGTGGTCTGAAAGGCTTTGCAAGCTTTGCCTTGCATAAGGCCAGACACACACATGCATTAGGGGAGAAGTGTTTATAGAAGAAAGAAATGCCCAAAATTAGACATTGCCCTGGGAGGCCACAGGAGCACGATGTAAGGACCTGGCTCCTAGATGTTTCTGGGCTACAGGTCACACTGACATCAGGGAGTTCAGCATCTACATTCCACTGAGAGTTTGTAGCTTAATTCTGATTTACACCTGTAAATCAGGGGAAATAGCATTTCTCTGCAGCACAAGGCTAACATGACACGTGTAAACACAAGGTTAACAGGAACTCTGTGAGCAACTGAAGTCACTTACTTACCATAAACCACAGTTCTAATTCAGCTGGCATGAAAGTCACATAAGCACTACAAGTCTTCAAAATACATTTATAAAACATTTTCATCCCTCTAACAGCTATGTGTTCTTTTTAACACTGTCTTGCTGTTCAAACCTGCCTTCAATTCCCTGCCCCATTTTTATCCTTTGACTAACACAAAAGTACATGGTTTAACACTAAGTCAGTAAAATCCCTTGTGCCTCTGTTGACTGCCAACATCTACATTTGCAGGGTAGTCAGACCGACTTTCTGTTCTGTAAGCCAGTATTTGTGCACCTGCAAAGGCAAGGGGGTCCAGAGCCTCATGGCAATTAAAATACCATTACTGATCTTACCCTGTGTGAGTGAGCAGAGCAAGTTGTCCTCGGTGTTCTGAAGTGTTTCTTCTTGTTGGCTGCACTACTCTGTCCAACAGCACCACAATGTTCTCTGTCGGACCAAGGAGTGACCAAGGTACCTCTTGACACACAGGAATGTGGCTAAAAACCTCTATTGCCTTTCTTGGGATAAAACAAGAACAAAGTGTGTGTATCAATGGCCTGAACAGAGCATACAGAAGACAAACACGAGCCTATTATATTTGGATAAAAACCCACAGATGTCCTACAGCAGTATTGTTATTTAGGAATTTATATGGTTGAGGTAAGACTATACTGTGGATAGACTCCAAGTAACAGGAGGTGATAGGCTGGTATTGTACAATCCCACGCAGGGAAGCTATTCTACAGCCATGCAACTGCAATGAAGATACAAGATTGTATCTGTAAGACTCCTCACAAAAAAAAAAATCACAATATAATTGATGTACTTGCATAGGGCTTACAAACATCAGTGGATGCAAGTAATAGCTGAAGAGCCTATTTATGAAATCTTAAAATCCACTAACCTAGGATACTCATTCCTATGTAACCATTTTGAACTAATCCCCCATAATACCCAGGAAGCCTATTCACTGCTGCTTAATTTTTTTAGAGTTTTGTTTCATGATGTCATATCCCCAAAAGTTGAAAAAAGGAAAGTATAAAGGGGAAAAAAGGTAGTAGCACAACGAGGTTGCTGATGTGCTAAGAGAAGTTCTCATCAGGCAAACCAATGTTTTCTTCATTCCTTCAGTTTCTTCCTTCACCTGTATCCACTTAGTCTTTTAACAGAACAGATTTTGTCATTAGCTCTCTGGTTGCTTAATGTCTCAGCACTAAAAATCTTGTAGTAAGTCTATGATCACTAACAAAAAAACCCCTCCCCTGTGGACCTGGAGGGGATTGAAGTATCTGACAGACAGCAAGTAACAGAATCCTCCCAGCTCAACAACCAGGACCATGTACACTCAAAATGTACCTTTGGGTCTCAGTTTGCCAACCACAGAATAAGATCTGACCCTACATTTTAATGGGTGAGGATGCAATCAGTGAGAAATCATTTACTGTGACCTTCAAAAATCAATATTCACCACCAGAAGGGGAAAGGGCCCGCTGCCTGCTCCCTGAGACAGCTGCCACGTCTTCACGCACATCACTCAATCCTGCAGGATAAGGCCCCACAACACAACTTTGAATTACTTCAATTAACTGAGAACAGTGTAACAACAAAGCCAGGAAGGAACTGTGCAAGGTTCCTGTACTGAATGTGCTCAGGTGAATTTTCCTAATGGGTGTGTCCTGAAAAGAGCAGCAGCTTGTGCCGTTTACCCAGTAACAGCTGATCAGGAACAGTTCTTAGCAGGAACTTTAGTCCATCCAGGTGTGGAAAGCCTTCCAGTAAGATCTCCACCATACCAAGCTAGGAAAGCAGAGAATGTAATTTTCTCCCTCCTACTGGCAAAGAAGCCTGGAATTTAGCTTGTAACTAAGAATAAAACATCTCCCTGGGATACCCTTTGTAAATAATGCTGCCAGCAGCATCCCATGCATATTTCAGTAACTACATGATCCTTACTGAATCACAGAAGTTATCCTGCAATATAACAACACTTCTATGATCTTCCCTTTAAAAAGGAACTACAAAAATTAAGCTCGTGAAAGTGCTTCAGTCCAATATCCAAAGCATTTTAATGCAGAGAGAAAAGAGCTTTAAATTGCTCCAGCATCATCTCAGACCATTTGTTATGAAACAAAACTTGCAGGCCCCACAAGACAGATGGATTTGATACTGTCTGTCCCCTGGACATTTAGGTTGAGCAGTTCTAATTTATGGTTAATATTTACTCCATAGTGGTAAGTGATTAAGAAATAAACTGTTCCCCCTCCAAGTATATAAAGACTTTAACAATCATGCTGAAATTCAGAGATTTAAGACCCAACTTGGCTTGTTTAATAAACAAGACTATAACCACAACATTTCAGTCTAAGTCCAGAAAAAGCCTTGAATTTTGGATAATCAGATAGAAAATAATTTTGTTTTTCCAAACATTATAAAAACTAGATACCATTAACAAGCAAAGAATTTAATCCAGAAGAGAGAAGGATCTATGGGACTCTTTCTAGGCCAGTAGCATACAGAACCTTATTGCTGGCATATTTTTGGCTGGTTGCACAGAGTCAAATGCCCATTCTATTTCCTCTACCCATCAGTGAAAAACAGGAAGCTGTCGATCAGAAACAGTTCTGGGAATGAACTACACTTAGTCAGCACCTGGACTGAGAAAAGCCTTTGCAGCAAGGTGGTGTTAGGGAAATCCCACCAGTTCATTATCACTACTTTGTTTCTAACCTTTTGAAAGGACACATCAAGTCTACACTTCCATGCAGTCTGTGGCAAACATTAAAGGAGAATGCCAGTGTAAGGTAGATAATTTCATGCTGAAAATGAGCCACTAGGACCACCAAAGATGCCTGAAAATTGCTTTATTTGTTCGTAAGGTTTGTGCGTTACAGCAAGCGTCAGTTTAGCTACCATGGACGAAAGTCTGGAAGAGCATTTCATGTTAACCATTGAGATATGTAGTAGATATGTGTAGAGCCCACATCTGAACACAACATGCTGTTTTCCTACTATTGGAACCTAACATTCATGAGTTACAGATCCTTAATATCCTTCTGGATGTTCCACAGTGTGTCTGCGCTCTTCTTCAGCTGGGTCACCTCATCGTCCTTCAGCTTTTGGTTGATGACACTCGTCAGGCCAGAGGCACTTAGGACAGCAGGAAGGCTCAAGAAGACATCATTCTCAATGCCATACATGCCCTGCCGCAAACAAAAGACATCAAAAACAGGCCCCTCACCACAGATCTGTGGTTGGTTTGTATAGCAGGGAACCTCCTGAGAGCAGAACTCAAAACCCATCGTTTTACAACCTGCAGAAGAATTTCAGCCACAATGTATTTGAGAAAATAAATAGTACAGAGCTGTTTTGGACCAAATGCCTGGCAATACCAAACAGCTGATGGCAGAAACCCCACCTTCAAACCTCTCACTTTTAGCTCTATACAACAAGGAGCTGAAAAGATTCAGGACAGGCCAAAAGAGGGAGCAGTTCCCCCTGCTCAGAGACCTTGCTGTAGCAGAGGTTGTGGAGCTGGTACAGATCAGATGCAGCGAGTTACACCAGCTATAAAAGGACACAGCTCTCCTCCCTAGCACCTCTGCCAGGCAGTGGTTCCCAGAATCACAGCTGGGCTTCCAACAAGTCTTCCACTTTTACACTGAAACTTCCTTTCAAGGAATCTGCATGCCACTCATGGCAAAGCTTCACACAAGGGCAGTGATGCATAGAGAACTTTATTTTCAGCTCCTTACTCGTGAGAGGAGTAGGCTAAAGAGGTCAGCATAGAAAAACCAGCAGCAGTAAGCTCCCACTTGAAATTCAAAGTAGTATTTTACAAAGCTTCCTTCATTCAGCACATTGCTAATTGAGACTACTTACACTACCACACTACTTGTGGCTGTGGCCGTCTCAGTCTGATTTTCCAGAGTGTCCAAGTGTCCAATTAGCCCCCACTTCTTACCTTTACCAGAGTGGAGACTGAATGAACCCGGCACAGGTTCTTCAGTATGGTCTCACACAGGTCAGCCACACTAAAGCCAATAGCCCAGTTCGTGTATCCCTTCAGTTTGATCACCTCGTAGGCACTAAGGAAACATTGAAATACAACTGCATTAAGATGTCTTCAAGCAAGACACTGCAAATTACAAGTCTTAAAACCAGTGAATCCCACCCATTTAAAAATTTTCAAACTCCTGCAACACACTGTAAGTTTTGGAATTAAAATGTCCAAATTACGTGTTTCGACATTAGAGGATAAAGCATAAAGTCTACATTATCCCATATGCATAATACAGAATCCTGTTTTCTCACAGGATTGGCTGAAAACAAAATTAGCTCCCATCTGGGAAGAGATCCTAGTGTTAAGTAGAAAACCACACATATACCTGACAAGCTCTCTATTTCAGTCAGGGGCACAATGGAAAAGGCAAACATTTAGAGTCAAAGCACCACTACATCCTGAGGTTTTTAGCCAACATCTGCACAAACTTTATCCCAATGAGTGTATACTCATTTTGTAAGACTTAGCAACATGTAGTCAGCTGTATACAAACTCTCCTAAATCCATGAACAGAATTTTCCCCAATTCCAACACTCTGCTCACAGAAACATGCTACCTTTTCCTGCTCTTGTGCCCTTTGAACAGTTACCCACTGAAGAAGCTCCATGTGGGAACACAAGCACACACAGCTCTAGGTGATCCAGCACTTGAGTGGGTTTGTTATGCAACAGCTTGTCTCACTGCAGGATAACAAATCTTACCAGCTGAAATCCTGCATTTCTGTTTTTAAACCAGCAGTCCCACTCACTCAAGCAACCCTCTACCTAAGAGGGCATGAAAGCTGCACCAGAGCAGAGGCAGAGTGCAGAC
Organism: Struthidea cinerea; assembly: GCA_013397865.1. Lineage (NCBI taxonomy): Eukaryota > Metazoa > Chordata > Aves > Passeriformes > Corcoracidae > Struthidea > Struthidea cinerea. The sequence goes on from VZTI01002705.1 coordinate 109,023, forward strand.
AAGCTGTTGTCAGCATGGCATCCACCCACATTATCCCTCAGGTCATATCATACCTTGCAACCACTTGCTTGTGGACCTCCTTCCAGTTCTCAGGATCTTTGTCAGTTCCCATGGCAGGGTTCAGCTCCTGGAGGGAAACCCCTGCCACGTTAACTCCGCTCCAAACAGCCACTGCAACAGAGGCAGGACATCAGTGTCAGCAGCACTTGGCAACTCCCCCTCCACCTTTCCTAGCTAAAATAATTGGAAACCAAGCAGGAGCAGCCAGAACCACAACAATGGCTGAGGCAGGTTTTAAGTTTTTATTTAGCTACAGTTAAATCTGAGAACTCTGGAAGTCAAATATGAGACTGTTCTAGTATTGGCATTTTAACAGGTCAGTTTTAACATGTGACAGCAGAACTTTCAGACCGTGGAAGTTTCTGAAGTCAGAAACATCAAATTCTAGTAAAAAGGCACAACTTAGCTACCCAGCCTTTTAAAACAGATTTTACTCAAAACTGCAGCACGGATGTAGTTGCAGTTTTACTAATCACTATTAGGGCTAGCCTTCAAGAAGTCTGTTCTTATTTAGATGAATAAGAGGGTAGCAATTTGCAAACTTAGAATATCAAGACAGGGATTTGCACCTCTCCCTGCATCCTGGAAGCTTAGAGGCAGGCTCAGTCTCTGTTCTTGGGAAGTAAGTAGGAATTCTGAGTTACTTCGAAGCAAAAGCAGCTGTGACAATGACACAGGATAAACTCTGCATGTGCTCAGCCAAACTCTGCTTTCATTGGTGTAGGGCTGGCTACAGCAACTGCTGCTGTGGATCAGACACTGTACTTTGATCAAACGCAAAGGGACATTGAAGAGTTGGCTCCCTTAGAAATACACAGCTTGAAAATATAAAGCAGTACCAATCTACATAAATGTTCGGCTGCATCATTTCAGACTTGGAATACAGGAACTGAATTAAGACAGATAAACTTTGATTTCACATTTTAAAATTATCTTTGCTTTAAACAGCAAGGAGAAAAGTCACAAAATAAGGTAAGGGATAATTTTGTTAGCCTGAACCTGGACTGGTAGAGCAAGAAGCTCTGCTATTGACCTAGCAAGTGCTGATACTACTTTCAAAGGAAAACTGTGCTACAGGCTACAGAATGGTACTCCAAAAACTGAGGATAAAGAGAAGGAGCAAGCTGTAGCCTTCAGGACACAACTTCACTCACAAAATTGGCCTTTTCAGTTCATGCTTTAATCATACAGCCACAATCACGTTTGTTAAATACGTGTAGGTAGATTTCCTGGACGTCTCTCAATTCTAATCTTCATAAAAATACCACGAAGTACCACTTACTCGAGCTCAGCTGCAGCTGTTCCTCCAGAATCCTGTAACACACCTAAGGCCTCAACCTCTGATATGATATTGCTCATTCCCAGGGAGGTCAGAACTACTCCTTACCACTGGAATCACCATGCTCTCCCAAGATCCAGCCATGGCAGCTGCTTGGATGGATGCCAAGTCTCTCAGACATCAGATAACGGAATCTGGCCGTGTCCAGATTGCAGCCACTTCCAATCACACGGTTTTTTGGCAGCCCACTCAGCTTCCATGTGACATAGGTTAATATATCCACTGAAAGGAAAAGCATGCATGGCAAATGAAACTCCACTCACACCAAGAACGCTCCAACAATTACCTTACTGAGTGTAGCAGGGCAATCAGGAGGACTCGAAACACAGTTGGGCTCACTGGTCAGTGAATTTTGGATCTGACTATTTGGGGGATTAAAATGGAGGCACTGCTTGAAATTTTGATCAGTAGCTTGATGGGTCCTAAGAAAATTCGAAGAAGGTCTTTAGAGACTAGATTCCTACCAGCTAAAGTTGGACACACTTTTTTTGGTCACAGTTAAAGCTCTAGGGCATTCAGAACTGGGACTGATCTCACATGGCTAGAACATTCCAGCAATTTCCTGAAGTAATGTTCCCTTCCAGTTCACCATCACAAGAGGTCAAACAATTTAGAATCAAGTATCTGAGATTTACATATTCTTTGTAGTTGGTAATTCCTTCAGTTCAATTTCCCGATTTGTGCACTAAGCAGTTTCTGCATTTACCACCTCTGCAGCATGAAAAGCCAGATGAGCAATGTGCTTTAGCTGCATGTGTTTCTAAAAATACAGTTTTAGGAAAAAACCCAAAGCTAGGTAGGGCAGACAGAGGTATGTGAGCAGAGAGAAAAACCTCTGATCCACAGCTCAAAGCAACAATCATAACCGGGCTGCAGGAATTAATTATGACTCCAACTCTGAGGAGCCAGGCAGTTCTAAGGAGGGAACACATTTGTGTACACAGATCTGAAATACATCATTTGCTCTGCTCAGACACCAAAGCACAGTTCAAACCTCACAAGTGGCACGCTGCCTACAGCTTCAGCTGGGGCAGGGAAGGGCATCAAGGTTACACCCCTGAAGTCCCTTCTCATGGGCTCACAGTGACCTTCACTATATAAAACTCATGGACAAAACTCCACACACTAAGAAAACAAAGGATCATAAAAATAATTCTGAAAAAGCAACATGCAATTCTCCTCCTGCAGCTGCTCTGCTGGAGAGAAGTCTACAGGTTGAATTCAGCCTTGCTGGAACAAGAACAGCCTGATCTTTGTCTCAGTCTGATTTTCAGGTAAGTGTTTAAAACTGCTGCGAGTGGCTGTATTTGCTCAGGACACAGGCTAATTGTACACCAGCTAATTACTCAACCCCAAGCAGAGCAGCAAGCTTCACATGCACTGGTTCCACTCTGCCAGGTTATCTTTAAAAGCAGTGTCACTTCATCACCACAGTTCTTCAGTACTGGCTTCACTCATGTTGAATTAAGCAAAGACAACCCTACAGGGACAGCCTACAAAGCACATCAGAAGATTTACAGTCACCATTTGGACATCCAAATATCCAAGCTGTCTCAGTGCAATGAGATACTTGCAAGTGAACACATAAATATGCATAATTAACTCTTTTTCTGTTTTAACTGAACTGTGGAGTACAGCCAGCCCTTGTTTCACCATAGGCTTCAGCATGTAAATTCTTTTTCCTGAAAATATAGTCAGGACTATAGGGCAAGTTCTTCATGCTGAAAAACAGCTCTATCCTATCTAGACACAAAAGCTCTCCATTAGAGATAAAAAATTTGAACTTCCTACTGCTTAAGCCGAAGTATGGAAAGAACTTAAGTATTTATCACAAAGCATTCTTTTAAAATATGGACAGCCTGACAAGTTCTGAATAAAGACAGCATCAGAAAGCACAGAGTATTTGTCTGTACTCTCAGATGTCCACAAAAAGCTATTAAGTTTCAACAACTGGTATTTGAAGAGATTTTCTGAGAACTAACTAGTGTTTTGCCTTGTCAAAGCAAATTTGTAAGTATTTAGGAAAAGATTGCCTTACCTGGGTTGGAAACCACCAGGATGGTGCAGTTGGGGCTGTACTTGACAACCTGAGGAATGATGAATTTGAAGACATTCACATTCCTCTGCACCAGGTTGAGCCGGCTCTCCCCCTCCTGCTGACGGACTCCTGCAGTCACCACCACGATCTTGGAGTTGGCAGTGACAGCATAGTCTAAGCAGAGCACAGAGGAAAAGATACAGAGTGTGTTTAAAATAATCCCACTAATTCCAGTAGCACTGTGTTAACACAGGAGTTACAGGGAGCTTCTGCACTGTGCATTGCATTCAAACCCAAACCCACAAGACATCAGTTTGAAAGCCAGCACCATCTCATAACACTGACCTGATATATCAATATGTGGGTGTTGAGAACACATTTAATCTTTCTGACCCTTATTTCCACTATGAAAATAATACTATTTCTTCCACACACAGTTTCACTAAAATCAATTTTACTAAACAAGCCCCAAATTGTAAAGAGATGCAAGAGAGAGTCCGGCTTAAGAGCCACTGCCACTATGGTGTTCATCTGAACTCTCACCCCAACTCACACACTTCACCTTTTCAATACCAAATCCTAAGAGTTCTTTAAGATTGCACAACTAATTCTCCTCTATTAAACAAAGTCACAGAATATCAGAGCTAAATCAAAGAAACGGAGGTGAACCTTTGTCTGCCACGATCTTGTGAGTGTGAAGGAACAAGCTCCCGTGCTGCAGGTCCATCATTTCTCCTTTTAGTTTGTCATCCACAACATCAACCAGAGCAAGCTCATCACAAAGACCCTGAAAACAACATCTGGAGTCAACAAAGCAGTTCACATGCATTTTAAAGTCAACCCAGAGCTCAGCTATGTAACATTTTAAAATAACGTTTCACCCATTTGAAAGCATCTCTTCTCCCAATAAACCAGTGGGACAACACTATCTCGGTGTTCTGATGTATCTCACAAAGTCAGAGGCTACTACAGCACAGGTTCATGAAACTCACTGACTTTCCAAAAAAAGGTATCGTTTGTGGGGAGTTTGAGTGCACAGCGAACCCTTTGCTAGGAAAGCACCTCTTAATTTAGTTTTTACCTTTGGAAAAAAGTTCCATCTTTCAGAGTTGTAACAAACCCTCTAAATCTATCCAGCAAATTAGGCCTGTTTTAAGTATTTAAATATCAAAAAGAAGACACCACATAATCATCAAATAAGTATTCTCTTTCAACATGCCATCAGTCAATTCATTTCACAAAACTATGCAATGGGAACAGACTTCCTCAATACTAAAATTGAGAGAAAAAGGATTCTTTAGCTAGCTAATTTTTCTGTACAGGAGCTACTGTGTCGTATTTATGTTGCAGAACAGATTTAGCCATGTATTCGTTTTCCAGAATAAGTTGGGAGGTAACGTCATACAGCCTCAGAACAGGAAAACACTGAAAAATGCGGGTGAAGGAGAAAGGCTTTCCGCTCTAATGCAAACCTTTACTGCCTTTTGACAGAAATGTTTACTACCCTGGTAAATTCCACTGTCCTTAAAGGCTTATCACGCAAAAAAACTACATTGAAAATAAAATTACTACTTCTCTTTATTTTCCTAGATACCTACACCCCATCTGAAAGCAGGTAAGCCATTTTTAGCAACTAAAATACTTTAAACATGAAAGAATACGCACTGTTTTTCCTCTGGAAAATGCATTTAACAGCAGGCATATTCAACGTTTGTATTTCATACGTTAAAATAATGTTAGTTAATTGCTCTTCTGCACTGATTCCTTTAGCAGCTGATTTTATTAACTCATGAAGGAAAAGCATAGGAACCTGTGTTTGTACTTTTTCTGTTTTCCAAATAGCCTGCAGGTTAAAATTATTCTCAGTTTTTAAACACTATGAGAAAGAACCCTAAAGTGAAGTCACCGGTGTTAAACTAAGAAGTTAGTACAACCAGAATCTGAAATAATGCGTGCACATGTACAGTTATGGATAGATTTATACACACACAGCCAGACCACACAGGACTTGCAGTCCAGAACTTGCAACCAATATTCCCCATACACTGCAGGTTCCAGGAGCCAATTCTCACTAAAACAGAAGAGTACCTGGAATACCTCTCCAGTGACTAATTTAATGAATTCGCATCACCTGCCTAGAGGACATTTCATCTCTTTATTACCACACACAGGAATGAAGCGTTACACAAACTCAGCTTGAAATATTTTCATCGAGAGCAGCTGATTTGTGACTGTGGAGACGTTTCCATTTCTAAATTAGTATGGCAACATCAATGATTTGCCTCTAACTGAGCAGGAGCTAAAAATAAACATGGAAATTTTAGAGTCATGCAAATTTATATATTTAATACCACACCAGTAAACTGACATCAGTATTAGAGCCAAGCATCTTTCTCAAGTCAAACCCACATCATATTGGTCAGCAGTGGCTGAACAGGAGCCAGCCCAGCTGGCCAAAAAGGCCAAAGGTGCTCTGGCTGTATCAGGAATGGTGTGGCCAGCAGGACCAGAGCAGTGATTGTCCCCCAGGCTTGGCACTGGTGAGGCCTCACCTCAAATCCTGTGTTCCCTCACTACAAAGATATTGAGGGGCTGGAGCATGTCCAGAGAAGGAGATGGAGAAGGGGCTGGAGCATCAGGAGTGGCTGAGGGAGCTGGAAGTGCTCAGCCTGGAGAAAAGGAGGCTCAGGGGAAAATTTTGGCTCTCCAAAGGAGGGTGTAGCCAGGTGGGGTTGGGCTCTGCTCCCAGAGAACAAGGGACAGGACACAGGTTATGCCGGGGAGGTTCAGATTGGATAGGACGAAAAATTCTTCACTGGAAGGGTGGTCAGGCACTGAAACAGGCTGCCCAGGGAAGTTGTTGGGTCACAATCCCTGGAAGTGTTTATAAGACTTTTAGATGTGGCACTTGGGGACATGGTGGACTTGGCAGTGCTGGGTTAATGGTTGGTCTCAATGATCATAAGAGATCTTTTGCAGCCTAAAAGATTCTATGACTCTTAATTCAGTTACAAGAACCAGATGGTAGTATCATAAAAATGTTTTATACTGCAGCTTACAGCTGTGAGAGAGCAGGAGCAGAAGCCTGGCTGAAACAAATTCCATGTCATCATCCATGCTTGAAGAATTTAAAACCAGTTTTTACTCTGGGTTTGGTGCATACTATTCACTAACAGTGAAACTCTGTGCTTAGATGTCTGACAACACAGTTTGATCCTGCTTAGAGCAGTGCATTACACACAGATGAATGCTGAATTGTAGGCTGAATTTGTGGTAACATCACCTGGCTCCCTCACAGATTACAGCACTTCAAAAACAATTGTTTTCAGACCATGTGCTTAAAATATATAAATATAAAAAACCACAATGAACTATCATTGTTTTTCCAATAAATTTCTTCTTTATATATGTTGTTTTAAAAACTAATTGCCACTTCCACATCAGTTTCACACTTAGTTTCACTGTGGCCTGTTCTTATTGTTAGGTTTTCCTTGCTGCCAGGGCTCATGAATATCAGCAAGTGAAAGCCCTTACTTTCTTTTTTTCTAATGAAGCATGCATTAAAACATGCATCCTCAGAGTAATACATTGAAGGATCATCTACAAACAAAATACAGCTGGAGTAGTAGTACAAACATGAATTTTCATCTGACTCTGAGCTACCTGATTTAAGATCTGCCCCTGCAAGGGAGCAGAGCATATCTGTTGATGCCTTTTTAAAAAAAAAAAAAAAAGTCTGCAATTTCCATCTGTCTTTCCAAATTTAACTAATTCATAATATTCTCTAAAAACAAAGTGCAAACTACAAGAGATCCTCATTGACTAAAAAGCCTTTACTTTGCTCAAAGACTGCACCATGAGATTTGACAAAAATATCCCACAGAGCAGTAACAGGAAAAGTCATCATAACCTCTAAGTCCAGCCCTCTGTTTTTAGTTTTTTAAAAACCAGCTAACACCTCTCTAGAAAAAATAAAGTCATATAAACAAGCAAAAAGGGCTTAAGAGAAATCAGGAAGCTACTGAAAGGGATACTAGTATTTTCAGCTATTAGGGCACGCATTCTTCAAAAGAATAAAAAGCAAACACTCCTGATTCCTATCCTGTATTTCACCTAGAATTTTGCTCTGTCCTCATTCTTTGCCCAGCAGAGCTCCCTCGGCAAGCAAACTCCAGCTTCGTTGTGGAAGAATAAAAAAATTAAGACACGAATGAAAGGTTTGGCAGGGGCTTCAGAGCCCTTCCTCCCTACATTATCCCAGCAGCCTGGAAAATAACTCTGCCTAACGAGACATTTATTGCTAAGCACAGACAGAAAGGTGAGAGAACAAGCAGAGGCTGAACGTGGAGGTCAGGCTTGTAGGTCACTGCTTGCTTACCCGAGCTGCCAACAGTTCATTCCTGTACCAACCTCCCAAATTTCCCACCCTTTGTTAAGGCAAACAAGCAGTGCAGAGCATGACAGCAGCGGGGGCTTGGAGAGCACGCTGTCCTTGAGCCGTACCTTTCCAAGGACACTGATAGCAGAGGCCATCCCAACCTGGCCAACCCCCACAATCGTGATCTTGTTGTTGGGGACCTTGGCTCCCTCCGCGATGGGGCTGATCAGCTTGTCCTTGAGAGTAGCCATGGTGTTCTGCGAGGAGAGACGGAAAGATGTGGATCAGAGCGGGCCAGAGGGAGCTGAAAGGCATGTTGTGAATGGAGGGGTCCCCTGCCACAGCCGTGTTTACGTAAGGCATTTCCAGGCACGCTGCCCTTGCTCGCAGGGCTCCTTCCCAGCCACGAGTCACCGCATACCACCCACACACGCTCCGCGGCCACGAGGCTTTGGGTCTCTGCCCTCCCTGTGCCCAGCCAGGGCCTGCACGGCGGCTTTTTCGGCAGCACACTTCGCTAGCGCCGTTCCCAGAGCCGCCCGCCGGAGGGTGAAATTCCACCAGCGCTGCCGGGCTCTCGGCATTCACCTCTCGGCACACCGGGGCTCCGGGACGCGACTCCACGAGCCAGCCGAGGCACAGGGAGTGGGCTGGGATTTCCCCGGCTCCTTTCCACGAGCCCCCGAGGCTCCCCGGGGCCAACGGCCGCGCCAGGCTGCAGGGCAGCCAGGGCCCGGGGCGGCACCGGGGGGGCCTGAGCACGGCCGGGGACCAGCCCGAAGCCATCGTCCCGCTCCGGCCACCCCAAACCCTCGGGAACCACAGCCCGACTCCGGCCATCCCAGATCCCAATGCTCGGGGGCTGCAGCTCGGCGCCGGCAACCCCACGCCCCAATGTTCGGGGCCCGCAGCCCGGCTCCGGCCACCCCGAACCCCAACGTGCGGGGCCCGCAGCCCGGCTCCAGCCACCCCGAACCCCAACGTGCGGGGCCCGCAGCCCGGCTCCGGCCACCCCGAACCTCAATCCAAGCCTCCGGCAACCGCAGCTCGGCTCCGGCCATTCCAGACCCGAACCCGAACCGAACGCTCAGGAGCCAGACCCAGCTCCGGCCCCCCCCAGGCATCACCCGTCCGCCACGCAGGGATGCTCAGCCCGCGGGAAGGGCCGAACCCCGGCGGGACCAAGCCGCCCGGGGGAGAAGGGACAGGCCGGCTGGGCAGTCATCCAGGACCCCCCCC
>VZTI01002705.1:118208-152697 GCA_013397865.1 Struthidea cinerea
GGGGAGGGGGCGGCCGCGCTCAATCGCCGCCAAGGACGGAGCCTCAAGGATGTCGCCGCTCCGCCCCGGCTCCGCAGTAGCGCAGGGCCCGCGCTGCTGCCCCGTTACCGGAGCTGTGTGCGCGCGGGGCGCGCGGCCGGGAGCGGCTCTGCTGCCGGGGCCGGGCGTGGCCGCGCGACACCGGACACTGGTGGCGTCGGCAGCGTCACCGCCGCCCGCTTCCACAGGGGACAGCGGGGCTCTTGGTGCCTAATCACTCATTGTTTACCACAGTCAGTCCCAGAGCCACAGGCTTGGCCCGAATCGCAGTAAGCGAGGTTAAAATACGGCAAAAATAAAGCATTTTACCTGATCTTCCGGGGAGAAGTTGCTCAAGTTGGGGGTATCTCCTCAGTCAGGGATACCTGATTTTTGCGCTCTCTGATTTCTGCCCTGGTGCTGACTCCGGTTGGATTTTTGGTGGTTGGACGAATCCCGCCTGGAACCACAGAGCGAGGCCTTGGCAGGAATAAGGGATGTAACCTGATGCAGGGCAACAAAGAACGTAACCTGAGCAGAGCCACTACCACCGCGCCTCCTCCCTCTCCCTCGGCTTCGGCCAGACCCACATCACACTCTCTCTATTTCGCGATATCCCAGTAGGGCATCCCTTAAAAATGGTAATAAGCGTTAATGTCGTTTCATGCCGTGTTGGAGTTATAAGCACATCCGGCACTGTAAGCAGCGATAAGAGTCAGACGGTATTTTCCTTTTTCTCAGACCCAAGGAACAGACAAACTGAAAATCTGGGTGTGTGATCGGCCACTGCTGCTGAGCACAGAAGGAAGTGATTTCTTGGAATTCCTGCAGGGCCAAAGCAAGGAAAATACGGAATAATAGCAAACAGTGTTTTCATCTAGTGCTGTTACATTACATCTTTCTAGCTGTAAAGGAAGAAAGTAGAAGCAAAACACTGAATGGTGTGCAATTAGTTCCACTGGGGGGAAAAAACCAGAAAGCTTTAGGGTCCTCATCACACATGATTGAATCTCTCTCACAAGAGGGAAAACAGAACAGTAGGTTCCAGAGTCCTCCCAAGTAAGTCACTGGGTTAAATGTGACTAGGCAGAGAGCCTAGCTCTGCCTGCCTTAGACTATGACTACCTTTTTTTTTTTTTTAATTCTGTTGTTGTGGCTAGTTTAAAGTTTTATTGATTTTTTTTTTTTTGCCAGGTATTTTGCCAGGTTTAGTAATAACTGGATTAATTCCCCATGGCTCACCAAGTAGCCAAACAAAGGATGGTGTGAGCATGAGAGAGGTGGTGAGCATGGTGATGAGCAAAAGATGAAACCTGCTTTTCTGGGCAGCAGATCAGTACAGATCCATGCTGGCTTTAAATGGCTGTCTAACTGCGGCCTACTTTGCTTCTTTACATTGTTTGATGTTGCAAAGGGTCCCCTGGAGGGAAAGAAATTAGTTAAGCCATCCACGTGACACTTGAGGTAGCAGCTTGCTGTAAGAAAATCAATTCAAGACTTTGAAATTACAGCTGCAATGGGAGCTGGAGGTAAATAATTACACAATGAAATGTAAGGGTAAGAAAATCTGTAATCACAACGGGAACGTGCACAGCTGAAATATAAGGAAATAGGGAGGAAGGGAGATGAAAAGGTTCTGGAGAGATTAGGGAAGGACCAGAGCAAGGTTTTTTAATTCCTGGACCATAACCAAGGGTCCTTGTCCTGCCAGTGCCTGTTGTGAGGAACGTTCACCACTGCATTTTGTCTTCTTTGGACAGGATCCTTCTCTCTTCTTATGAACTTTCAACAATCAATTATCACAGTAGCATTTGGAATTAGAGACAGAAAGGCCATGCTCATATTTGCAAGGTAATAAAGCTTTAAAAGGCAGGCTGGACCGTTTACCACAGTTTACAACAGCTCTTCTGGGCCCTCATTTAGATCAGGCTTCATTTTGCATGCAGTGCTAAAAGAACAGGGTATTTAATCCCCTCCCTGAAGTCCTTTCAATCTAAATAGACAAGGCAGGAGCAAGACGGTGAGTGGAAGAAAGAAGCTTATTCCCTCTTCCTGCTCTTAATTGTTTACATACTTGTTGTTCCAGATGATGGAGGATTGAGGCACAGAGAGGTGAAAAGATCTCCCCAAGGTCACAAAGAAAGTCTCCTGGGGACAGGTCACAGTTTCAAAGTTCAGCTGCAGTTTGGCAACTCTGGCATTTTTGATGCAGTGAGGTTTTCCAGAAAAACAAACCCTGATATTAAGGGACACAGTGTAAATAAATTTGCCTGGTAACCTTCATACAATTACGACATATCTTTTGTGTATACATTTTAATCATGTTCAGCTTTTGGGTTGTATACAAAGTGTGTCATTAGGTAAGTCTGAGATACTTCACTACTTGCATCTGTCCCATCATCTTCCCAAAACACATGAAAGTAGATAGGATTTCCTTGCTGTTTCTTTTTCCAAAACTACCCTTAACCCTGATTAAAAAGAAAGATGTCCGTTGAAAAACTCTATTCATGGGACTGTTTTGCACAGCAAGATGCTGATGGTCTGATGGACGTGGTCTGATGATGGCTGCAGCCCTAACTCATGAAGAATTTAAGCTAGGAAGGGAAGGAACCCATTACAGCACAGGATGGGATGTAGGGCTGGTGGCAGGAGAACATAATGTAAAGATTCTCTCTCACTGTGTTAGACCTGGTAGACCAGGTCCTTGCCCTGCAAGATGGACTTGTTCTAAGCATTATTTCATGTGGATGTAATGGAGGGAAAAGACTAAGATGTTCAGCTTTGCAAAATACAGAGAACTGAATTAATCTGCTGGAAGTCATTAAGTGCTGTCACATGCAATGCTGGCAGATGCTGAATTAAAATTCTGGTCCACCTATGTTAATTCTGTGCTTCTTCACCTAAATTTGCCATTTGGAGGGAAAATACATCACACAATAAAGAAAAATGATCTTGGAGTGGCAGCTTTACAGGCTTCTTTTTCCCTGGTTTTGTTTGAAGGAATGGTTCCTTATTTTTGGCAGTGAGCCAACTTTCTGTTTAATTTTTGTTTAAAGATTAGACAGTGTTAAACAGATAACACATTCATAATAGTTAAGTGCTTTATAATGTGGTTAATAAAAATAGCCCAAACAAACACATCGTGAGCTTGGGGGCTATAGAGCAAAAGGAGTGAAATGTGATGATCTCATTTAATGATATCTTTGATGCCAGAGGAAACAAATGGTGATAAGTTTTACAATTAGGTAAGTAATAGCACCCAGTTTGTAAGAACTAAACTGCATTGATTTAATGAGCTCTGGCTCATTAAAAAGTTCGGGAGAAACACAGCTGCTAAACAAAGTGACAAGACAGAAATGGGGCAAATAGTGCATATGCAAGCAAAACGATATGAAATTGAAATTACAGACAGTGATTTTTTATCAACAGATGAATTTCCATACAATAAGGATGTGTGTTTTTTCTCTGAACTGTTCAGAACACTTAGTAGTCCTAAGATTTTCATGAATGGATTTTGTGGTTTAATTTGTATGTCTGAAGGAGTGACTATGGCCTTGTCAGCCTAACACCTCTCCAGACACAGGTGCAAGGCCATGTTTCATGGTGGAGAGTTTTTTACATTAGTGCAATCACCCCCTGTAATCACACACAGAGTGTAGCGTATCTGGTGTGTAGCACCTCAGCTGATCTTTGTACAGAGATTTTTGTCGTACTCCTGTACAGCACTACTGAAGTAATAGCAGTGAGCTAGCAGGTAAGAATTGCCTCCTGTAATACAGTAATAAGTTGTATTTTGGTAGGTTTTTCAGCGGTGCTTCCCATAGAAGCACATCTTGTGCCTTTAATGACTTCTGTAGTTCCACAACTGCAGGACTTAATACCTCTTTAGGAATTGAATCCAGGTTTCCTCGTATGTGTGTTGTACTTGGAGAAGGATCTATGCTGTTTGATCCCCCATGTCTGGATATTGCTTACAGTGAATTTTGCTAAAGAACAGATTCACCTCTCCCAGTCCCACCTAGACTTCCGTTTACATGATCCCACAATTCACCTTGTTAAAAGTAATTCTGTAGACCGACCAAATATGTGTTTGCCTGTTTTACAGAAACCTCTGTCTGTGGTTTACATAAATCTCTCCAGAGCTGTCACAGGCTTCCAGCCACTGCCTTTGAAACAGATTGCTGATGTGAAGGGTCAAGGCTGACTGACCGCCCTCCTACTTGGGAAACATCCAGTGATATCTGAAGAACCTTTGCCATATTGCACTCTGGACCCTTAGCATTGCCATTCCCAGAGCACAGGCTCTGTGGAAAAAGCTGTGGACACAGCTGAGCTTCCAGAAAGCATTATTTAACATTTCCCAGTACTGAGGGAGGTTTTCCTCCATCGCTGCATCTGAGTCCTGTGTCTAGGAAGGACAAGCTTTGCACTGTACACAGAGGGGACTCATAGTTGCAGGGATTTGTTGGTGGAATTTGGCAGAATTCCATCAATCAGGTGGTGTGGGGGAGCATCCTACCCTTGATGGTGTTGGATTCCTGGGGAGGGGGAAGAGAACTGTTGGCAAACACAGTGTGTCAGTCTACATTCGAATGCTGGGGAGACTCCTGGAGTGTCCTCAGTCACAGCTTGTTTCACCTGACCCTGTCAATCTGTTCCTCTGGTTAGAGGGGCTTGCAGGGGGGGAAATCATTGCAGGAAATGGGGACAGATGGAAGTTCCCTATGAAGTGATGAGAGTTACATTTTCCAGCAGTGGTCCTAGAGGGTGATGCACAAAAGGTGAGGGAATATATCTGTGGACACATTTGGAATCTCCTCCTTCAAACTATAAAACATAGCTGGGTTATTCAACCAATCAAGCTTCCACTTTATTTGTAATGCTGTAGGCAAAGCGAAGTGAGCCGTGAACTTTAGGATGACTGCACCAAATATCTTTGATTTTAGATTTTATCTTTGATTTATCCAGATCATGGGATCTAACAGCTGCCCACGTAAAATTTCTCTCCATGAACAGAGCAGCCAAGGGTGGTGTTTCCCAGCAGAGCTGAGTCCAAAGCTGAGCTCTGCGAGGTCGGGCAAGCCTCAAAGGGCTGCCCTCCACCCCTGCTTATCCCTTGCACCCACAAGCTTCTCTAATCTCTTCCTGAGCCATTTCAGCTCATTAAATCAGCAGAAAACTATAACTTTTATTTCCTTGAAGCAGCTTTTTGTTCATTAGCCAACTGACTGGGCTCTGTCAAGTGCCCAGTGAATACCACACACAGCTCAGGAAGGCCCGGGATGAAGAAGCACAGGGAGAGTCCCTTCCCTGTGTCATGGCTGGGAAACACTAAATCAGTTGTCTGCCTCTCCTGTAACTTGAGTCTAAATTAAGCTCGTGCTCTGAGCTGCCTTCCAGAGAAGCTTACATTTCCACAGACTGCAGAAGGAGCTGGGGGTGTGAATTGGCTTCACTCAACTCAATTTATTATCTGTGAATGCCTCTTCCTGTACCCGCTGTTGTAATTCCAGCACTTCGTATTAATAGTAACCCATGCACGTAAACGGTTGTAAATTGTCTTGAATCAGCCCCAGCAGCGATATCAGCTACACTGGCTAGATAAGCACCAGAGTTTTTTTCCTTGACATGTGCCAGCGATTTACTGTGTGTATTTAGCTTGTGCTCCCGAAATCTCCATGTCATTGTAAACTTGCAAGCTAATGCTGAGACATTCAGGAAGTCACAGGCTTCCTGCAATTTGCTGGTTTGCTTTTTAGCACGTTAAGGAAAGTAGGTAGACATTTACCCTGCATGGATTTTAGTTTTACTGATCAGTACTTGGACTAGTAATTAAAATTAATACATTCAAAAGAGAGCAAGTTAGATGGCAGGGGCTTCCAGCTTCCAAAGGTGTAACTAGAAGTGGTTTATTTTAAAAGTTTAAAAAAATAGTGACGCATTCTGCATGAAAACTATCCTATAAGTAGATAAAACCTGCATTTTGTGTGATCATGAATTGTCTTACCATTTTATAACTTCACTGTGACTGCTCTGCCTGGCTGGGCTGGATCTATGCTTGAAAGATGGAGGCCCTCATCCGAGCTATTTTGAAAAGTTCACAGAACTGAAGACAATTAATGAACGTTATGGGATAGGTATCAACACCCCCCATTTTTTTCCAAGTCATTCCAGTAGTTACAGATTGGTGCTCTTCTCACTGCTGCCTTCAGTGATCATCACACTCATGTATTTCTTCATCAGTGAGTAGATTAAAAGCCCTTTAAAATGATGTGATTTCCTAAACTTATTGTTTACTTTTCCTGATGCACCCTGTAGTCACTCACTTCTGCAAACCTATTCCTCATTGAACTTATTGAATGTGTGATGCTGCTTAATGCATTTCAGATTATATTGTGCCTGCCTATGTTATGTGATGTTCGATACCACTGCAGCTGCTGGAACTGCTTGGGGAGGTGGAGCTCACGTTTCAAATCAAATAAACCCACAAAAGTAATTACTTTCTCTCCAGTTGTTCCATCGTTGTACAAAACATAATTAAATTGTCTTGCGCTGTGATAGGAAGTACACTTAGAGGACATGTACAGCCCCACATCCTTCATGGAATGAAGGAACTTGACATCTGTCCCTGTTTGTACAAGGTAATTTTAATAACCTTTAACAAAATAAACAAGTTTTTGCTGACCTGACTTCCAGAGACCAACTGAATGACCTGCACAAGCATGGATGATTTATCCTCATCAAGTGCTTATTCCTGTTCTCTTTGGAGTCTCTCTGTCCCTCTAATTCTGCCCATGCTAAAACTCCACCAAGGCTGGAAAGGATTTGGCAGTGCAGTTAGACTTTGGAAAGTGTTCCAGCCAGGGAGGCTGGTCTTATAGAGCAAGGTGCTGTTTCTGGGACAGTTTATGTCACCTCTGCATAGAAAACCTGCTGAGTCAGCCCAGCCACCTTGGATCTCTAACATGTGTCTAAGAGAACTGTTCCACTATGGCATCATTACATTGCTCCATAGAATAAGTGCTACTGGTACAGTGTGGTATTCTGACAAAACTCAAATTGATTTTAGCTGTGGCAGCACCACTTCTAAGAATCAGCCAGGGCTCTGCTTCATTTCTGGTGTAGTAAATGACAAAAAAATACCGTTGTGACTTCTGGGCAACCTCTCAGTTGCCTTTTAATGCAGCATTTGTGAACTGTAATATTATCGAAATGCCCATTATAAGATGTTGGCTATTAAAGGATGCAGAAAAAATATGCAGAAAGAGCCTATTCCTCTTCTACTTGTTTTTGCCATGAAAAATGCCTGTGGGCACAGGCCTTGGGCAGCCTTTGCTCCTTGGCAAAGGAAAGCACTTCACTGAAAGATCTGCTAGGCATGAGGCTGTGATTCTGAAACCTGATGTGACAGAAGACATCCTGGGCTTGCTCAGCAGTGAACTGTTGATCTAGGAATTTAACTGGAGAAAACAGAGCACCTCACAGACATTAATGGCAGAATATCAGCACCTGACATGTGATCCTGGAGGCAATATGACTAATCCTAAAATACAGGCTGAGAGGATGACGTGCCTGCAGGACTGCTCACCTCCCAGTAGGGTTCTGGTCAGCTGGCTTAGAAAACTTTTCAATGGGGAACTATGAAAAGGAAAGATGGATATACACTTTGATGATGGGGTTTTTCTCATCTACCTTTAGATAAACAAAGCATACATTTATAGCTGTCTAGTCATCTTAAGTGAAAGAAAAAAGACAAGTTACTTTGACTCGTCTATTCTAATCCAGATGTCTGCCATGGGGGAAAAATGTGTTGATTCCTGAAAGTGCATTTTCCTTCCCTTCTCTCTGAAAGTGGGCTGAATCGTTAGAGGGAAAAAAAACCTGATAGATTTTCAGTCTGATTCAGTTTGAAAAGTGAGTAGGAACGTGTAGCGGGGGGGAAAAGGAGGTGGGGTCACTGTTTTGGGATTAGTCCTTCTTAGCTGAGCATAAGGCAGCCACAAAGCTGCACCTTCAGAGCAAGGGGAAGGTCATTCCTTGCAGCTGAGCACCAGGGGCAGCAGGGCATGTGTTCCTCTTGAACCCCTGCCAGCTGCAAAGGAGAATTATTGCAGCCAAAGCAACTGCCAAGGTCAAGTGACTGCTGTATATTTATAGCAGCACTGAGTGCCCAGGCTAACAAAGGAAAGGGAGCAGGTCTAGGAGAGCCACCTCCAGCTCAGGTTCCCTCTGCTGCCTGCCTGCTGCCTGCCTGGTCTGCAGCTATGATGAATTCTGTCATGATCTCCTTAGCAGATGTGAAAAATTGAATCAGGTCAGGTTACCGTATGAATGAGACTCAGTGGATCCTTGCAAAGACTGCTCTGTAACACTGGGGTTGGCCAGCCCTCAGGGAACTGGATCCAAGATGACACACTGACCACAGAAATAGGAAAAGAGAAATTCGAATTGCTTCTGGCTGTTCAGGACCTCAGACAGTGGCTCTTGGAGTTTTATTTAGACCAGGGTGCTTCTTCACTGGTGAAATGTCTTATAATGTGAGATTTGGTGTTGCAAAAGGTTATGGGTATTTCTGTCTCAAGCAGCAGGTAACAGCAACATCCCTTAAAAAAGTAATTGTGAAGTATGTGAGCCACTGAGGCTGTTCAATTATGTAACTAATTATGTCTTTGATGTTTACATGGCACTGCCCTCACTGGCTCTGGCATAACCCTCACCTATTCCAGGTATCTGGGTCAGGAAATAAAGGGTGCTTTCCTACTGAGTTTCATATAAGCCCTTCTTTGCTGCCACTCCCCCTCAGAGCATGCAGAGCCTCCTGATTATTCTTACCCCTTTCCAGCTGGTCTGAAGATTGAAAACCACAGTGGAGATGGCCCAGCTTGCACTTATCTATGGTTTCCTTCAGGTGGAAAATGAAGATCAGAGCCATACAGTTGGATGGCTTTCTTGGAATCTGTTTTTATTGAGAACTTTCGTCCTCATATTTATGCTGTGGTGGGATAAATTCCTCAGCTGCCCAGCTCAGAGTGTGCCAGGGCAATGTTTATTCTCCCAACTGGTATTTTTTAGTCTTTGCTCTACTTGTAGCTTCAGCCTAAAAGCCAGTGGAAAGTCAAACTGGAACAGGAAGTGTCACTGCTTTTGATGAAGGTTTAAAGTTTTTTAGGGAGAATATCTTTGAGAAATTGGTGAGGCATTTTATGCTGTGGGATCACAGGATCTGATTCAGGTTTCCAGGCACAGTCATGGCACAAGCAATCTTACATCATGGTGTCTCACATGTTGCCTCCATCTCCACCCTGCCTGTCTTTGCCTCCTCCTAACTTATGCTTTGCCCTGTTCTCGGTGAAATCTACCGTCCTGAATTCTGTGTCAGGGTAATGTTCGTGTGCTGTGTATACCCAGCTCCAAAGAATTTGTAATGATCACAACTCAGCTGATGATTTCTTTTCATGGTCTTTTCCGTCATCCAGTTACTCTTTTGACCATGGAGCAGATTTTTTTTCACTCACAGTGTCAGAAACATATATGAGAGGCCTGGCATCTTTATCGATTCTAAGACTCTCTAGACTTAAGTTCCCTTTGGTCCAGCCTTCAAGGTCATCACTTCTCTGCCTCAAAAACCTTAGGAAACCTTACCTAAGCACTGACTGCTCTTTCTTTTCCCTCAAAACCTTACCTAAGCACTGACTGCTCTTTCTTTTCCCTCATGCTCCAACTATATTTTTAACAAAATTTTTTTAATAAAGTGTATTTTTTTATCTTTAATTGTGTCTATCCACTAGGTGCAGAAGAACATAAACCCAGGATGTTTTATAGACTCTGGGGTCCAAAAGCACAAACTTAAGTTGGAGCCTGAGGTTTCTTACAAAGGGAATAGAGCATTTTACAGCAGGCATGTAAACCAACAGCAAATAAATGGCTCCAGATAGGCTTGGCCATCTGTGAGACAGCAGGACCAAGGAGCAATATAAAAGGGGCTGTAAAGGTTGTGTCAAGGCCCAGAGGTTTATAATTTATGTGTAATTGGATTTGCTGCCAAATGAGAAAGAAAGCACGACTCTTACCATGAAGCAAAACCTCAGGACCGCTGCAGTATTTAATGCATAATTAGCATTGTGAGGGACAGCCTCTGTTATTATTTATTTCCACTGTGTTTCATGGTCTAGCAAGAGAGATAAATAAGGGAAGGGTGGTAATTATAGAATCAGAGCACAGATAAACCTCCAGCAGTCAGTAGCTTAGGGATGGAGTTTGCTGCTAAATCTGTCATTTGCTGGAATTCACAGGGGTGAATCCCTAAAGACTCTCTGACAAGGAGTCCTCAAAGCAACCCCAGCTGTAGGATGGGGCAGTGGTTAAACCTTGGGGAGATCTGGCCGCAGTTGTTTCAGAATGAGCTCCAGATCTAAACCAGACACTTTTGGATCACTTTAGATCTGTGAACACTAAAAAGTGTTAGCAGAGAAATTTTCCAGCTTTCTGCTGCACTCTGTGAGAGCTCTGTTTCTCACAGAAACTATGAAAAACCGTGCTACGATTTTTTAAGCAAAACTTTCTCTATCTTGCACCTGCAGTTGTTGTGTAGTATTGTTATGATATTGTCTGGGAAAATATTCTGAAAGGTTTTAGCCAACCCGTACGGGGGGTGGATGGTTGGTGACCAATGACCTTATGCCATGCTGGAAACCCAAGTTATATAAATCAATTTATAATTAAATAAATGAGTTATTATTGCTCCTGAACTGGTGTGTCCTTCCTCGCCACTTGTGCCGCTCACAGCAACATAGTTCTGGCATCCCAGCATGGAAAGTGCCTGGAACATTCAATTCAAGCTTATTCCTCAGAAGGAAAAATCACAGCTCATGGCTGCGTCTGCTTTGTAGTAATTTTACATAACAGGTAAAGAGAGGTGTATAAAACAACTTGCTTTGAATTTTCTTAACAAGGCATCTCCACTAACACACTTCTGGAAGTAACTCTTAGGCAAACCCAAAAGCCCCCGCTGTGGTACAATAACTGAAGGGATGTGATCACCTCAGGCATTTGGAACTGCTCACTGACAAAAGCAAGCAATTCCAGTGCCTGCGTAGCTTCCAGCCCTTCTGGAAGGTAAATCCATGTTCCTTGGCTCACATGTCCTAATGTCCTCAAAAGGACAAAGATCCCATTTCTGCAACCTTGTTGTCTCAGGGGCTTGTAAACTTCTTTACCTTATGTAGCACTTAGCCTTACTTAGCTCATTTACCTCAGTGGGAATGCTTATTGTAGTTTTTGCCTGAAATGAATACAAGAAATTCCTTTAGCAGAATAAAAGCATTTCATATCTAGTCACTCTTGTATTTACGTCCTTAAAACAGTTGTAGTATTGTTTAGACAAATATCTGCTTGTTTTCACAATTAAAGTAACTTGTCCCCTAATGTGTCAGGTGTTTACATTTTGCCAGGAGCTATTCATGTAGATATTCTGCCAGTCAGGCAAAAATATGCTCCAAGGAATTTAAACCAGGAAATTCAAGAGAAAAAAATAACTGCAGAAAGCAGTGCATTTCCTCTTCAGAGCCTGGATTTAATGAATCCAGGAAAGAATTTCAAAGCAGCATCTCAAAAAGGAATAGAAATTATCAATAGTGCTTAGAAGACAGCACTGTCTATTCATGTATTGTGTTAGTAAAATAGAGTATCCAAAAATATTAGTAATCCGGAAATATGTAAATCCAATTCTTACTTGGTAAATTAATTAATTAAGTAAAATTAATAAAACCGACTTATCAACTACCACATGTTGCTGTTGTACCTGGACAGAGAGAAATCACGACACGAAAGTTCAAGTCCAGGAAGAAAATGGAATGGATTTATTTAATAATATATAGGCCCGTTTTATATCTTAGTATTCTTAAATGGCATAAGGTCATTGGTCCTTTAACAACCCACCTCCCAGGCTGGCTGGCTGAGGCTCTACAACACCTATTTTGAAATATTTCTCTAGTCAATATCATAACAATACTACATAACAACTTGCAGGTGCAGATAGAGAGAATTCATTTGCAAAACTGTAGCACTGTTTTTCATAGCTTGTGTGAGAAAAGCAGGATTCTCACAGAATGCTGCAGAAAGCTGGAAAATTTCTCTGCTGAAAGCTTTTCAGCATCCACAACTACATGGTTCCACATACACAGCACAAGGGAACTGTGTGTAGACTCAGTCTTTTGTAACTGCATCTTCTACAGGGCAGAATGAGAGCCTAAAATACACATGAAATACAGCAGAGAAAAAAAGATAGAGAATGGAATGTCATCACACTTTATTTTCCCCAATCACTTAAGTCATCTCCCAGTTAGACCTGCTGGAGTTGCATCTGTTTCTTCCCATGTAGTAAGTGAAACTTGGGTTTAAAAAAAAAAAAAAAAAAAAATTAATATGTATTTTAAATGTTCTTCTTGAGATTTCTTCATGTAGATACACATAGATTTTTCTATGAAAGCAAACAGCTGGAGAAAGGTTAGGTTAAAGTTTTTCCAGGAGCCTTATCTCAGCACATAAACTCTGAAGAGCCTTTTTGTTTCCCCAAAGTCCATAGGGAGTTTGCTTAACTATTCCTCTCTGTGAACAAGGGCTACCCAGAAACATCAGCATTCTTTTTACTAGAGATAACCTTTATCTCCAGCACTTCAGAGGATGGCTGTAATTGCTCTACTTGTTGGAGTCAACAGAAGACCAGCGCTGAAGTTGTTTGTCCCAAGCCCTGTCTCCTCCAGCGAACAGAGCAGGGTACAAACCTCCTCCTTCAGCACTCTGGACTAGAGCTGGGGAGACAAAAAGCTCCAGTACTTTCATCCCCTTCTCCAAGGCTGCTTATTTTATTTTCCTCCTAAAAGATATCACAGCTTCAAATCTGATCATTTTTACAGGCCTTGTCTGTGGGTGACTGTCACTCTGTTATCTCTTGGAAACTACCAGTAACTCCTGGGCAGTTCAGTAGCAGACGAGGGAGGAGCTGGGTTCTCAAAACCACTGGCTGTTTACACACTCAGTGAAAAAGCACGAGAAGAGATGAGAATTTTTCATGCTTTCTTCCTGTGTGGAAAGTTACGAGTTTGCTTTCTTCATAGCCATCAAACAGTCTATATGATAGAGACATTTCATAAAACAGACCCCATTCCTTCTGCAGCCTGTAGCATTTCTCAGCATGCATGGCCCTCAGAACAAGCTGGAATGAAAGAATAGACAGAATTTGTCCCTCCTGTCACCACAGGACAGTAATGGAGCTATTGCAGGGATGGGACAGGGAAGGTGTGGGCTGGTACACACACACACAACGGCAGAAGCATGTGGTGTAAACTGGGTGTCTGGGAAGTACAAAGGAGGAAAAAAACTATGGGAAAAAAAATTTACTAGTGTTGATTAGTAAAAAAAAAACGCTGCAGACACAGCTTGTCCCTTTGTTCTTCAGCCAGGGCAGGGCTCTGGTGACACAGGGACAAGCGAGTGTGTAATGTCAGGGTGGTCGGGCAGGGGTAAAACAAAACCTGGAGGATGAGAGCAGGAGGGGTGGCTGGTGTGTGAGGATGTATCGCCGCTTAGTGCACCAGCAGCGGTGCGTGGAGACCAAGCGAGTCTGAAAGAGAAGTACCAGTGCCCTGTGCGAAGTGACGCCGAAAGAGCCGGGGACAGGGGTTGTGCCTCCACCGCTGGCACACGTACCAGGACATCCCACGTGCCAAGACAGCCCATTGCTCCCTGGCATTGGTTCCTGCTGAATTCAGGGTCCCCTCCAACGAACATTCCTCTTGGCTGCTCCCTCTGCCAGCAAACATTCCCCACTGGTTGAACCCGTGCCTCTCTTTGTCAGACCAAGCCAAATCTTTAGTTTCTGCCTGCCAAATCCATTCCCATTTCTTCCCTCATGTACTGGGTATGATGAATCCGCTCAAGCACAGCCTGGCAAAGCTAAAAAAGCCTCTAAGGATGGCAAAATGGTTGTCTATGAAGCAGCTCTGCAGTCTGATGGTTTTGTATGCAAGAGGTTCAGCCACCAAGAAGCAGCACAGCACAGGCAGCTGAAGAGATTAATGACTCCAGCTAAGAGAGTGCTTGGGACATGTTGGGATCATTGGAGGGGTTCCTGTTTGCATCATTTCTGCTCTCATTAAGTCTTGATAGACTTTTTCGTTCCCTGTGTATTTAAATTTTTCTTCTCCTGTGTATTTCAAGACAGCAGTGACGAAAAAAGTAGAAAGTGTTGTACAGTGGAAAACACTGGGGATGATTTAACTCCAACGGTTTCTCAGGACCAATCTAGAATAGATTTTGCTACCAGTTACTCTCCTGCTACCTTAACAAAATTATCACCCCGAGGGGGGTTTTTGCTCTTCCTGAAAAAGAAAATTTTCTCTTTGCATACACATGAAAGGCATTCAGCCTCCTTTCTCCGCCCTCAGGCTGTTTCCTGTGCAAACCTCAGTATTTCATTTTCTTTTTGAACCAGCTACATTTGCATTTCACTGAGCCCTCTGAGGCATCTTCTTTGTCAGGGTGTGAGAGAGGGCAGTGCTGGGGACGTGCTGAGGTGCACATCTGGAGTTGTCTGAGGGAGTCAGGACCAGGTCGCTCGCAACAGTGACAGCAGCAATGTCAGCCTTTCTGCCAGCCTGTGGCTCCTGTGGCAGCTGGTTTTTCCCATGCAGGCCGTGTATGTGCAGGTATGGATGCAGAACACAGGGCTGTTACACTGGGCTGTGAGATGTACGGAGAACTTGAACTTGCAGTGCCTGGAGTTTCTGCATGGACAAGAAAGCGCTTGGAGCACTCTTTAATGTTTAAACGCCCCGATCCCATTTAGGAGGTCAGGGTGCCAGAACAACTGGAGTGCCTGACGGACCTGAATGTGAGGATCTCCAGCATGAACATATATTTAGCAAGGTGAATTCTGACCAGCATCCTTGACTCAAGTTTTCACTCTGTTGTGCCATCTGCCTGTGTGCAGTGGATAAGCAGATTTGCTATCCCTCATGCGGCACTAAGATGGATTGGCTTCCAGAAGTAAATTGGAAAAAAATAGCTTCTGCCCTTGGGCATGGTGAGGTTCAGTGAGGTGAAATCATATCCATGATTGTCTGTGGTGGAGGAAATCCTTAAGTGGCACAGGGGAGGAAGGAGCAGAAGCAACCTGAGCTTTTTCTTTAATATGTCTGGCTGGCACATGCTGGCATTGTGAAAAGTTTATTAGTAATTTATATTTGTCCTCTAGACGCTTTATCTTTACTTTGTTTGATTTTGATGTTGCTGTGCCAGTTCCAGGTGGATGGTGAGGCCTGCCAAGTGTACAAAAATAATTGCGAGGATGAGCAACATAGCAACTGGGTTTGCATCACAGCAGCCACGGGTGTGCATTCCATTTACCACCATTAGGAATCTTCCTGCCACGAGGGGAGGTGATTTCAGACACTGACCTGGAAGCAGCACCTGTGCCAGGGGGAACGAGGCCGAGCCTGTTTCAGAGGCAGATGTGGGCTGAGATGAGTGGCAAAGCTGCAGGTTCAGATATGGGCAGTGCCGAGTGAGGAGCTGGGATTCCACGTGTAGGATTCTGGTGTGGCCAACCAGATCTCTTAGAGGGATCCTCTCCCAGGAGGGAATTAGGGTTTCCACAGCGTGCAAAACAAAGCCAAACTGCTTAACAGTCTCACTGTCCTCCTCAATTCAGCCCAAGGGCAACTCTGGCCAAGCAAAACTGGGGTAGAAATACCAGAGGAAAGACTAACATTTGCCACCTTCCCCTTCAGCTTTGTTGCTGTGTGAGGCATGGCTATTTCAAATTACAGAGCTATCTCTAGGCTGAACCTTGGGAAATGAACCTCAAACTTTAATTCTGCTTTGTCGGGGTGTGCAACGGCATGGCAGAAGCTGGGATGACAGCAGGTCCACAAGTTATATTCCTGGCTTTGAAAAAAATGTTCCACTGAAACAGCCATGGATGCTCATTCCACCACGTGTATTTGTGGTCTGATGCTGTGCAGAGTCAAAGAACAGCAGAGTCTTTGGTAGGATATGTGAGGGTTTCTTTTCTTACCTGCTGGTGTCAAGTATCTGAGCTAAAAAAAGAGCGGTGCTGTTATTTGGGAGCAAAACAGGCTGTTTGAGAGGCAAAAGCAGTGCTTGTGTTTTGCGAACTTCAGCAAGAAATGTAATGTTTTCATACCAAGACACACATCAGGCGAGTAAACCGGATAAAAACCCCAGTCATGTTTTTGTGATGGAAGTGTATAATTTTCACAATTGAGATATTTTTGCAATCAAGATATATGATATTTAGAAATCCATAACTTTTTAGAGAGAAGGTTGGAAAGCATCCATTTGAGGCTCCTGTGCAATTATCTACTCTTTCCTGTCAGTAACCTGAATTGCCATTCACATGTAATTAACAGAGTGAAAGTCCTATTTTGCAAATAATTGGGATATATATGTTAAACAAGAAAAGAACCTTGTTTCAGCTAGCATGCTTCTTTTTTTTCTCTGTGCAGAATTAGTTCAGCACTTCAATCTCCTATTCATGCATGAAAAAGGATGGAATCACAGAAGTACAAAAAGGAAGTAAACAATTAAGGCAGTCCTTGCCTGCAGTACAAATATGTCTGGACTGCCTCTTGATGAAGTTTCTTGGAGCTCATTTGTGTTCATAGCATGTTATTTTGATCCCTATTGCTGCAGCCTTCTAATTGTGCCATCATAAATAAATAGTTTTTAATATATCTTGGAAAATCCTCCTTGTGACTGTAATTATTTGACAGAGGTTGCAGCTTGCTTTGATCACAGACTAGAGAAACCTTTGGGCAATGAAATGTGGACTAAGTAATTGCTCTGGTCGTTTTAATACTTGACATTTGTTGGGTGGAAGAAAAAGAACCTCTGAGCTGGGAGAAAATCCATGGGACATTCTGGTCTGTAGGAACTGTGTGGATAAAGAACCCCAGGAGTCCTTTACTCTCTTGGACAATGTTTTGTTTGTAGCTTAGGAAGGGTTTTGTACGTTACTTATAAACTGGAATTTAAATCCTATCTTATGCACACATGAAACAATGTGGGTTTTAAAGAAAATAGAGTTCTATCTTATATAAGCTGTCTGATGCCACGTCAACAAAGCAGTCCAATGTTGGTCATGGCTTGCATTAATGCCTGTTAACCCCAGCTCTTTTGTAAAACACTGATGGGGAAGCTCCCTTTCCTGCCTTTGGAATTGAAAAGAGAATTAGCAAAGCAATAGGGAGCACATCAGGGAATGAAGCCTTGGCAAAACCAGCCTGTTTTCCTAGCAATGCCCCAAACACAATCCTACCATCACTCTGCATGTCCTCCTGCAAAGGTTAGAGGAAAGGGGAATGGGCTGTTTATCAAAGCCTCTCCTATCTGCTTGGGGTAGATTGCTTTGCCCTTCAGAAACTGATAATTAAAGCACCACTAACCTGAGGGCTGTTTAGTGCCCTGGACCACCCAAGAGGTGGGTGTGGGAGTCATTTTGTTAAGGAAGATACACAAATGCACCCATCTCACAATCCCAAAGCAGCTTTACAGGTAAGACAGGCCTTGGAAAGACAGACACTTGCTAATGATTCTCTCAGCAAATAAAATCTGCTACCAGTCGCATGGCTTTGTTTGTGCAGTGGTTGAATATTATCTAAATTACAGATAGGAGAGGGTGATCGGCTAGACCAGCAATCTTTTGTCCAAATTCTTGTTTCCCTTGAGCCTTCCCTCTGCTCCAGGCAGCCATGAAAATCCTGGTGGCAATTTCACCCCACCATCACTTTGAGTCATATCAGGGGAGGAAACCATGTTTGAGGTTTGTCACCTGGAGCTGCTCCAAAGTGGGAAGACTGCTGGGAACACACTGGCAGAGGGGACACCTGGTACATTTAGGGGCCTGTTCTTGCAGAGCAGAGTGACTACATTTGACAGCATGTACTGTAAGACCTCAAATCCTGGCGTTAGCAGCATGGCACGGGGCGAAGAACAGTTGTCTCTTGCCTCACCAGGTTTATTTTCCATTGACTTGAAGGGTTATGCCTTTACCTTCAGTTTCTTAATAGAGGACATAGCAATCAGTCAATTTAGTTTTAATTATGTGAAGGAGGGGTAGAAGGAGAGGACTGAACACTCCAGACCACAGAGAACATTATTCCACTTACTACTTACTTGTTGGTAATTACTAACCCTTTACACTGAATGGCTTTCCAGGCACCTGGATGATTTGCATTCATTAAAACAGTGTAGCATTTACATTCTCCATGAGTGGCTGCCTTTCTGCTATTTTCTGCATTCATATGAACAGTCTCTGAAGTATCCCAGATGACCTAAGGAAGAAAACCAAAAAACAAAAATCAAATAAACTATGAAAAGTCTTCTGGTTTCCTTATATGCCTTAAATTGCACTGCTGCTATGTCACTGAGAGCTGAGTTAGAAACAAAGGAGTCAGAGGGGCTCACTAACAACACACAGCTGTTCCCTTTAACTTCAAAGGGATTTGCACCACCCTTTGACCTCCTCCTGAGGGCAGGGGAGGGCAGGGGAGGACTGCTCAGTTCCTTTTGCAGTCTCTTGGCTTTGCTTCTTTTATTTACTGCAGATTTTCTGCTGCTGGGTGGTATATTTCAGTTGAGTGTTCACGGCTGTGCACACACAAATCACTCTTGACTTTCACTTCACACTGCTCAGACAGACACCAGAGGTCCTGCCGAGTGTTTGGGGCTCTGTCACAGATGGGGTAGAGCAGAAATCCTTCATTCAGAGCCCCTCAAGTCTCTCCAGAGGTCTGGGCTCTCCTGCTGAGCTGCATTCATGGCTGTGGAGCCAGAGAAGTGACTGGTTCTCACTGCAGCCTGTCACTTCCCCTGCCTGAAAAGAGTACCACGTGAGTCACTCATCTAAAATTTCCCTTCTTGCAGATTTTTCTTTCATATTGATGCTAGTCTCAGAGGTGTGATCAGTTCTGCCCAGGCTCCTGTTTCACTCGTGGTTAAACTTGTAATTTCCTTGTATCTTTCTGAAAGCTTTGTTCCATATCATCTCCACTTTATATCCCAGTAGTTGCTGTGTTCTAATTGTCTTTTTTTTTTTTTCCCCAGCAGTGTCCTAATGACACTCATAAAATAAAATTGATCAGAATAATTATGGTGTTGGGACAGAAGGGAGTGTTGTTCCTATTTCTGCCTTTGCCACAGGCAGGTACGGTGACCTTGTCCTTGGAAGCTCCTCTGTGCATTTCCTCCTCTGTGACGTGTGTTGGTCTTGATGGGATAAATTGCAAGGAGTAATTCCAGTGGCCTGTCACAGCCAGCCCAGCCCAGGCTTCCTGCCAGGGCAGTGTGTATTTCGTTATGTCATGGTTTAACCCCAGATGGCAGCTCTGCACCACGCAGCAGCTGCCTCATTCCTCCCCAGCGCTGGGATGAGGAGGTGAATCGGGGGAAAAAAGAGATAAAACCCATGTGTTGACATAAGAGCAGTTTAGTAATTGAAATAAATTAAAATATAATAATAACATTAATGAAAAGGGAGATACTAAAAAGAGAGGGAGGAACCAAAGGCAAGAAAAACAAGGGATGCACAGTACAATTGCTCCCCACCCGCTGACCAATGCCCAGCCAGCTCCTGAGCAGGGATTGGAAGCTCCCAGCCAGCTACCCCCAGTTTCTATACTGAGCACAATGTTCTATGGTAGGGAATATCCCTTTGGCCAGCTTTGGTCTGTTCTGGCTGTGTCCCCCAGCTTTTTGTCCACCTGATTCCTGACAGAGCCTGAGAAACTGAAGAGTCCTTGATTTACAGTAAGCACTGCTCAGCAGCAACTAAAACATCAGTGTGTTATCAGCATTATTCTCATCCTAAATCCAAACACAGCACTGTACCAGCTCTTAACAGGAAAATTAACTCTATCCCAGCCAAAACCAGGCCTCCTTACCAGTGCTTTCCAAACAGATTCAGATGTGCCAGCTATGGGTTGCCCCTGACTGCTGTGAGAATTCCTCCCTCTCCTCCTGGGAGCTGCTGGAGCACGGCAGGTGCAAGCTTGGCTTTCCTGGTTCAGTGAGAAGTTTTGGATGTGACCATCATCAGTTCTGCAAGAGTTTTAACAGCACTTAGCAAAGCATTTTTCCTTCCATAAAGTGCTTTAGCTCCAGCCATGGCCTATGAAATCACCTCCAGAAAAGATTTGCATCAAGAGTCATCATCAAAATATCAGCACAGTGTTACCCACACCAGCAAAAGTAAAATGGGGAAAGTGGAAAGAATTATAAAGGTTGAAAAGAGGAACACTTATTTTAACTGGTCAGTTTACACTGATTTTGTCTCCCTCTATCACCATCTAATACATCTGACATTGCTCTGGCAGGATTTCCTTATGGAGACAACGTCATTCCATATAACTCTAAATGTAGAGCAGAGGTTGCTGAGTAGCTGAATCTGTAAAGTGCATGGAAGGCTGAAGCAGCTCTACACAGGTGTGACTGCAAGGACTTTGAGTGATACTTTAACTGAGTTCATCCCATCTGAGCTGTCATTTGTTCCACAGATGATCTTCTCTCTCTTTTGCCTGTGCTCCTAATTCACATCTTAGTTGTGTGGGCACAGCTCTGTGTCTTTTTGCCCTCAATAAATACGTGTCTTCTAATCTTTGATGTGCCTTGATAATCTGCTGCCAACAAGGAACTTTTTGATTCTCCTAAGGGAACAGTAGCCACTTTTAGCTCTTAATCGAGTGATTTTCTGGGTAACTCTCTCACAGCCTTTTCTCTTTAGCTGTTTTGTGATTCATGTGGGCTATTGCTATTTAGTTTGTTATCAAAGGCTGTGTTCTGATGCTCCTAATGGCATTTGTGATGGAAAATGCATGCTGCTATCCCAAGGATGATGAGATCTGACAGCTGGTATCCAGATATAACCACAGCAGAGGTCTCCAATCTTTCCCACTATTTTCCCCATGACACAGACTGCATTTAAGCTTTTGGTGAACTGATTTTAAGAGCCAAGATCTCATTTGTGAACAGACTCTGCCCTGAAAATGAAAATAAAGAACATGCTGAACTCTACGGAGCTGTGGTTATTCAGTTTTGTGAGCAACAAAGGAGGAACTGTGTTTGGAATGAAATAAACGATGAAGCCCATAAAGCTTTGTCCGCACATGAAAAAGAGTCTAGGTACTCCTGATGCCAATGATGCCACCACAATTTTCAGGATATACACAGAAATAAATAGATAGATAGATAGATAGATAGATAGATAGATAGATAGATAAAATTTTTATTAAAGTTCATGGCATCTCAGATTGTGTGACTGTATGGGAAAATAATCTCACTTAAAGTTTAGGGAAAGCAAATGTTCCTGCTGTGCTCTAAAAAAGCCAAGCTGGAAGGCATACAGGGGCTCAACATTTAAAATTAAGAAACAAAGACCTACTGTTTTTTCATGTCAGAGTGAGAATGGAGAAACCCACCCAAACTTTCATCCTGGGTCACAGTGGTGGAAATGGCTGCTATTCCTGTAAGGGAGTGACTGATTTTGCTATTGCTATAGCCCTGGGTACATCCCTGGGTGGCAGAGACACCTTGCACCTTGTAGTGGTTCTTTCCCACTTGTCGAGCTGGGACTTGCATCCTCCTCATGTACAGAGAAGATTTAAGACAGGAGAAATGCTTCAGAACTTTGTTCTTTGTCCTCAAGGAGCTCAGTGTACATAGGAGGGGATTTCCAGCAGTGCCTCTAGGCATTCTGGGTATCTTCAGTTTGTGGAGTGGATTCAGCTCTGCCTGGTCTTTTTCCCTCTCTCCTCCGTCTTTTCCTTTGAAATACTGGGGGACACAGCAGGACACAAATTTCATTTAAAGTCATGTAATGTAACGCATGTGCTCACTACTTTAAATATTTTGGTAAATATGTAGCTGGCATTTTTACCAAACTCAAAGCAAAGCTTAGACATTTTCCTGTCTGAGGCATGGGAAGCTTCAATTAAAACTGGAACATTGCTTTTCTTACATACTGTCTGTGGCAGAACTGTTCAGACTTTCCAAGTTGCAAAGTTTTCATGGTAATTAGTCAATTTATGAAGCAGAATTATGTTTCTTTGTCTTCTTAATTGGCATGTTCTAACCCACCACAGATGAACTGGTCTGTTACAAAACCAACCCACTAAACTGTGAGTGGTTTTATTAATTTATCCAAAAATACTATTTTGTGACATTGCAAGTTTGCTTCCCCATATATGTATGTGTATGTGAAGTGCTTACATACATAGAAAGTTTAAAGAGCACAGAAAACAGTGGATGCACAGAAATGCAGCACATTGTCTCCTGTCTGTTGTGTTTTAGTCCAATGCAGAAACTCATCTCAGTCCCACTGCATTTTATCATCATTTTATCATATGAAGAAAGACTAATTCTGATCTTCTATATGCAGCAAGACCAGGGGCAGTGAGTTTGCTTCTTGAAGGAGACTTGATGTCAATTTGGGTGGGCTTGGTGACTACTTGGGGATCTCCTTTGTGGAAGATTAAAAATCAGAAGGAAGAGGCACTCCAAATGCGTGCTGGGATAAACTGAAGAGCTCTTTCTGATGAGTTGTTCTGGTGCAGGTGTGTGGTACTTTTCAAAAGATGCTGCTGCTCTCAGGGGTTGTGCTCAGCAGGACATAAAGGCAAGTTTTCACTCAAAACTTAAACAAATTTAATTTTGCATCAGCTTCCAAAAATGCCCAAGCTCAGAAAAAGAGAGAGAAAGCAGAAAAATCTGTGGGGCTTTATTTATTTATTTGATAATCACAGAAAGTGCCAAACATCTAAGGGAAGGTTAATGATATCACCTCTACCTGGCTGGGGCTGAAGAGCATCCCCTGTGCACCCTGCCTCCACCTGAGCATACTGTGTCTCAAGGAGGCAGCCAGCATTTAGCATTTAGCTCTTTCCTTTTGAGCGAGAAACAGATGAGAGAGTCAAATATCTATGTGATACACTTCCTTTAGAGGGACCGTATCTAGCAAAGGGCTGTTTGCCTGGGCACAGCAGCAACTGGGGAGAAAGGTACATTTTTTTTCCCTCATTGTTTTGAAACTTAGTTTAAAAGTTTTCCAGGTTCATCCAGCAAGTGCCTGCCTAGTAATTTTGCTGTCTCCTGTGGCTTTTCTATTGTTTTTCTTCTGCTGATGTAACTCCTTGTAGTTTCCTTCACCCTGAGCAGCACCTGTGTGTTTTGGCCCCCAGCCTCCATGTGAGATGCCACTGAGGAGCATCCAGAGAAACCCTCATTGCCCCCTTCCCATGTCTCATCTGACCTTTCTCGCAGGGATGCCAGCAAAAGCTTGGAATGTGTTTAAGGCCACAGGGCGACATAACTCGTACTGTCAGATCCCATCCCCTTGTTTCCTTCTATTTTCCATTTGACCTGCCCCCATCTGTTGCCTCCTCTGGGTGGCACTGGGGGACATGGTTTAGTGCTGACATGGCAGTGTTGGATTAATGATTGGACTCGATGATCTTAGAGGTTTTTCCCAACCTTAGCATTTCTATGATTCTATTACAAGCTGCTGCTTTGTTCTGTCTGTGG
This sequence comes from Struthidea cinerea, assembly GCA_013397865.1. NCBI lineage: Eukaryota > Metazoa > Chordata > Aves > Passeriformes > Corcoracidae > Struthidea > Struthidea cinerea. Next base: position 141,822 of record VZTI01002705.1, read on the forward strand.
ATGATTCCCGAAGTACCGGGGTCCTGATCCATGTGGGGGCTTAATAGGTGCTCTGGGCATACATGGAAATAATAGTGGGGATATTTTAGATCCATTTCAGGCCAGGTGAGCCATCAGAGGGGCCACTTCTCACATTTTCAGAATGGAAGGTGTTTCTCTCATTCTCAGGCATTGGCTGCTATGTACAGCCCATTACAGGTGATGAAGCCTTAATAAGGATGTCAGGTGGCCACTCCAAAGAAGGCACGTCCCTTACAGAGACAGCAGCCCTGAGACGTAATAAGTGACTCGTGGCATGTCATCATGCAGAAATTACTGCTTCCAGAGCCAGGCTGCTGTGGAGATCCTGACCCTGATGGTAGCCAGAGGTGATACTTTCCTACCTGCTTTCAGTCAAGTGCCTTGGAGTGCTTTACAAACATACATTACTTGTGCCTCACAGCACCTCCTGAGCCACTTCATATCATCTATTGCAAGATAAGCAGTGCCACAAACAGGAAGGAAAAAAATTATCTGGTGCTGCCAGCAAAATTAGCTGCCCAACACAGAGTGGGAGAAGCCTGGTTTTCAGTGCTGTGCTGAATTTGTTTGGGTTGGACATCTGCTGTGTCCCCAGACAGAGGCACCACAAATGAGCAGCTGTTTCTGCAAGAGCTGGGGTTCTTGGCTCATTTTACCTGAAGTCAAATACCTGCCAAAAAAAGAGCCCCAAACTCTTGCTCAGCTCCCAGCCTCCACCAAGCCTCTGGACTGTGCCTGGATGTGATGTTCTCATAGCTCCATGTGGGTGCTGAGACATCTGTTACAATTTATTTTTGTGGCAATAAAGCTTGGGCAATTTTCAGCAAACAAGAAAAAGGCAAACCCCCCCCCGCCCCCCAAAACTATCTCTTTGTAAAGCTTTTAAGATGACTGTCAAAAGAGAGTAAGATGCATATAATTTACTTTCTTTTACAGGATTTCTTGTTAAGATTTCAGGTGACAGCAATACATAAAGAAGGGCTCAGATGACAAAGGCTGAAAGCTTGTCTGGAAATTGGAATGGACAATGAAGTGAGTGAACACAAGATTATTTCCAAAGCTACATGAAGAGTTATAGGTAAACCAAAGCTGGACAACCTTCCTCTCATACTTAGAGCAGGATTTGATGTTTTCATCCACCTGGACTCCAGGAAGGTCATTTTACCTTGATGCCATTTCATGTCTGGGTTGGCATCTGGGAGAGCCTTGTTTGGAGCAGATTTTGTGGGCTGGGATGGAGCAGGAGAACTTTCCCAAGGAAGGGAACCTCACCTGTGGCTGTGCTAGAGGCTCCTGTCCTTTCAGCATCCTCCTGTCCATACCCTGGTGGGACACTGGAGTGTGGAGAGCTGTACTGGATTAGCACAACTCCAACTGTTGGCAACACAATCTCCTTTGTAGGGAATGTGAGGAAAATTTTACCTAGAGCCAGCCAGCAGTGGAAACTGGCTGCTACTGACTCCGACTTCAGAGGAGGGACTTTTGGAAGGTGGCATAAGGCTCTGCAAGATAATATTCAGATGACAATCTGGCAAAGTGTCATTCTCCTCCCTTTCACAATCTATCCAACCCCCAGATGGCAAGATAAACCTACTAAGGAAAGAGAGAACCTGCAGATTTTTTTTTCTTGCTGCTTGTTCTTTTTTTTATTTTTCTTTTTTTTTTCTTTTTTTGGTGGGAAAAACAAAACAAAACAAAACAAAACAAAAACACCACAGAAGACAACATAATATTTCTAAACTGCTTTGGATTGGCCTCTGCTCAGTCCATCAGTTCTTCATATAACCCAGTACTGGTTCCTGTGACCATGGGGTCTGGCTCTGCTTGATGGGAACGCCATAACCACAAATGGAGTGGGGAATTCACAGAAAATTTAGCTGCTAAGGCCTGAGGAGTGCACATGTTTTATAACAACTCAGTCTTCCATGTGCAGAAAGAAAAAAATTGTTTTCCACATGGCTGATGGCCCAGCATAAATAGAAAAGGGCAAATATTGTAAAAACATAAAAATTCTGAAATATATAGATCATTGGTATGGTAGTATCAGCACAGAAATGCTTACAAAGTTGGTTAGCTGACAGACTTAAAAGATTTTGATTAATTGCTCTGTAATTAGCTGCAGCAGGCAAATGCATCATTAATCATAAATGTAAAGCACTGCAGGAGTCAAATAGTTTTGGGGAAAAGTAAAAGCTGTACCTTTCAACTTGATGGATCTATTGTACTTAGCAGCAATGATCCTGATTCCTTATGGATCTTCTGTTTAGCACTGTACAATTGATGTGGAATATCTGCAAAAGATAGTCAAGAGAGGTAGAAAATATATAGTAGTAGAATAAGCAGTACAATAACCTGTGAGGGCTAAGCAGGAATATACAACCCACACAGAATCACAGACTCACAGAATGTTTAGGTTGGAAAGGACCTTAAAAATAATCTCATTCCACCCCCTGCCATGGGCAGGGACACCTTCCACTATCCCAGCTTGCTCAGAGCCTCATCCAGCCTGGTCTTGGACACTTCCAGGGGTGGGGCAGCCACAGCTTCCCTGGGCAACCTGTGCCAGGGCCTCCCCACCTTCACAGTAAAAACCTGACATGAAAATCAGGTTACTCTCCTGGAGTCATAAAATAACAGAGAAGGAAGTGAAAAGGGAAATCTGCTCCAGATGAAGCCATTCCCAACCCAAGTAAGGATTTTTATGGAACCCCCACCCTTTTTTTTTTTAATTATCCTACTACACAACACAGCCACAGCTTTCATTTTGAAGAGGTAGTTTCTAGCCTTAGAGTCCCTCCCTCCCTCTGCAAGGGAAAACAATCAAAACTGATAAATGCCCAGATAAATCTTATCAAAGGTCAAACTAAGGGAGACAATTGAAAATAGTGTTAAAAAAATTGCACTGTTTCTAGAGCTGTGGTCTGCTTAATGACTTCAAACACCAGGAGCTGATCATACTATTGAGAAGACTAAAATGAAAAGTCCTGCTGGGTTGTTTTACCCCAATGTACAGCACCTTCCACGCTCAGATACCACTCTGAAAACACTCCATATTTCTATTTTCCCCAAAAACACACCATTCTTTTTATACTGTATTTGAGTGATTTATGATGATAGTGTGATATACCAAGCCTGAGCACTCTCCAGGGTGAGTTAGCTGGCTGCAGTTCTGCTACTGCATAAATATAGGTGCCACAAGAAGAAGTCCTGTTAAAAAGGAAAAATTCCTATAAAACAGTTGGTTAGAAAAAAAGGCAAGGGTATAAAAATCTGACTCATAAGTGCTTCACCTTTTTGGTCTGTGCTATAGTTAGAAAGGAGGTTTTAGGGAGGGCAGTTTTAAAAATAGGTAGGAGAGTGGGCTGAACACTGAGCACAGCTCTGCAGAGAGCCGGCAGCATGAGACTTCCAAATGCACTTCCTTATTCCCCATCCCTGCATATTCCTTTCTAAGTTTAACACATTTGCTTTCTCTCTCCTCAAGGAAGCACTTCCAAGGTATTTCCAAATTAAGAGCACAAATGAAAAAGGACACAAATACAAACTCACAAGCAAGGTGTCCTGCTGGGCCTGTGTTCAGTCAGCCCATGGGACAATGTCTAAAAACAAGGTCAGGATGCAAGAGGAGGCTGAAAAACAGAAAAAGACTTGGTATACCTGACTAATATCTACATTTACTCTAACAGATAGAGGTATATGAGAAATACATATCCTTATTTGTAAGAATGAATCATTTTCTAACTGACTCAGATTAGTAAGAATCTTGCTCGATGGATATGCGTCATCAAAGTCACCTTTTTTTTTATACTTCTGAAATGTTTGGCAGCGACTGCCTTCAGAGAAAGCCTTCAGGAAAATCTGTTTTCAAACTGGGATCTCTGGCACTACACCTGGATGTGCGCATAAGTATATGGATGTACCAAGAACTAAGAAAAGCAATCACGGGGAGGTTGTTTTGTTGGCTAATTCATGGAAAATTCAATACTTTCACTGACTCTCTTGCATATTGAAAAGGTTTGGAAGTTGCAATGGCTCTAAGCCAATCTGAGCTTCTGTTAGTGTTCCCAGGTGGGCCAGGATTTTAGAAAAAATAATTGGCAAGGCAGTTAATTTGTGGAATGGTCCCCTAGGGATAAAGCCAGGGCAGGAAGAGCTAATGGAGATGTACACAGACAGCTGCCAACAAAGTGGCTTCGGGTTTCTGCCTATCAGACATTCAGTGCTGATCTCCACGGGTTTAAAGTACCTTTTGTTCCAAGCCAGGCATCCCAGGCCTGCACGGTGCCAAATCATAATCATGTTTTCCCTCTGATGCCTATTTCTCTGATGGTCCCAATCCGTAAGCACACACGCTTCCTCTGAGGGGAACTCAGGCTGTTGAGGAATTTCAGGAAGAGAATGAAGCATGTGTGAAAGATGAAACACAAAACAAGTATGGCATTTACACAGCAAGTTTGCATCAACTTTTTGTTTTGATTAGAGTATTGAGATCTTGGAAGTATTCAGTGCAAAGGAATCAACAGTGATCCCCTCCATATCATGAAAAGCCTGGTGCATATTTTAATGCTGGTACCAGAAATACTCTGGGAAGCACCACTTTGCACACTAGGCCTGCAGGGAGTGCTACTCTCTTTTACTAAATTACTTGGGGATAAAAAATAGGAAAGTTTTCAGGCATCAGGGCTTCAATAACAGGTGCTGGGTTAAATGAATGTTAGGAACTCGCTCTTTGGGGTTTGTGTTCCTTATATAATTAAGAGACAGAGTTACCTGAAATACAAGCAGCCAAGGTAGTCATGTAGTAAAGATGTGAAAGAATTCCTAAAAGCAAGTATCAATGTACAGTGGATCACAATAAAATACTCACTTCTAGCATTTGGTATTCACTGCAGGTGAGGAGTAGCTGGTATTAGCAGGAGCATTTTCCCTCTTCAGCTTGGTCTCTTTGCCCAAGGGGGCCAGGAGTAACAAAAGCAGGTGAGAAATAATAACTAAGCAATACTAAGTTCCCTCGCTTTTTTCAGTAATAGTCATGTGTAAATGCTGGTGTTTTTAGGAAAAAAATGCATTCATTTCTAAATATTTGTGAAAGGAATGCAAACCTGGCCCAGGTCTGGATCATTTAGGGCAGGTGTATAAAGCTTTGAAGCCAGGAGAGAATTAATGTGCCTGCAAATGTTTCAAGTGCCCTCATTTGAGGTGTTACAGGTGCTGTACTCAGCTGGCTGCATTCAGACAGCCCTGCTAAACCTGTATGGCCACACCAACGCAATCACAGGATCTAAACTGTTTTTAATCTGTGCCTCTGCTGTGAATATTGCATGAGGAAAGTGTGGTTAGAACTGTAGCATTCATGTACCCAGCTAAAACTGGGGTGGGACCTACAATTGATATTCAGGTCAAAAATAGTTTAAATAGTAATTATCTGTCAAACTTCCTTTGCATTGACCAAATTAGAAAACCCCAACACCCCCTAATAATTCCCTCTTTGATCTACATGTATTAATCATTTATTCCTAATACATGAGTTCCCTTTTATTGTCTTTATTGCTGGAAACCTTTGGCCAGCCTTGAGCCTGGGTCTCTCCCAGGCATCAATGGGAATGTCAAATGATTATCTCAAGACTTTCAGGGCTGGATGGCTGGTTTTTGGAAAGACTTGCAGCTCTTTGCAGCAATTCAGCAAGCTGTGAAGCTATGGAAGTTCTGGAGGCTTAAAAATCCACATTGAATTTATTCTTGAATGAGATGTTCAGTTCTGCCTGTCTGTATTTACTATGTTGCAAAATAAACCATACTGTTAATAAACTCTGCTATAAACTGGGCTGACACATAATGAGTCAGTCTTTAATTTGTTTTCAGTAGAGAAAGATTTAGGATTAGCCCATCAATTTAAACATTCTATACTTTTTAACTGTGTAGCTGTGGAGGGGGCACTAGTCTGGAAAGGGAAGGTGAGAATGTATGTTTTCCTGAAAGAATGAATGAAAGCTTTCCAAAATTCAGACTGAAATTATATATGTCAATCCTGAATCTATCACTACCCAATTGTGCTGTTTCATCGTATGTAGGACACAGGAATCTCCAATGTTTCTCAGGAACATTTTCCCTCTGAAATACATTCACTTCTCCTCTTTTCCACCAGCTGCACCTTGACACCAAGGAGAAAAAAAAAAAGTGTTGCCGTTTTTTCTGCGGCATTCTGGTTTCAGGACTTGTCCATGTGTGGTTTTCCGTGTGTATCACTGACATCTACTGACCGAGCTAAAAACCACAGCCTTAGCACGTGGGAACTGCTTCAGCTCTGCCTCTATTTTAATGGTAATAGCAAAATTTGGAGCTTCCTCTCGTTCAGTGACCCTGAATCCAGGCCCATAGAGTGACATTAGGGCATATTTCCTAAGAAAGCCAAGCAGAAACTCCACTGGCCGTATCATCCAGGCATTACTGCCCAGCTCTGTGTTCATCCCTGTACGTCTGGACTTTATTTTCCAGACCTTTGGGATTGCAGATCGCTTTAGATGAGCTGTGCTCATGGCAGGGGTGCAATTTCATACCAGGGACAGCATGGAAACACACATTTTATGAAATTCTGTCCCAAGGTTGCACTGGAAAAACTGGCACAAGCAAAATTTACCTCGGCTGATATCAGCAGGTTAAGGATCTGATCCAGTTTTAGCAAATATTTGTCTCATTCTTGTGTTTGAAAATAAATAGGTGGAAGGAAATAAGCGCGGGAAGTGGGAAATGCAGGTAGCAAAACTCTCTGCCGGATTCTCTGGTTCAAGATTCGGAAGAAGAGTTAAGAGAATATGTAGTAAATCAGAGAACCTGTAATGTGCTTGTCAGCTAATGAGTCTCACCTGTTCCAAAGCACAGATGTGTAAGTTTCCACATTTAAAGCCCCTCTGGAAGTTGTGAATGTTCCAACAAGTGTCTCATATCTTTTTTAATTATCTACTGAGCCTATAATAATTAAACAAGATATGAAACACCTTTAGGCACATTATTTCAAAACTAATTTCAAGTGCCTTTTCACTTTATTGCTTTATAAGAAAAATGAGCACCCAACCCACCTTTGCTATATTCTATTATTTTGTATAGCCTGAGTCTATTTTGAAATGAACAAGCAAAGTACTAGTAACTCCCATGATACTTTGTCTTTGACTCCTTTTAATATTTAGAGAGAAGATCACCAGACCGAAAATATCTGGAAAGATGGGGAAAAGGTTTATGCCACTACAAGTGGTCATATTTTAAAAACCATTTCTATCCTTACTCAGTATATTTTAGTTTGCATTTTGCAGTTGTTATTGCCCAATGTTTTGAGGTTGGGTTGGGATTTTCTCAGGAAAGAGAATGTTTGGACAATGCTCATGTGGTGGGATTCGTGAGGTGTCCTGCTCAGGGCCAGAAGTCGGAACTCCATGATCCCAGTAGGTCCCGAAGTGCTTTCTGAAAGCCTACCCAGGCCACCAGTAGATGGTGGTAACAACGCAGTTTCGTGGTTGGTTGGGTTTTTTCTTTTTGCTGTTGTTTGAGGAAAGGATTGACAATTTTATGTGCTCCCCATCAAGCTTCAGATGTGATAATGAACCCCAGTTTCATCACCCAGCAGTGGGGAAGAACGTGGCTCCCCCTGAAACAGCCACAAAGGGCTGTCTTACAAACTCCGTAGATGCAGTTCTAATTTCAGAGCAACTGGCTGCAAAGGGAAGGGGTTGTTTTCCTTGCTTGCTACAGATTTTCTTTGTTTTTCTTCTGTATTTAAAGGCTGGAGATTCATGGTTCAATTCCCACCTTTGCAGTAGCACCCACGTATTGCAAGGGTGATGCTGCAGCAGCTTTGATTGGTGTAAGGTTTAAAAGCTGAAGGCCCAACCAAATTCCCTTTTTTCTTTTTAAAATGAAGTTAAATAAAGAAAATAATATAGAGGATAAGGTAAAGATCTTCCTTATTGTTGCTTGAGTATTTCTTTGTCTGCAGCATTGGCTTGGTTCAAAATTTTTGGAACAAAAATTTAAGCTAATGAATGTTTAAATGTATTTTGACCAATCCCCTGTTCTTGCATTCCCCAATCAATCATTTCAAACAGAAAACTTACCAAATCAAATAACCAAATCTGTGTCCATTGGACCAATGTCCAAACATTGTTCTGCATTTGTATTTTCTTCACCTTTGAAGCCAAGTCCTTGCGCAGGCAGCACACTACCAACCAAGATTTACCCCCACAAAAATCATACTGGAATATAAAATTTGAATTCCCTCTGTGTCTCAATTAGCACATATATTTGCTGGTAAATGCATTTCAGCTGGTGTAACTACTTAATGTGTTCATTCCACTTAACAGTGAATTTGATGTTGTACCTAAAAGTATAAGAATATGAAGGAAGTGACACTGATATATAATTAGTTGCAATCTGAGATGAAGATTTACAGGATTATTGCACTCACCTTGATTAAAGAACCATTTTCTACAATATTTACTACTCCAGTTGGAAAATTTATGAAGCCTTCCGAGACTCAGTTGGTAAAGTGAGTGCATTTCTCTCACAACATAAAAGCTACTTTGTATAAAATATAAAATTCTATTTTATGCTATTGAATGAAATACCTGAAAAAGAAATAACCTTATATATCACATAGAGTTTTGAAAAGTAGAAAGCTTTTATTCCTAGTTTGAGGCAAATTGTTCTGTGCATTTAGTATTTTTGGAATTGCAGGATGTGTTACATTAGCATTCAGTTCTTTTATTATCATGAATCTTACACCACTGTGTGTGCAATGACCAGGCAATGTTGTGATTTATTGGAGCCAGGTGGCCTGCCACCACAGCTAATCACCACCTGGGGAGAAGTTCTACACTAGGAAAATAACTCTCTTCTCAGGTGTTCCCTTTGTGCCCTTTTCTTCCCTTTTTTTACCAGACTAGTTCCAGAGCTTCCAAAAAATGAGCATAAATCAGGGCTGAGTTTGAGACCCAGAAAGTCTGAGCTACTGGACAGAAACCGAGTTGAAAGAGCAATGAGTCAGGCTTGTTTTGTGTGCTTCACAGCAAAGCCTGAACCACCCCACTGCTCAGAGACATGACTGAGAGCAGCTGTGCACATGGGTCACTGCGCTGCGCTGGGGATCCAGGATATTCCCTTTAATCCTCCCCATTAGTAAAAAAATCCAGCCAGAAGAGGTCAAGAAGCTGTAAAAGACGCAAAGCCTCTCGTCTCCAATGCATTCTTTGTGGTCTATTTTTACAGAATCTTTCTTGGTTCAAGCTGTCCCAAGATTAATGGTTCAGGGAGGGTTAGTCAGCCTTCCCGGCCATGGAAAAGTAATCACGCCACTCAGAGAGCACAACAAATTGATAAGGTGCTGTGGGAAGTGCTCTTTTATATTCTGGCAGCCTGGGCCCTCAGCCTGTGTCAAGTGTGCTCAGAAGATGCCACAGCCACTCAGCTTAGTGTAAATATCTGCCACAAAACCTCTCCCAATAACGTCAAAGCAAACTCACTTGAGGGAAACGAGCCCTTCCTGTAAATACTGGTGAAAGAGCCTCTTTGTTGGCTGATGGGGGTATTAAACATTGTTTTCCTGGAACATTTACACCACGGCTAATAACAAGCCAGAGTACACTGAAGCGTTATCATTTGTCATTGCATTTGGCAGGTAAATTAGGGTTTTGCTCAACAACAGCAGCTCTACAAGCTGAGAGAAAGATTGCATGTTCAACAACCAGTGAGGACCATCCCCATGCTGCAAGTCCATGGGAGATAAGAGGCTGTGGGGGCACAACCCCTGGGTATGACCCCTTAGCAGTGTCCCTGCCCCTCTTTGGGGGTGAAGTCAGGTGGCACAGCTGGGCTGGTGCCTGCGTACTTGTGCTGATCCTGCTCTGTTGTGCTCACCCCAGAGCTGCTGAGGGTGATAAACTGGGTGATAAACCTCTCTCCTGCTCTTTTAGAGAAAGTCGTCTTTCTCTTTTAGCACACCAGGCTGTCAGAGGAGCTAGTGCAGAAAACAATTTATTCAGCTCAAACCACTGTGTGGCCCTTTGCCCTGACTCTAAGTAGGATGGCAAGTGGAAATCATGGGTTCAATTACCTTGTCTCCATAGATTTTATTCAAAACCATCAGATACAAGATTTAACTCTTTGAGTACCTAATGATGCTGGTTGGCAAGCAGTGATGATTTGAAAACCCCTAAATCTGTCTCACTGCTTTATAAGGGAACCTGAACCTGAACTCGTGTCTTCAAACTCTGTCAGGCCTGGTGCTGTGACCAGTTCCCTTGCAGAGCTGGTTCTGGTGCCCAACCACGCTCTGGGTGAAGAACCTTTTCCGGATATCCGAGGTAAACCTTCCCTGACACAGCTTCAAACCATTCCCTCAGGTGCTGTCACTGATCATCAGGGAGAAGAATGGCACAGTTCAAACATACCACAAAAATTCTTTGTATCAGGTTGAGTGATTGGTTTTTTGCATGAGTCTCTCTCCTACCCTGGACTGCTCCGCTGCAGACTGCTCACCAATTTCTGCTCAGGAAGGTTTTGAGCTGGTGGTTTACCCCCTCCAAACCCTGTTCTCCTGGTGTTATAGGACATACAAGAACTAGTCCCTCAGAGGTGGCCAGGACAGCTCCACAGAGCCCCCTCCCTCAGCCGTATCCATCATACAGAGCCCATTTACAGAGGGAGTCCTCTGGCATGGTACATCCTTAGAAGAAAATATTTGTGTGCATATTATGAATTAGTTACAGTTGGCACAGAAATTGCTTTTGGAATATTAGATGTGGTTATCTTCGATTTTAAAATTTCCTTCCTTCCTTCCTTCCTTCCTTCCTTCCTTCCTTCCTTCGTT
>VZTI01002705.1:152765-176811 GCA_013397865.1 Struthidea cinerea
AAGGCAAGTTTGAATCCATACTTAGCAAAGTTGTCTCCTTGTTGTTTGGAAATAAATTTCTCCATCCTGAAAGACATAAAGCTGTGTTTTCTTTTACTGTGTTCTCCCTGTCTCCACTGCTTTTTGGACAATCTTTGGCCAAGTGCTTGTGCTAGTGAAGTGTTTGACAACAAGGCAGAGCCTTTCTTTCCTTTGTCAAGCATTGGAAGGGGCTGCCCAGGGAGGTGGTGGAAATACTCAAGAAACAACTAGACATGGCACTCAGTGCTCTGGTCTACTTGACAAGGTGGTCAAAGGTTGAACTCCATGATCTTGGGGGTCTTTTCCAGCCTAAATGATTCTGTGATTTTTTCACATGCTGTTGGCTGTTTCTAGGGCAACACATGAGAAATCCGCTCCTTTTATTTCTGGCGGAACCAGATTGAGCCTCTATTACCAACTGACTTCACACCTCCAGTACCAGGGATATGAGTAGCCATTAAAAATAAAACAGATTTGGGCTGATCAGTTTTAGGGCAGATACTAGGAAACTGCTTAATTCTCAGCCAGATTTTTCCCTTTTCCACCTATTTTTTACAAGTTCACTGGTTTCCATCTAGGACAAATAACCATCATATCTGGTTAGCAAGACAAGTCATCCAAACAACAGACTTTAGACATGATGCAGTTAATCTGTCCCTATTAAGGCAAAGTTCTGCATTATTTCTATAAGGAGAATGAAAAGAAACAGAATGTTTATTTAATTGATGTTTTGATGACAGTGGCTTTGGAGTGCAGACAATTTTTGTTCATAGATCAAAAAAACCCTTGAAGCTTTAGCAGTGCAACAGAAAGGGAGATGTGGCAAGAAGCTGAGGCTATAGAGTTCAGCTCTAAATACTCTTAAATATAGGGAGGCTCTATTGTTGTGGAATTTCTGTACCTTGATTTAAAAGCCTCAGTCTGACCATGAGCTACCATGAGTATGAGTTTTGGGACTCAGACCCAACATTATAACTGGTTGTTTATGGTCAATGGCTCCAGCTTTAATTTGCTGAAACAAGGATTATGGTGGGTTTACATCTTTGTTCTTGCCCTTCCTCTTTCCTTTCTCCTTCTCCTTCCGCTTCCCCTTCCCATTTCCTTTTGCTTTTTAACTTTCCTTTCTCTTCTCCATCTCATTCTCCTCCATCTCCTTTTCTTTCTCCTTTTGTCTTTTTCTTCTAGAGGCAACAATTTTTTAAAAACCAGATTAACGCTCCATAGAATTGTAGAATCACAGACTGATTTGGATTGGAAGGGATTTTACAAATCATCTTATTCCAGCCTCCCTGCCATAGGCAGGGACACCTTCCACTAGACCAGGTTGCTCAGAGCTCCATCCAGCCTGGCCTTGAACATTCCCAGTGATGACCAATCCACAACGTTTCTGGGCAGACAAACTTGGTGTTGTCATTGTGTGCTTTGTGAAATTTTTGCACATGAATTGACCTCACCACATTACGAGAAAAATAAGGTTCAGCATCTGTCAGGTTATTATTTTTCTTTTTCCCAGTCCTATTTTCCTGCTAATGGGTTAGCCTACTCTTAGGTAAGTTTTAAAACTCTCAGGGATCCAGCTGTTGAAATGTATGTTAGCTTAATCAAAAAACAAATAAACAGCCAAGATGTGTGGGAAAGGAAGCAACCGTACTCACTGTGAACACAGCAGTGTGCAGGATGGACATCTTTTCCCTCTAGTTCCTCTTGTGATTCAAACTTGTTGTTTTTTTTTTTACCCATGAACCAGAGAGTAACATTTGATCTCAGTTTGACTTCTGCAATAGGTCACTGTCTGGTTGGGGAGCAGAGATACGCAGAGATGATGCGTCTGCTTGGAGATCAGTTTCTTGTGGCTAAGGGAGAGCACATAGGAAAGCATAAATCAAAATAAATATCTGTGTCCCTACTGTGGTTGAAATGGGCTCCTGTGGTATCCAGGGACAGCGGAGGATTTGGAAAGAAAGGTTGCATTGTGATAGTATTTTTCCCTTTGTGGGTTACTCAGGATCTTGCATGGGAAGATGGGGAACGGCTCTGAGCACAGATAATTGGGATGAATCAGTGTTTCTAATTCCACCCAGGATAGCCTCTGTGAGAACTGGAGAGGTTAGCAATAAAACACAGCACTGGTTTGGAAACATTGCTGCTTGTTTCAAATGGAGCCACAGTAAATAATGCACACAAACATGGCTCTGGGCTCTCATTACAGAGAACAACATTAAAATTATTTGATCTCCTCTTCTTTATGTTTTATAAACTAGATTACCTTGAGGGATGAAGCAGAGAGTGAACACTGCAGTGTGGGAGAAGTCTCTGACTTCTGATTCTGTTAACAGGATGGTGTGTGGACTTAAAAACTTGCAGATTGAGAGATGACAAGTTCAGCACTGTTTCTAGAAATAGAGAAATGAGTCAAGAAAATGATTAAAACAAATGAGTAAATGTCAAAACAAACAAATGGGACATACACAAGCCCATAGGTCCTGATGGGTTGCTCCCTCCCACAAGGGTTGACCAATGTCATTATGAGGCCACTTTCAATTATTTTTGAAAATTTGTGACAATCAGCAGATTCCTGAAGACTGGAAGAAGCAAATGTCACCTTTGTCTTCAGGAAGGGCAAGAAGGACCTTCTGGGGAACTACAGGCCAGCCAGCCTCACCTTAATCCCTGAGAAGGTGATGGAGCAACTAATCCTGAAAATTATTTCCAAACATATAAAAAAGGGCAAGAAGGTGACTAGGAATAGTCAGGCACAGATGTACAAATCATACCTGACCAAGCTCAACCTCACAGACAAACTGGCAAAGTGGAGTTTAGATAGGTGAGCAGTGAGGTGACTGGATGACCTCCAGGATCAAACACTTGTCATCTGTGACATGAAGTCCAGTCACCAGTGGTGTGCACCAGGAATTCCTATTGGGGCCAACACTGTTTAAAATTTCTATTGATGATCTATAAAAAATGCTGATAGTTCAATTTCTTTCTCTTATGTTTATTGCAAAGAAAAAATGATCATGGATCCTGTTTTACTTCCAATTGCAAAAGTCCCCACAAAGTTTCACTGGATCAAAGACTGAACTGATCATATCTAACTAAATCTATATTGCAATAGTAATTACACTCCAGATGAAAATTTTCACCTCAGCATTGAAAAGTAGTGGGAATTTCTTGAATTTTCATAAATCAGAGAGGGTTATATGTGCTTCAACTGTTTTGTTCCTTCTTACTACTCTAAAAAAAAAACCCTAGAAAAGTTGAAAGCAAACTCTGTAAAACAACACTGTGAGCTTTTTTTTTCTCTCAGTGTAAACCAAGCTCACAGGAAAAGAAAAAAATTCTTCAGTAATTGTAAACTTAGCCTGAACTGCAGTAACCAGACTGATATTTTATACCTATCCTACCATGGGAAACAATAGTAGATAACGTTGAATTGTAATGTGATTTCTTTGGGGTTTTAGCAGTTATTTCAGATCTTTAGTAGGTGCTCCAGTTTTGGGGTACTCATAATCCCCTGCTCCTCCATGGCCTCACCAGTTGCAGCGTGACTGCCCCTGGCTCAGGAATTCCACCCACCAGCAGGTCAAAGTCAGTGTGTCCCGGGAGAATGGGAGTACGTAACCTGACCCCATATCTCTGGGATATCCAGAGGATATCCTGCCTTCACCATGCCTGGGAGAAAGCTGGGTATCTCTGGAATACAGTGAGCTGAAAGGTCATCTGTGAGATCAGGTGCTTAGGTAAGAACAGAAAGTGAGGCAAACCAAGAGTGGAGGTGCACCCATATTTTGTGCTTGTGTGAATGCCTGCCTGGCCTTCTCACATCAGGGACAGCTGGAAACCTGCTGCAGCACCCTCAGGGTTTAGAAGAACTTGGACTTCAGCTGCCTGATGGTGGTCACTCAGTCCCTCACACACCCGTGGTGCTCTGACAGCTGTAGTGTTTTCATTGGGAAACTGTGAAGGAAAGCTGTCTCATCCCCAGCGAGTGTTCTGTGGCCTCACTCCTCTTCCTGAGCATTAATGGGACTTCTCTCAGAAAGAAGAAGAAACGGATTTTTTTTTTCCTAGTTCCTGCTGTGTCAGTGAGTGTCCTGGCACAACTGAGCACGAGAAAGCCATTTGAATGGCTGGAAAAATCAGTACTCCCTGCTGGATATCTCTCAGAAGGCTCTGAGGGATGGCATCCCTCTGGCAGATGGGGGGACCCAAGGAGACGGTGTGTGACAGGAAAGCCTATGGCCGTGCAGATGGGGGAGGAGACGCTGGTGTGAAGCTCCATCCGTGTCTGCTGGAGGGAGCAGCAGCTGACGTGCAGGCAGAGGCTGTGAGCCAGGCTGCAGGTGCTCAGCGAGCCCACAGCTGTGCAAACAACATCACCCATGTCCCCAGCTCCCACAGAGTGAGCAGGTACACAAACCTTTCCAAGGCTGCAGGCCAGCCAGGACTGAGAACTGTTTGCATTTGGCTGGGGGCACATTCAGAACTGCTGAGAGCAGAGAGGATCCATGGGCTTAGACAGCCCAGCTTGCATTAGGTCAGCTCAGCTGGTCAGAGCCTGGTGCTGAAAACACCAGACTTGTGGTTTTGATCCCACATGTATGGGCCATGCACTGAACAGTTGGACTCAATGATCCTTGTGGGTCCCTTCCAACTCAGAATATTCTCTGATTCTGTGATCTGAAGGCCCTGGTAAATAAAAACTGAATCTGGTCTTGTGATGCTTCTTTGTAGTTTTTCTGGCTTTCCATCTCAAAATAGGCCACAAGTTCTGTGCTAAGAACATGATTTAGGTTATGCAGCTGAAGCTGAGTTCTTAGAAGTTTATCTGACAGGGACAGAGATTTTTCCATACCTGCATCAGAAAGTGGCACGTACTTGCGAAGTACGGTCCTTCCCTGAGCCTCTCCTGGCACTAATTGTGTGAACCCCATTGCCAGGGGGCTGTTTGCCTGTGTGACAGGCCAGCCATCTGCTCAGCTCTGATGGTGCAAATCCAGAATAATTCTGGTAACTTCAGCAGAGCTGCTCAGGAGAGACACATGCAGCTGAGGTCAGGATCTGTTCCGCTTAATTAAATAAATAAAGGTTAAGTATCCTGGAAGATCCATTTTCCAGTGTCCTTAACCTTGTCTTTGCTGGTGACCTCCTTATTTATTTATTTACTTATTTTCCAACTGAGCTTTTCATGGCCATTGACATAAATTTTCCAGCTTTTTTAATACAGAACATCTGTGGTCCCTATGCAGTGTCCTCTATAGGTCATGGGAAAGCTTTATCTTACTAATAAGCTCCATTCCTCTATATATTCAAGCCCAATTGATGGGGCCAAGTGTGTTTATAAATAAATATTGTCTTGTAATGACCATTTCCATATGTCCCAGAGGAAAAGAGATTTTGTCCTTTTGAGCTGGCCAGCTGCCTCCTTTGTAACAGTGAGAACAGTTTTCCCCTGTCTGGTTAACGTTTGATTTATGTGGAAATAAACTCCCCAAGGTGACACGCCAGTGATACTGAAGAATGTAATGCTCCCAACTACCCTTTAATAGTCAGGGAACTCTGTTCATCCACCCACCCATCATTTTTCTCTTCATCAAACAAAATTATAGTTGTATTTCTTGAATCTTTCTATTTGTCCCTGACCAGCTCTGTGTACCTCAGCCAAAACCGGGACAAAAGCATGAGGAAGGCAGGCAAGTTTCACTGGAGTTCTGTCACATATCTGTCACTAAGAGAAATGACCACTGACGTAGGACATGGCTAAATTATGGAAAAATATGTTTGCTGGGAAATGCAGAGCATGGATTGCCAAAATATGTGGTGAATGATTGGCCCTTCTTTACTGATGAGTGCACCAAGAAATATGCTGCCATATGGCTTCTCCTCTGCATGAAGTGTGATCCAATAGCTCTTTATCACTTAAGGATGATACTATGCCCATGGCTTATTTCTTAACACTTCACCAGAGAAAATATGTATTTCTTACACAAGCCTTGATCTGCTCTGCATCATCTTCCAACCAGGCAGCAGTGCAGAAGAGGTCAAGATCCATCTTTTAAAGGCTTTCAGGAGAAGTCCATTGGAGATTTCAGAAGATCAACACACAAGACTAATGTAGGATATCTGTTAATCTTTGCTTCTGAAGTTGTTCCTTGAGCTGCGTATACACATGTGTTTATGTGGAGATATACACACAGGGTAAAGAATGTTTATTCCGATTTTCCACTCTCCCAAAACTTTATACTGTGTGGAAGGGAATGAATGCCTGGGAATTTCTAGGCTTTGGTCTCTGGTGAAGCCAGTCTGATAAACAGCCTCCAGGCTTGATCAATAATGAGAATACATTCCTATGGCTGTAATTTCATCCTACCCTGTAGTCTATCAGAAATGTAATGAGGAAAGAAAGGTAATTTTCCAGAACTTCATTTTATATATGCAGAAAAATAATCAAAGTATTATCCTTCTCCTCAGCATGCTGGGGTTTAGCACTTAGTAAAGAAAGGTTATATCATAATAGGACATGTATTTTGGGTATTTAGGTGTTTCTCCATTTTTGGGAGAAATCCAGTTTTGACTGATGCATGAGGGACTAGACAGAGCCTCCCTTCCCTGTACTCTGGAACATGTTCCATGGGAGAATTCAGCAGTAAACCAATTCCTGTAAATTAAGTTATGACATCCTTATCATGTTTTCCAAATCCTCTCATATAGTACAGCAATATATGTCAGAAGGGGATGTGTGCACTGTGGTCTGGTTTTGATACCAGTGAGATTTTGTAGTGCAGTCCTGGCTCTTCTGTTTCAAATGGCAAAGGGAAAGCCGTACCACCAGGAAAATGATATAAAATACTGCTTGTGGATATTTAATTTCAGGTTTATGAACTAGGAAAAACCCAAAACAAAACAATCACATGCTAAACCAGCACAATTGATCTGTTCCTGCTGGGATCTGTTCTTTTTTTGTTGTTGTTATGTAAACTGCGTGACGGCCTGGCTTTTCGACGGTGGGAAAATCTCCTGAGAAGAAACGTGTCCCTCGCTTCCTCTGGGAATGCTCAGTACCCTGGAGATTCTTCTTGCTTGACATTTTGTTTCTCAAGTGACTACTGGACCTTTGCTCAGATGAGATAAGTAATTTTTCTTTCCCTGACTACAAGTAGTACATGTAATTATGTAATTGTAAGGCTTAAGGCTAAACTGGTTTATGACAGTGGACATGCAGGGGTTTGTCCTCCCAGAGTTTTTCTGAGCCAGACTGAGCTGGGCTGGATTACTTTGGCCATGTTTTGGTGGCAGGCAGCACAGCAAGCTCAGGAAATCCCTGTTCAGTGGTGGGTCGTTGCCCATCCCTGCTCTCAGACATTCTCCCACAGTAAATTTGGGGGCCAACACACTTGAAAGCAAATTAGGGTGTACTTCTTATGTTCCTGAACAAGAAACAAACCTTGTTTACAAAATTAAAACAGATATTTGTTCTATCTTCTGGAAATACAGCAGAGTTAGTGTGAATAAAGGTTGTGAAACATGATGAGGTTGCATCTGGAAAACTTGAAGTCCTCCACAGAACACCAGATTCAGATTATGCTCAGATTGTGTCAGAACAAATCACAAATTTTAGCAAACTTGAACCTCTTCTTTGCACCTGATAGTGTATTCAGATAGGAGCTGCTCACATTCACAGCATGTGGAAGGCACTTTGCAGGCTCGCAGGACCACTTTGCAGGCTCTAATAAATGCACACAAGCGATCCAAACAGTCTACTTCAATTTATTTTCATTGTACAGTGTTCACATCTGGTGTTTCAAACAGCACCAGTCTACCCTGCAGTGTCTGGAGGTCTGTCTCTATCCAAAAGGAGACAATTCTTTCAAAACTGGTACTGAACCATGAGATATATTATGGAACACTGAATCTTGTTCTCTTACTAGATTACTGATGTATCTTTTTTCATTATTAATTGAGGTTCTGTTGCTACATAATCTTCCTCTCCTTTTTTTTTACCAGAAAACGTATGGAACAAAAGTAGCCTGCTGCCATATGGAAAGAGCAGCTAGAACCTTCCTGCTGTTTCCTTTTACATGAGAGGTTGCACTGAAATGTCTAAACAAAGATATTTGTAGTTGTATGTAAGTTTAGGGTTAAAGAGCTCCCTGGGGCTGGAAGGCACACACCCACGCTGCCTGGGAAGGGCTGCTTCAGGATTAGGAAAACTCCCCTGCTAGACAGATTTATGCTGTGGAGATCCTGCCACTTTTCCCTTTGAATGCTCTTCCTGCCTGAACTCTTTAGGTAGATATTTAACTGTAGAATCCTTAAGAATTTTCCTAATTTGGAGGGGGCTTCACGCAAGTGTACAGGCATTGCTGAACTGTTTAGGATTTCAGAGGTGCTCAGGTGTTTTACAGAATCACACAATGGCTTGGGTTAGAAAGGACCTCAAAGTTCATCCAGTTCCATCCCCCTGCCATGGGCAGGGATACCTTCCACTAGACCAGTTTGCTGAGATTCCCATCCAGCCTGGCCTTGAACATTTTTTATCTCAGTGGGTAACAGCATCCCCAGTGTTTTAATTTTGTTATATTTATTCATATTAGCAGACACTACTCTACAGTTCACACTTTATTAGGTACCTATGTCTTAGCAAGTGATTCCCAGCACAACTGGAATCCAGCACTTGCAGATCTCCCCTTCAGAATCCTTTGATCCTAAGAAAACCAAAACCACATTTACTTCACCAAAAAGAATAGTACATCTAGTAAGAAATGTTCTTAAAACTGTGACCAGCTGACATTCACTTCTGCTTTCCTTAAAAGCCATCCATCTCTTGACTCCTTCAGAGCATTCCCCCATTAGCCTGGTTCCCTAGAGGAGCTGTCTTCTCTTCCCCTGGATGAGGTGTTCCTTCAAGTCTGCAGGATATCCCTGTTTTCCATCTTGCCTGGTCATTGTCTCATTAAAATACTTCATATGTGCTGGAGATGGCTTGTCCTACCATTCCTGAGTTTTAGTCTTTCTTTTGCCCAGCAGCCCTTTTTTTGAGCTGGTTCACTGGAGTGGCCCAACCAAATTGTTTCAGTGTTCACTCTCCTCTATTTATCACAGAGAATCCACACTGTCAATGCTCAGAGTGTGTGCAAGACCCTCACATGCCATAATCAGTTGTTTAGCAGGAGGAAAAGCAAAAGCCAAGGAAGGGAAGCAGGAATCTGGTTTGCCTCTGACAGCCCTTTGAACTGTGCTCTGGCAGCTCTGAGCCCCCAGGGGCACATCAGGCACATGTGCTTTGGAGAGCAAGAGGATCCAGGGCTGATCCTCACTGCTGCTGCTGGGAGTTCGCATGGCCACGGCGTGTGACCCAGCTGGGAGCGAGTCCCTGCCTGGCTGAAGGGGCTGCACGTAGCTCTGTGCTCGCTGCTGATTTCCATGACCAAATTCCATGTCCTGCACGGCATGTGCAGCTCCCATGTGGCATCATCCATGGCTGGGGAGCTCCCCAGGGATACAAATGGGCACTGAGAGTTAAGTGCTACCCTTTCAAAGCTCACATCTCTGAGTGAAACCATTTGGCAAGCTCTCTGTGTCTTTGCTAATGATTTCACCCCTTGGAAGGTATTTTTACCCTCTTCTGTGTGCATGGTGCTGATGGGTCTGTATTTGTGGCAATTTTACCAAGCTGAAATGCCACAGCCTCTTGATGATTTCAGGCACCAAGTTATTGTGGGCAGGTTTTTCAAGGGGAGGTCTGGAATCTGTTTCTACTAAGAAAACCCCTCCCCTTTTCACAACAGGAGTAAAACAGCAACAACCTTTGGATGTGTATTTGCACACACACATTTGTACGTGCACACATTTTTCCTCTGCAGTTTATTTCCCCAGTGTCATATCCCAAATGACATTTCCAAAGTACCAATATGAAATGCCTGGAAATCCTAATAGGGGTAAGAGCTCCCAGCCTTTCTCCACCACTGCATTCAAATGTAAGTCAAGTTGAAAACTTCCAAGAGGAAAGTGATCATGAGGAACTCACTGAGACACTTGACAGAAATCTAAACCAACACATTGCAAAGAGTTACAAACAAAAACTGGTCTCAAAACCAGTGCTCCTCCTGTGACATCATGTCACATTAACCACTGCTAGGTTAACCTAATAAGGATGAAAATTCCCACTTCACAGCCTGCTCTCCCAAACAAAAAAATGAATCTTTTGCTGTGTCGGACCTTCCTTCATGTCTGCCAGAAGAGATGGAGATGGTAGCTTTGCTCAGATGTCAGTGTAGTTAGCTGAGGCCCGGGGTGGGAGAGAAGTCCATCTTAGTGAGGGTCTTTTCTCTCTATAGCACATGATGGACTCTCTGAGAATGAGAATTCATGAGGTAGATATATATATGTATGTGTGTAATTTGTGTGTGTGTGTGTGTGTGTATGGCCAAAGACTAAGCTTAAAGTGGAATCTTTTGGCTGGAAAACCAAAGTAAAAATAACTTGGAGAATCCCTACTGTCAAATCTGGCAGTTCAAACACTTGCTTCTTTATACATATAAATGTGCATGTACATACATATATATACATATCAAGTTAAACAAGCTTTTCTCCTTTGATTTGATAACGTGCACAAGGAAAACTTAAGTTGAAGGATTTTACTAAGGAATTATTAGCTCGGTGCTTGAAGTGGAATAGGAAAGAATGTGCTGATGTACACAGATGTGTAGTTTTGGAAAGACATAAGGAGTCTGAGTGATCTGCAGTGGATTGCAAACACTGTGCAAGGTGTGGCTACTTAAAATTATATTTCTTTTTTGTGGACACCACTTGCAGCCTTTTAGTGAGTGAGTGCTCAGATGCTGACATCTGAAATGAGAAAGGGATGATTGACCACATGTTTCCATGCTAAATTATTGTGCTTGTACGTGTCTTGTGCATGGTTTCAATTTAAACATCTCCACCTGTAAAGTCTCTGGCACCTCTGCTTTGAAGACTGTTCCACCTACCATTCAGTACATGGTCAAGAAGACTTTATTTTAGTCTTCCAAACTTCTTATTTCTCTTGTTTTGTGCCCTTTCTCTAGTAATTGATATGACTGAATTAGGACTCATTGCCTGTTGCTTTTTATATTTAACCAGAGTATCTGAATTGATATTTGAACAGATTATAGTCCCTTAAGGAAAACACCCATGACCGATAACACCACACTTATTACTAATATAAGATGAAGGATATTTGTGTCTTTAAAATTAGGTTAAATTTAATATTTCATGGAGCACATTGAGTCTTGTATTCCATTTTTCATGTGGATGTTGACAGTATAAAGGAGCTGACTATAAGGAGAGCTTCAGTCCAGAAATTTTATTACTCTCTTGATTTAACACAAAATATTTAAAGAATGCTGTGAGATTTTGTATATGGAAAAAATAGCACATCCCAAACAATTTAATCTGATCAGCCAAGAATAGTATCTGTTTATAATATGATTTAAAACACCAGCTAAGGCTGGGCAGACAACATTTATTAGTACTTGATATACTTTTGAAAAGCTGTGAGATGAAGAGCTGACCACCCAAGGGGCAAGCAATTGTCACTTGCTCTGACTCAAACTCAGCAGAGTTTCTTTCAGTGTGTGTCATAACCCTTCAGTTTTGCTTCATGTCCTGCCCCTGACTGAATTTGAAAACCGTGACAGTCAGCAGAAGCAGCCCCTTTCTGACAGACCAACCCAGATCACCCAGAATCAAAGACCTAACATCAAAAAATACACCCTGAAGGATAATGAGGCTGGGCCATGGGAGGATGCAATCAATTTTCATGGCTATTGTGGTTACAAAAGAAAAAAAGCACTTGAGGAAAGCAGTGATGTTCCCCGGATGAGGAAGATGCTGAGTCCCAAACCACAACAGCCCTTTGCAGTCACTCCAGTGCCATTCCTCAGCTTTATGGTCTTTGTAGCAGACCTCAGACCATAAAACCAAGAAGTATCATTTCACTTTGGCCCACACAGAAGCTGGCTTTCTCATCCTTGCTACTGAGGCAAAATTTAACAACAGCAGGAATCCAAGTAAACTCCTGTAACAGAGATACCCTAATTTTTACAAATTATCCCCAGGGACATTTGTCAATGCTGTTTGAAGAATCCATAATTAGCACTGAAATGCATTTGTCAAAATAAATCAACCATTTGGGGATGCCTAACTCTGCTGGGGTTTTTGTTCCCCTATGCTTGTTTGTTTCCTCAGTGGGAGATTAATTTAAGACTCAGAGGAAAGCTTTCTCTTGACCAAAACTAATTGAACTCTCCGTAGCCATAAATCTGGAATGCGGTGGGGACCATTAGATCACCCCATCTGACATACTGAGCAGCACAGGCCATGACATCATGCACAGCTACTCCTGCACTGGGCCCAGAAAACTGTAGAGATTAAGACTTATCCTCCAGCACATTACAGCATGTTTGTGCTGGGAGTGATGTCTTTAGACGGATCAACTCTTCTTTGGAGTACAAAAAAAGGTGTTAAACCTTTGTTAAAGGTGAAGAGAGAATCCATCACATTTTTGTTTGCCCCTTTGAATTTTTAATAAACTAAATGTTAAAATAATTGGTGGCAATAACTAAAGTATGGACAATATTTTCCTTGAATGC
Organism: Struthidea cinerea; assembly: GCA_013397865.1. Taxonomy (NCBI): domain Eukaryota; kingdom Metazoa; phylum Chordata; class Aves; order Passeriformes; family Corcoracidae; genus Struthidea; species Struthidea cinerea. Next base: position 165,419 of record VZTI01002705.1, read on the forward strand.
ATGTTTTTTGTCTTCCTTATTGTAGTGTGTCTTGATGATCCTAGAATATTCCCTTCAATGTTAGCCAATAACTCATCAGTGTTCTGAGAGTCCTCAGCCAGAAACCCCCTGAATACTTAGTATTTTAAATATTTCTTTTAATCCAAGCCCCTTGGTGATGTGTCCTGACTGTGAGTGCCTCAATCCCAGTGGCTGTTTCTATTGGACAGCACTGATCTTGCCTCTGCAGGCTAAATCTCTCTGCAGCACCCAGTAAGGGAATGTGGGAATGTATTTTATCTTTACTGTCTAGTTATCACATGAGAAATCTTCCTTTTTTTTTTAAGTTCAAAGAATTCTTAAGGGAAAATAGAAAACATAATTCAGGGAGATAGGGCTAAGAAGCATTATTAATATGCTAAGGGTGTTAGAAATTCCTGCCTATCAGCTTAGATTAGTCTGGATGTCATGTAAACAGAAATACAAGGAAAAAATATTTTAATATAAGCATTTGGGGGAGAAAAAGTTAACTCTCACCTGGCTATTCCAGCAAACCCCACCAGTGTTTTGAAAATACCAGGCCCCACAGAGAATATGTTTTGTCAAAATAATGAAAGCTTTGTTCCTTTCATCATGTAATATCTAATGGTTTTTTCTCCTGTCAAAGCTCCTTTCTGGTCTTGGACTAACTACTTTTGCAGCTTGCAGCAAAAAAACATTTGCTAATAATAACCACTAGAGTGCTTGGAAACTGGTTTCACAAAATGTCCTCAGTCTCTAGTTTGTGAAGGAAAAAAGACACAGAGGATTAACCATCTTTTTCATTTTCAATCAGAAAAAACAGTGTGTCCATGCTGCTTTCCAGATGGAAAATCAAAAGCATGATTCCTGGGCTGCACTTTACAAAGTGTAGATAAAGGCTCAGGCTTTTATGAAATTCATTCACGACGGCTGTGAGGCAAGGCCTCTGAAATGACCATTTGGCCTAGAGTGACACACGGCCTTAGGGCAAAGGCCTGTGGCACACATGAGGTGTTAAGTAAATCTGAATATTCCTCTGGCTCTCACTTTACAACGTCTTGAGTACCCCAGAAAGCCCAGAAAGAAGGGCAACCCTTCTGTGGAAGGAGCCAGGCAGTTGTATAGGCCAGGGCAGATCGCTGTGGGACAACCGGTGCTCATGAAGAAATGCTCAAGGGGCAGAACTGTTTTACAAGGCCAGAATTGTTTTACAAGGCCAGAGGGATGCCAGGGGTAGCAGAGAGGTTCAAAGTGCAGCTTGCAGCAGGCCTTTCCAATGTCCAGCTCTTGCTTCTGTCCCTGGCTCGCAACAGATGTTGCAAAAGAGAGCGCAAGAAATCCTGAAGGTGACAGCCACAGAATCAGCTGCCAACAGGGAAAGTTTGTTCCAAATCCTATTACTCAGAGGTTGGCTTCGACCCTGGAGCATTAATCTTTATATTCCCTGTAAGCACTGCCTGTGTTTGTTTGCTCTGTGTCCCCACCACGGTATCTCTGAATCTTCTGGGTGTCCCAAACAAGGACAAACGCTCTCACTGCCATATTTCTGTTTAAAACAGAGAGGTTCCTTAGGTGAAAGCTAGAAAGAAAAAATAGAGTGCAATCCCAGACATTATGCCTGTCCTGGAAGGACTTTATAATTACTTTTCTGAGTTTAGAAAATAGTTTTGCTCTTCTGGTAGGCTGCACAAGGAGCCAAAGCATATTAAACACACAGAATAAGTGATGTCAAGTAATGCAGTTCCAGTTACACCGTGTGCAGAGGGATGGGAATGGCAGGGACACAAATAAGTGTGAAGGGATGATGTTGATACCTTATTGCATCTAATTTACTAAATTATTCTCAATGAGGTGGACGGTTAATTACTAACATTAATTGTCAGCACTATTTGGTAGAAATCTCACCTGTCAACTTGGCAGTCTGTGTGACACACAGAAGGCTTCAAATTTAAAATAAAGCCCCTTTCTGATAAAGTTGCCAGGGAGAATAAATAATTAAACATATTGAGCTGTGGTGCTGCCAGCTGATCCCCTCTCAGCAGGCAAAGCTGAGTCTGAAAGGACACACAATGATACTGCAAAGCTGGGTCTGAAAGCTGTCCTTTCAGCGAGGAAAGAAGCTCCCATGCCCAAAACCTCTCCCCTGCTCTCCACCACTGGCTGCTTCTGTCCTTGACCTCTTCCAGGACTGCAAAACTTGCTCAAGAAAGGGGCTTTGCACTAAAGGATTTTCTGCACAGAGCAGGAGCACAGCACACATGAGCATGACATTCATGGCACAAGGTTCTGCCTTGTTTATCTATTCAGCATCCTGGCATATGACTGAGGTGTCTTAGTGTTACCTCAAAATACCAATATCCCTGCAGTAGTGTTCCAAGAAACAGAGTATATTACGTGTGAAGCAGAGAGAGCCATGAAGATGAAATAAAAGTTGGAAGGAGAAAATGGTTCTGGGCAAAAAAAAAGCCCATGTGAAATACTGAGAGAATAATGAGGTAATATAAAATTATTATTCAAAAGGACCATGGAAAAGGCTGGGATACAGGAAGGACCAAGAGTATAGAAGAATGAAGGAAGAATACAAAGAGAAGAAAAGGAAAGGAATAGGGAAAAATCAGAGACAGAAGAAATTATTATTTGTTGGAGGTTAGGATTTTTCCTTTTGTTTCTTTTCTCTCATGGAATTTTGTCACATCTCTTCCTAAGAGACAATAACGACCTGTACTTAAGAGAGACAAAAGAAATGGCCAAGGTGGGGGAAGGGTGCAGCTGGCTCTTCTCTTACCTGGGAGGTTTTCTCTTTGGAAGGGCAAAGATACTGTGAGATTTTGGCCAGGTAGTGAGAGGCTGGGCTCGGCTCCTCTCGCTCTCTCGCTCTCGGCATCAGAGGAGGCACAGCCGGTCTGCAGTCACTGCCCACAGGATTCACTGCAACTACGGAGCTTGCGTCCTCCCATTGCTTCTCCTCGTGTGGGTGAGCCTTTGCTCGTTAGAGCAGCTGTTGGACTGGGACCTTATCAACACCCGATCCAATGGGAAGGGACCCTCGCCATCTATTCGGGTGCCTCAGGACCCCTACCGCCTCCCCCTTCCTGGAGGGCACATCTCCCCAGCTGCGTGCAGCAGCTGCTATGAAGAAGCCTGGCTGCCACTGCTCAGCTCCGCTGCTGTCTGCCGCTGCCTCGGGCTTTTTTTGCTACACTCTAATCCACGCCCCCTGCCTGCTGGGACACCCAACAGCTCCTGCTACAGCTGTGGAGTTTCGAATACATTTCCTTTACTACTCTGGGGTCTGCTCTCCCTGCCATCCCAGCCGCCGCTCCGAGGCTCCTGCTGCAGCCCCTTTCGCCATCCAGCCCGCCCGCCATTGCCGCGTGAGGGAGACGCGGCTGAGCTCGCGCCGCAGCGCCCCCTGCAGGCGCGGGGGAACCATCGCACCCGCCCTGCCCGGCCGGGAGCCACCAGCGCCCCTGCCGGCTGTGAGCAGAACTGCACCCACGGGGGAAGGGCCCGACAGCCGAGAGAGGCTGGCGCTGGGTTTGTGGTTCTGGTTGTTGTTGCTGCCGGTGTTGTTGTTTCTTTGCCTTGTTATACATACTAGTAAAGAACTGTTATTCCTTTTCCTGTATCTTTGCCTGAAAGCCCCTTAATTTCAAAGTTATATTAATTCGGAGGGAAAGGGGGTCACATTTTTTCCATTCCAAGGGAAGTTCTTGCCTTCCTTGGCAGATACCTGTCTTTCAAACCAAGACATTATTGTAACATTTTTAAAATTTATTTTGTATAAAACCTGCTTTTGCACAGCATCTGACTTAACCATGTATCCAACAGACAGCCTCAGAGAAATTCACAGCCCTGGAAATGGAGGACAGAGACAAATTGTATGTGCTTGGTGATGACTCTTCTTGGAAGCTGCAGCTGATCACTGTTTGGACACACAACAGACAGATTCATTTCTCCAGATGTTCACCATCCACCCTTACAGAACATTAATGGGCAGGCCAGGGAATGAATGCTTTTTGCAGAAACTTCAGTTTCCTCTGCTGCTTCAGATGAGTATTCAGAAGTATTTTGTCAGAGTTTTTGTTCTGGAGAGCACCTGCTCCAAATGCAGGGAGTCCACACCTCAGAGCAATGCCCCTTCCTGCCACCACCCAACACCTCATGAAGCCTGAAACCATCCATCCAACAACTGCTGATGTGCTATTTCCAAAGAGAATGAGAATCCAGCATTACTTTTGACTATTTCACCTTACAGGAAAAAGCAAACATTTAAAATTCCAAAAGTATTTAAATGGTTGAGTGGCTCGGAGGGTCAGGACAAGGATAGTACCTCTCTCGAGCCACAGACATAAGACAATTTCTGCAAGAGATTTGAACAGGAACTTATGCTTTTTCACGCAGGAAAAAACATGTATCAATTTAGGTTACCAAATGTGACATAATTAGTTGCCTTATTTTTATGTATTCTTCTAGAAAAACTTGTGATGACATTTTTGGGAAGGCTCCAGGTAACAAATGCCCATCTTAATTTGCAGAGAAAAGCTGCTTCCCACCAATTCTCAATGCCAGATTACATAAAAACACATGTGAGGCACTGCTAAAAAAAAGGAATTCAGCAGCAGCACCCAAGTCCCCCTGAAAACCATTCAGATAGTTTTGAAAAGACTATCTCTAGTATTATTGGCAGGCTTCCCTCTCATTCCCATTCATGAGTTCCCACTGGTAAAAAATAACCTTCTGCTGGAGCAAGCAGACTTAATCCTATGAAAAGTAAGTGAAGCAAGTACACGTGTTTCCTTCCATGTATGAATCTATCAGAGAAAGCAAAACAGGATTTGGTCTTCCAACGTGAAGAGAATGTTAAAGAGGCATCTGCTTTTTCCAGCTTGAATAATTTCAGTGAAACAGATGCCCAGGTGGCAGCCAGGAAGACTGGGATTTCTCATCTTGGGCTACAGCTACTCTAAGATGTGTGTTGTCCTGCAGCCAAGTATCTCACCCTGAGAAGAAGAGCAGCACTCAGTCGTTTCGCTGGTTTTCCTGCCTGGAGTGACACCAGTTTTCCTGTGGGATGGACAGGTCACTCCACCTGACCTGAATTTGGTCTCAAAATGCCCTTGTCACAAACCAACAAAAAAGAAAAAGCCTGGAAAACCAGAGGTAAAATGGTGGCTCTTCTCCAGTGAAATCCTTGATGAATTTAGCTATTTCCTTTAAGAGAACAAGGAATTCACACAAAAAGATCAACATCCAAATGTCATGCACAAAATCCATGGGAGCTGTTGAATGCAGAAGTTTTGTGAAAGCACTCACTTACATAGGAAAGCTCCACATTTTGTGACAGCCAGCAGAAGANGTCATGCACAAAATCCATGGGAGCTGTTGAATGCAGAAGTTTTGTGAAAGCACTCACTTACATAGGAAAGCTCCACATTTTGTGACAGCCAGCAGAAGAAAATATGATTAAAAAAATCAGCATGCCATTAAAACAAGTATAAATACACATTATATTACATGAGTGAAGTGTGTTTTCTTTAGTGTACGTGCCACTTGTATTAATTCATACACTAAGTGCTAAGGTGTTTTCTAATGCCATTACGGGGTGCTTTCAGTAAATAATGGAATAAATAGTTCTTGCACGGTTCTCTTCTGCACCATGTTCTTGATTTCTTAAGTAAAAGGAAGTTGAAGCAAAACACCTCAGATGCCTCTTCCTTCCAAAGCCCAGTGCGCTGGCACGAAGCTGTGCATCACGTTTCTGAGGCACTCTGGCTCCCCTCAGGCGTGATAAACTGCACTTTGGGCACGATGAGCGAGGAGTTGGTTCTCCGCATGGAGTTGCTCCTCCGAATAGAGTTGTTTCTCCTCATGGAGTTTCGCTTCCTCAGGGAGTTCTGGTGGGACAGCTCGCTCTTCTGCAGGGTCTGGATGAGGATGGAGGGCTTCTCATCAAGCTCTCGGGCACTGCAGCGCGGCGCAGCCACTTTGACAGTGTTGCCGAACTTGGAGTAGTCAACGGCGTACACGCCTTCCTCCTCGGTGACGATGGGCACAAAGCGGTGACCCCACAGGATCTCCTCTGCCACGTAGGAGGTTCTCGCCTGTGTCGTGATGCCGGTGGTTTCTACGACCCCTTCCAGTATCACAATGAGCTCCAGGTCCTGGAGCGCCAGGTCAGAAGCAGATATATCGTAAAGAGGACTCCGCTTGTCTATGACGTGACAAATGATCAAGGGAGCCACCAAGAAAATGTTGTTGCTTTCAATGGGGTTATCCACGGGGATATCCACTTGGTGAATGGGTATGACTTCTCCTTCAGGGGTCGTGGTCTTCCTCACGACCTGGATTCTCACTGAGGCGCTGATGATCATGCTCTTCCTCAAGTCCCCCACCCGGAACATGAAGCAGAGCTTGCCGTTGCGGACGGCAATGACCGCCTGCCGGCTGAAGATCAGTGTCTCGGCCCGCCGGTGAGCCTGTGCCGTCTTCATGAATATGCAGCCCAGCATGACGGCGTTGATGATCAGCCCCACAATGTTCTGCAGGATCAGGACCGTGATGGCCAGGGGACACTCCTCGGTCATCATCCTGCCCCCAAAGCCAATGGTCACCTGAACTTCGATGGAGAAGAGGAAAGCGGAGGTGAAGGACCTGTAGGGGAAGATTGCATCCAGTGAACTCTCAGGACATGTCACACAGACTAAGAAGCTGTTAACATGTACTTCCAAAAACAAATTTAAGGACCTATTTGTATGGTTCTAGTACACATAAGCCTTCTGTTAACACCAGCCAAAGCACTGCATGCTAGATGGCTCAGATCTGTGTGGTTGGTGTAGTGTCTGATGGTGGCCGGGGAGACCTCAGAGCCTGAGCTCCTCAAAGACCATCTGGGTGACCCTGAGCAGCTCAGGGAATCTCTTGTCTAGGAGCACAGGCTGCCCACCGGCTCAATGAACAGCTCTGGAACAGCTGGGCTTTCCACCTTCTCCATCCCATGAAGCTCTTGGTGGAAAGAGTTGTTTTTGGCAAGAGTGGGCAATCAGCTGGCACACGGAGATCCTTCCACCAGCCTATGCAGGGAAAGGAAACAGGGAAAACTGCAGCATTTCACTCATGCTACCTGAATCGTGACCCGGAATTTCCTGGGGGTGGGGGGGAAGGGGCTTTCTCAGATTCGTGATGCTTCCCAAACCCTTGCTCGCCTTGTGACCGAGCAAGATGAGGCTGCAGAGAGAGGCCAGTGGCCCCCAGGGTACCCCCTGCACACCCTGGCAGCAGCACAGCCCTGTGACCCAGGGCTTGGGTTTAGCTGACTGCCAGGCCAAGACCAGCTGGAAAATTTCAACACAGAAGTGGGATGTAGAAGTGTGGGTTGAGTTAAATACCCTAAAATGCTATGGTGCTGGATGTCAGAAAATGCTGACATCCATTATTTATAGTAGCCACAAAGTCATATCCCCTATATATATCAGGGTCCTTAACTTCCTTTTATATTTATTTATACCTTTATTCCTTCTAGATACATCCTTCCAGCGCAATCCAATAACTCTGAAGCATCCCAGTGCTTAACAGGGATATACTAGTGGAAAATATATCCTGCCCATGAAGATGGGTCTAAATCATTCATTTGGTTTGCTTTGCTTTTCAATTAATCTGCTTTTAATTTTTTTTTTATTATTTTCTAGCCATATATTCACTGCTGTATCAAGGACACATTTAAATAGCATAGGCAATACCAGGGATAATTTTCTGTGCAATGAGAAAGTCTATCTTTCAGAAAACCAGCCAGTCTCTACCCAGATATCTTTGAAATAACTCTTTTCTTCTGCCTTTTCTATTTTTCTTAATCATTAACAAGTTCCTTTGTATTGAGGGGGGTTATTTTTGTATTTCACTGAAGAAAACAGAGATGAAGGAGTTAATTAATAGAATCCATGGAATGATTTCTTGTGTTCATGAATATTCATTTACACGCAGAATGAAGCTTCTGGATTAAACTTCATTCAGCTTAATTCAGCTTAAAACTCCATTCAGTAAATAGTCTGACTTCCCTTAGCAATATTCTTTCTTTCAAAAAAAAAAAACAAAAAAAAACCCAAAAAAAGAAATCCACCTTTTTAACAGCGGAAGTAAGTGAAAGAGCAAGTTTGTAAAGCATTTTGACCATGTGAAATGGGAGAGAGTAAGTGCAAATCACACTGTTCCCAGGTCCTTCCCCTCAGAGCTGTGTAGCAGCTTTCCTTTTTGAATAATGTTTGCTTTCTGTGGCAAAGAGCTGTGAGGCTTAGAAATTTCGGCAGTACTTTGTAAAATGAAAGTGCTGTGTAAGCTCTAGGCACTGGTTAAAATTTCCAAAGCCAGGTTTTCCCATAAATATGTAATGGCACCTACCCAAGAAAGCTCTCCTGAAATATCTGTGGGCCTAAATCTCAGGAGAGTAGCTTAAAAATTATTTGCCATGATTTTGGCATTGCAATACTAAAGATATTTTACACCCAAAAACTCGCCATTCTTAAAGATGTCAGCAATCACATTGTTACTTCATGACTTTGGCCAAAGTGGTAGCCAGATTTCCCTAGGAAAGGAAAAGATTTCCCATGGCCTGGACATGGGCACTGAAGCAGCTGCTGCCTGAACACCCCACGAGGGAGGGGTGTGTGTTCTTTGGCATGGGCTAAACCAGAATTTTTATTGATTCATTCACTGTGCTTCCCAGCAGACATCCTGGAGGAGCCACAGGTAGCTATGGGGAGGGAACAGGGGTAGAGTCCTGGCTGTGGATGTGCCTGGCCCCAGTGGCATGAAGCCCTCGGCCCCCAGCTCAGGATCTGCGGGGTGACCCAGCAGCCATGCCGAGGGAGCCACCAGCCACATGCAGGGATGTCCCCTCAGCTGACCCTGAAGAGCTGCAGGGTTGTAGCTGTTCGCCAATTCCGGTTGGACAGATCCCACAAATCCCAGAAATGCCGGGGGTAACGCTCCTGCGGGCACAAGCTGGGTCATGACATCTCATTTCAGAAGAAGCTGCTTGTGGCCAGACATCGGAACAGAAATAAGACAGCAACCCCTGCTCCAATTCCCCCCAACCTAGTGAAGGTTAGCTTGGAAAAATCTCCTCTTATTTTACCTTGGAAAAATCCCCATTTAGCAAAAAAGGTGTCAAAACAAAGGGAGAATTAAATCTCTGCCACCTCATGAGCCAGATACAATGTCCCTTCAGACTTGGTGAGGTGCCTCAAAACTTTGTGGGGGAAAGAAGAAAAGGGAAGTGGATTCTCTGATGTCTCAGAGCACTCTGCAGCCCCCAGACCCTCACAGCACTGCAGTGTGTAAAGGCAGATGATCTGGGGCAGCCTGGTGGTACAGAACCAGGACTTTTCTACCTAAAAACCTAGTGCTACAAAGGCAGATTTAATTGATGAGGTCCTGAAGTGATCTTATGGCTTACCCCACCTGCAATTCACAGTCTTCTCCTCCATGAATATTTGTGTCAGCTTATCAGCACCTTGACAACTGTTGTGGCTTTGGGGACAGAGAGTAAAATACTTCAACAGGTGACATTTAATCCAGTCACTCCTTAAGCTTTCACTGTCTGACACATCATGCACAGTGTGGAAAGTGTTCCTCTGTCAAACTGCTGGCCTGTGGCTTCACCAAGGTATTTTGAAGCATCGCATATTTAACAGTCTCATGAGACTCATCTTGAAACACACCCAGTTTTGCCCTAAGTGACACATTTCCTGGCACCTGTGGCTGGTTCCCTGCCTCGCGGGCACTGCTCTGGAGGGAGCACCTCTCGCTGGCATGGCGCTGGGGATGCTCCCGCTGCCGTAGACAACGTTACAATACATATAACACATACCCACTCTTGCAGCAGGCTCTTATCTCGACAGGCAATCGAGTTACCCACAGAGTGTGGAGACACATGAAAAGCAGCAGGTCTCCCTCTCTTTCAGATCCTGTAAGGAATTAAAGACATCTACAGTACAGTATTTTCCAAGCCTGGGAGGCTTGCTGAGTTTACGCAATCTAGAGGAAAACACTGCACTTTTCAACTGTCTCAACCAAACACAGTGGTTCACGTAAACCAAAAGCTGCACTTCAGACAACACCAGGACAGCAGGCAGCTCAGCCCCCCCCATCCTTCATCCCACCAAACTCTACTTTACCTGACACACGTCACGCACGGCGTCCACTTCGTGCTGTTCGAAGTGTTTTCCGTGCTCGGGTCCATGTCACCGTGGGCAAAAGCCACCAGCCACCACATCATGGCAAAGAGCAGCCAGCTGCACAGGAAGGACATGGTAAAGATGACCAGCGTGTGACGCCACTTCAGGTCCACCAGGGTGGTGAAGATGTCCTGCAGGAATCGCCCCTGCTCGCGGATGTTCTTGTGGGCCAGGTTGCACGCGCCGTTCTTGGCGATGAAGCGGGCTTTGCGCGGCCGGTCGCGGATGCGCGGCTTGCGCAGGTTCTCAGCAGCGATCCGTGCCAGCACATACTCTTCAGGGATGATACTCTTGCGAGCCAACATCTTCCCGCCACCATAGTCCACTCAGCAATGCGAAATGGGGGGTGGTCCCTCTAGCAAGTCTCCGCAGGGCTCGCTTTATCCTGCAAAATAGAGAGAGCCTGGTCAGAGTTGTCACCTGTGCAAGAAGCCCCGATTAGGTACCCGCTGCCAAACCCCACTACATTAAATGCTGGTTCTACAGTGCACTCCCTCTCTTAGACCACCGTTTTTATATGAGCAGTCGGTATCAGCTCATAGGAGAAATGAAAGACGCAATTTGGAGACTCCTTGCAGTAAAGGAGGCTGCACAGCAGTCTCACAAAGTCGGTGTAAAGTACCGTGACAGACACCAGGTCGGTTCCTCAGGCTGTTTCTCCGGGAGACAGCAATGCTCAGATGGGTACCGGAACACGAAGCACTAAGTTATTTGCATCCTTCAGGACCTGAAGAATCAGATGTCTGTGGTTTGAGCCGAAGTTAGTCTGCGGAGAGAGCGTGGAGACTCCTTCCTTATGGCTGCAGCCCCGCAGCGCATCCAGCAGCCCGCCGGGAGCCTCTGCCCCGTCCCCCGAGAGCATCACAAGAAGGAGCTGAGCTGGAGGTGCGGCAGGCAGGGAACGGGACTCCACAGAGCAAGCGGTCGCATTTTCCCTCGCAGCTCTCCTTCCCTTCCGGGATCAGGCGGGGAAACCCTCCCTTTATTCCCAAACTTTGTCCCCAAACGGGTGACAGAACAAACCCACGGAAAGCCCGGCTCCGCGGCGGCTGGCCCGTCCCACCGGGGGAGGGCAGGGCTGCCTGACCCCCGGCGCCTCGCAGGGACCCCCGCAGCCCCCGGCCCCGCCGCCACTCACCGCAGAACGGGGCGGGACGCGGC
>VZTI01002705.1:176889-239629 GCA_013397865.1 Struthidea cinerea
GCTCGGGATGCGGGGGCTCGGGATGCGGGGCTCGGGCTCGGGATGCAGGGCCGGGGCGGCGAACGGCAGTCGGGATGCGGAGCACGGGCGCACACGCTCCCTGCGCTGCGCGGTGCCTGCGGCCGATGGGTTCGAGGGTTTTAGGCAGGTTCCAGCCCATTTAGCAGCGGAGCAAGGTGCTAACACTGCTGGTGTGTGCCATTTCGCTGGGTGTACAAAGCTGCGCGCCTGCCTGCTTGCCCTGGCAAGCCCAGAGTTGTGCTGGCTTTATCTTCCCTCGAATCTGGCTGAGACAGAGAAAGCGAGGCTTGTGCGTAAGTGTTTGGGGGACCAAAGCCAGAATCTCATGACCTTTGCAGCTTTGAACAAACTTAATTACCTGTCTCTGCAAGAAAAGAAGGAAAGACATTTCTTTTCACGGGTCACAGCTCTTGCTGGGCAGCGTCAGGCCCGTTGTAATGTTCAGCTGGGCAATGGGCACCGGCAGATGGAGACTTGTATTTGGGATGGGTATAGGAGGAATTATGCACAATGACAACCTCTCCCCTGCCTCCCCAGTGAAATCACTGAAGTTCTTTCTCTTTCCCACTGGTTGAGATTTACAGTTTTGGCCCTTGTGTTTAATGGAAACTTGCATTCTTGGAAATTGCAGCTTTTTTTTTTTTTTTTTTTTTTTTTTTTTTTTTTTTTTTTTTTTTTTATTTTTTTTNTTTTTTTTTTTTTTTTTTTGTCCTGAGGTCTATGGGTTTGTAATAGGAAGACTAAACAGTACATCAACTTTATGAAAATATCTAAATTTAGATTTTAATGAAGCAAAGCGCAGAGATTGTGTCAGATTAACCCCATATCCAAGGAGTGTGAGTGTGTGTGTGTGTACTGTAGGGAGGTTCCAAACTTTTCTGTGTACCACTCAAGTGAATCACCTATAGGGTATAAAATTTATACAGAACAAAATACCTCACTCCTCTCTGTAAACTAGGGAACTGCTTGACAGGCCTGCTGCAATCAGGAAGGTTTTAAGTGTATTCAGGCTTGGAAAAACTGAGAAGGCACCTTTGACAGGCAGTGTAATCCTCAGTTTGAAGATATCCACCCTGCTGAACACATGCACGTGCTCAACTTTAAATAGATGAGTGGTTCCTGGAAACTTCTCCAGCACTGGCCTTTGCTAATACCACATACCCAGTAGCCAGAGGAGAGACAGACGCAAAGCCCCAGTCATATTAGGCAATTAGCTAAATATTTGTGTGTGAAATTAACTTTAGGCAGATGGGAAGCTGAAAAATCAGGGTCTAAGCCAAATATGTTTAGATTATAACCAGACTCTGAGTACAAACACATAAAGTCACTTGGGGGGTATCTGCAGGGTCAGCATTGTTGGTGTGTGGCACTTCATGGGCCGGGCTTGGAGAACTTGGGAAATTATCTTGCTACAAATGGGGTGGCAGAGACAGCTCTAGAGGGGCTGACTCATTTGTTTCATGCAGCCTCCAAAAGTGCATCTCACTTGGATGTAACTATTGGAAATAACTGGTTTAATACACATGAAAGAAAAACCTGTTCCCTTTTCCTTTTTCCTTATTCTTTTCCTCTGCCCTTCTCCCTTTTAGCTCCTGTGAAGTATTTGTTCTGTTCTAGGGATAGAAACAAGATTGGTGTTCCCCAGTACGGCTGCTAGGTGCAACTCAAAGAGTAACTGTCTGGGAACTGCATGGAACACTCCCCACCCCTCACTTCTTCACGAGATCCTTGAATTGTATGACTTTGCTTCTGACACAAATTGGCTCATGCCACGTGCCCAGTTGCACAGTTTCCTCTGAAGCTCTTGAAATCCACAGCTTTATAAGCAGGGGCACAGCAGCACCAAGAAATGTTGTTTTATTTACTCGCCACCTCAGAACAGAACCCACGTGTGGCTGTTTTCAGCCTCATCCCCTTCTCGTTCAGCCCCTCAGCTGCTGCTCTGCTCCCCACCCCATCTCTGCTGGTAGTGAGTGCAACTGTGTGACACAGAGTGTGGATTACCAGCTAGTTTGAAAAAATGGATCAAACCCATCTTTGAGGGCAGGTGGGAGCAAGGAGCAACATTCCTCAATCTGTTCAAGTGGAACAGAAACTGCTGCCAGCACTGGCACTGTCAGGAGTCTCCTGTGAGCTCTCAGCCCTGCGTGTTCCCCACTAACCTGCTGGGAGGTTTCCTCCCCCTTAACTGGGCACCATGCAGAGGCTGGAATTTTTGAAGCTGAGATAGGAAGGGATCCATCAAACACACACAGATAGCCCTGGCACAGCCCCAGTGTGACTGAACAGAAGTTACTGATCCTTTCACCCACCATCATATAGTGCTTGAAAAGTGCTCATAGAATCCCATCTTTTCCTCTCTGCCTGTTCAATACTGGAAGAGATGCCTTCCTCCTCACTTTTACTGGAGATTAGTTTTGAGGAAGCCTGCTGGGCCATGACCACAGGGATGTGAGGATCAAGAGCTCCGGACACGATTCTGAGCACAGCATCCATTTCCCCAAGTTCCAGTGTATGAATATGCTCTGGGGAGTGACAGCTACTAAAACCCGTCCCCTCTGACCTTTTAAATACTTGCTTGGTTGCCACATGCACACTTGAGTCTAAGATTTAAGTAATAGCTGGGAAAATCTCCTAAAACGTCTCCTAACCCATTTGGTAAGGAACATGGTGTCTGAGTGTTGTGAACACAGCCTTTTCAGGAAAAAAATGATCAGAATTGATGGCACTTTTAGGTCCAGTTTTCTTACAGCCCTTCATGTGTCTCCTTCTTGCTGTTTCATTCCCCTCCACCCACAAGCATTAGTGACATTATGGTACATATCATTTTACAATTATGCCTATCTAAAAAACAGGATTAAATAATGCGCTTAGACATGAATCTGAAATTTCCACATTATAGCTGTGTCCAGCCCTTTCAGAAAATCCTGCTTCGTAATAAGTTTTGCTTGAAATTCTAATCTTAGCTTAGAGATAGGATGACTTTGCAGGCGTCCAGAGATGTCATGCACTTAGAGCGAGGCTTCCACAGAGACACAAAGCTGATAAGCCATATTCGGATAGCGTGGGTGAACTCTTCCCTACATGAGCTGGCAGGACATCCATCAAACATGAAAGAGCAGAAACTGCAAACTAAGGGCATCTGTTACCCTGAACCAGCTCTTTTTTTCTCCCCCCGTTTCATGCAAGAGCAGCAGGACAAAAATAGTTTTTATCATCAGAATACGTGTAACTAGTGCCCCTCGTCCAATATAAGTTGCATAGTGAAGTTTGTTCATTACGTGCCTTTTCCTGGAGTTTATCCTAAGGCTTTAGGAAGAGTAACCCCAGTTTGGGGTTGTTTCCTTGCCTCGCCATGTCATAATTTATGGGAAGGCTGTAAATCAGTTTCTAGGTGGGTTGAACATGAGTGAGTCTCTAGCTGTGTTCCTGGAGCGTGATATCCCTTACGTTCTTCCCCTCTCTGGCTCACTGGCTTTTCCAGGGTTAAGTTAAGATTATGCCAGTGACAGAAGGGAGATGCCATGTCTCACCTTCAGATCTTATGACGGAATATCTGGCAACTCCAAGCCCTCAAATCTCCAATGCTGTGGTGGGACCTGAAGAAGTAGATGGCCCCAAACCTGAATGATTCAGCCATGAAAATCCACAGTACTCAGAGATTCTTAGACTCCCACCTTCCTGCCTCTGATGGAGAAGTCTAATGGTCATATTGCTGAAAGAGTAAGGGCCTAGTGTGGCCGGTAGAATAAAAACACATATAACCATTAAATATGCAAGAATATGCTGCCTTGGGGCATCTGTGGCTGTGATCCTGCAGAGTGGTAGTTCTGGACCATGTCATTTACACGAAGCTGCATTAGTTCCTTAGTTACATGGTTAAATATTTTAGTGCACGTTGAAGTGATATTTATGGATATAGCCCGAAAATCCTGAAGTAAATTAAAGGCAGAGTTAAGAAATGTCATGGGAATAGCTATGAGGACCTCTTTTGGGCAGTCCTAGCTGGGACTGTTCATTACTTACTTATACCTTTAATCCGAAGGTTGTATAACCATGTAATGTATTTCTGTATAAAGCAGACTAATATACATACATGGGAATGAATGCAGTGGCCACTGAAATGTGCAGTGTGGTGTCGTGAGCTGAACGCTGCATTATCATAGGGCAGCTCTTGGGATGAAAATCCCCGTGTTCCATGACAATGAAAGGAGGCATCTTGCATGTGATGAATGACAATTACACCTAACAGAAACCAATTAGAAATATATTTTAAATAACTGCTTGTTTATAGTGTTCAGAGTGTGGTTTATTATATTAGAGAAATGAGCAGCCCCTGCCAGGAATGTCTGTTCTGTTTGCATGGGTAGTATCTAGCAGCAGACAAATGCTATCAGTAGTGAATAATTATTAGTACCTGTAGTAAATAGATGCTCTAAAAATCTCTCTTCTCTTCACAGATTGCGCTTGGAAGCTTCTTGGCTTCATTCAAGCCAATGCTTTAAGCTGTCCTGCCAAAACAGCATCAGCAAGTTGCTAATTTGTACGAGTCAGAGAACTTCTGCCTCACGACAATTTTTTTGATAATTTGAATACCTGATAGTCTTTCCTCACAGTTCTGCACAGAGGTCAATTCTAGTGGAGAAAAAACAGAGCAGAAAAAAAACAATGTGGAAATGATTGGGATGTTTGCATGGCAATGAATAATTTGATTTACAGTTTTGTTTTCAGACTTTTCTTAGTAGTCTCTGAGTTTTGCCTCTGAAAGGATTTATTTCCAAAGAAACTAAGGAGTTCTTCACATGCCACCATGGAATTCATATCAGAGAATTTACATGACATATTTAAATTTTAAATAAGGCTTTCAAAAGATGCTACTTGAGGGTGCAAATGTACTGAGTTAATTTTTGCTTTTAATCACATTTAGTGGGAGAATCATTGCTCCAGAGAGGTTTTTACAAGTGGCACTGTGGTTTCAGTGGATGTTTTAGAGCTGATTTCGACTGGCAGTATCACACTGGGGACCTGGGGTTATAGTGCTTCCAAGGGGAACATACTCCAGCTTCTGACACTGGATAATGGAAACATGGTAATGAAAAGATGGCCCCTGTCCACAGCTTTTTTTATAAAGGTAGCTGTTGACTCAAGTGCATTGTTTCTCCGCTTACTTATTTGATAAAATACCTACAAAGCTGGTGTAAAATGCTCGTGTGAGGTTTCCTTCAGCTTTTCATGATGCATTAGCAGAACTGTCTGTGAATGAATTGACATCTTTACACAATAAAGCACAACAGTCCATTGCTTTGGGAAGCAAAAAGAGCACAATCAATTAAATAAAGCAATTTGTTGTACCAGGAGTTTTTACTACTTGACCACATTTGAAATTGTATTTATATTTTAAGAAAACACAATTCAATATGACTGCTTTTTGCAGTGGTTTTACATATAATGAGATGCAAACTTCTTTGGGCTATATCCTGTCGGTACTAACTGAGTTCCGTGGAGGTGTATGAATTTATTCCAGAGGTGTTCTGCTGGTTTACACAAACCTAAAAGGGGCTTGACCAAGTGCTTGAGAAGCTTTGGAGAATATATTCTTTCAGCTGAATGGATACAGTTGGGAAAAGCAGGCACACTCTTGCAAATAAAGAGCTTTTTCAGGTCTGCAGTGAGACTGGAACTTGTAAACACTTGAGATACATCTTGTGCATATCACCTGGCCTAACAAAGCAGAGATCTCTCCCTGCAGACTTTGCCTTGCTTATGCCCCTGGCTTAATAGAGCTATCCCAAACTGCTCAGGGGAAGTTCCAGTGTTTCCCAGCACGATTAAGTTTGGGCTCAATAAAGGTTGTATGGGATATTTCTAGTTTAGAAGAAGCGGGGATGAGCTGTTATGAGCTGTGATGAGTGTGATGAAAGGCGACATAACAGGAAGGGAGAGTTTGATCCATGCCAGCTGTTAGACCTGGCTCAAGGCGTAGGATAGATACCCACAGGTTGTAAGCCAAAGGTTAAGAAACACTGCTGTGGCTCCACAAGCAGTTGCACAACCAGTTTCTGTACTTTAAGGGGACCCGTAGGAAAGATGGGAAGGGACTCTCCGAGGGAGCGCAGTGGTAGGAGGAGGGGGAATGGCTTCAAACTGACAGAGAGGAGGTTTAGGTTGGATATTGGGAAGAAATTGTTCCCTCTCAGGGTGCTGAGGCCCTGGCACAAGTTGCCCAGAGAAGCTGTGGCTGCCCCATCCCTGGCAGTGTCCAAGGCCAGGTTGGATGGGGCTCTGAGCAAGCTGGGATAGTGGAAGGGGTCCCTGCCCATGGCAGGGAGTAGAACAAGGTGAGTTTTAAGGTCCCTCCCAACCCCAACCATTCTGTGATTCTATGATTGGCAACAAGGGATCTACTCCTTCTACTTTGCTGTTTCTCTCCCAGAAACAGTTACCAGAAAAGTGAATGCAGATGGTATGAGAAATATTATTTAGGATCTATCACAGAGATTACTTTCCTCTGTCCATAGTTAAATTTACACATAGCCAGTGTTCACACTCAAAGCTCCTTTGCAAAAGGAAGAACTTCATAGTTCTGAAGCATAATATCACAATAATGAAAGCTTGCTTAGTTTAATGCTTAGAAAAACAAACCAACCCCAAAACATGATGCCACCAGAGTAAGTGTCCCCCTGAAGAGCAGGGGTGTTATGACAGAAAGACAGGAAAGGGGGAAGGAGAGTGAGTGCAGAGCTGTGTGAGAGAAGAAATGGGGCAGAGGGCATGGAGCTCAACTGGGAAGGAGTGGGAGGGCACAGGCAGAATGAGTAGCATCCAGAGATAAAGCAGGAGCCTCAAAGGGCTGTGATATAAGGAGATGGTGAAGAAAAAAGAGCAAGGAGTCTGTGGAAGAGAAGAAGGGCCTACCAGCAGAAGAGGCAGTGTGACAAGAGTCAAAGAAGCAAAATCTCCAGGCTGATGTTTCCTTTCCCGTGCACATGCCACAGCCTTAGGAAACTGCTCCCAGACGGGACACATTTTAGACCTTTACTTGAAATCAAAAGAAATTTGTTTCAAAGATTTCATCCCTTCTGCACCCTTTTCAGTAACAAAACAGCTGTGCAACCTTTGGCAACACCCTCCTCCTTTAGAGGGAAACACAAAAAATGTTCAGCCTAAGCCCTCGGCGAGTCTGTACCATCATATGGACAGCAGCTATAACAGGAGGAGATCTCCTGTGTCTGCAGCAGGTGATTTATGTTTATCTTGTAAGATTTGTGTATGTTGAATAGGATTAATTGCTTTAGAAGTGAGACTGTGCTTTTAAACCTGCTGGGCAGCAGTGGGACACGCTGCACTAGTCACCCAACACTTCATTCGTGGTGAATGTAACACTGGGGTCAATATTCCTGCACTCCTCCCTCCAAACAAATGGAGCACGATGAGGTTTTCCTCACCACATCAGAGATTTTCTGTTCCATGTGTTCAAACAGCAGAGTTCACTGCTACAGCCGTGGGTGAGCAAAGAAGGTGCTTCTCACACCTGTAATGGCTCTGGGACAAACCTAAGAGAGAAGAGATGCTAATTATTGGCCCCTCTTAAGTACTACAAGACACAATCCCAGGCCCGTGGCAACCCTTTAATGTGGTGGGAACAGGGAACTCACTGAACTGGTTGGCAACCACTTAAAGTAAATCAGGATTGCATGCCACCAAAGACACACAGATCAACAAAGCTTTTTGTACTTCATCTTCGTACCAAGTCTGACAGCAGGGAATCCAATTAGCTTTTCCCTGAAGACAATTAAATTAAATCAAGAATAATTTTGGCCTTTTGGCTGTGAAATTTGGATAACAATATGTGCTTCTGCTGCAGGCATCTGCTTTTTTGAAATGTGTTTTATTTGTATGACAAAGGTCAGCATAGGGAATTGATCCAGAAAAGAACAAAAATTTTTTCACAGCAGTAGACAGGGAAATCACAGAAGTACTTCCCCTCATAAAATGTTCAAGACTGAACTCTTTTGTTTAGTTGTGTCACACAGCTTTTATTTCCAATAATTCAGAGAAAATAAAAACCTCCAAAAACCAATTAAAAAAGATAAACCACTGTATCATTTTTACACTGCCAGACTAAACGTAATCCAAATTTCAAGTCCTACAACTTCTCCAAAATTAATTGCATTTTTGGGCGTGAGGGGAGGGGGCAAATACTGTGCCTTATGTTACTTTAATGACACTAAAAATATGCTTAAGAGAACTTCGTGGTCTCCCTAAATTTTTTAGCAGTAGGTGAGTAAGAATCACCTTGAATATTACCAGTGAAACTGATCTCTCAAGCTGTACCTTTGAAAATACACCTGTGAGACTCCATTTGGGCGTTTACTGCCCACGGGTCAGGATCTAACCATGTGTGAAAGTCAGGCGCAGGCAGCCTTTGCAAAGCTGCCTGATGTAAATATGTGTCTAACTTCACCTAAATTCTTGAGGATATAGCAATAATTTGAAAATCACACCTCCTTGCACTAGATCAGATTTAGAGGTAGACCACAAATGTGTAAAGTGAAATACAGGTTGTCCCCAAATAGAACTTGAAGGACTAAAGACATATAAAACAATTAGTGGTTGGCCAATTACATGCCATTTTAAGCAGAATATTTTAGTGGACATGATTAAAGGATTGGCTAATATCAAGTTTATAAATTCAGATCAATTTTAATACAAAGTCTGGAGATACTGTACAAAATTCCTCTATAAGCCTATCAAAGCATGCATAATCATAGGATGATTTGAATCTTTGATGAAAATTGGAAGAAGGTACATGGACTTAGGAACTGACTGTAGGAATAAACCATCGTTGTGCTGAAAATAGTTCTGTCACAACTGAAGTGTGCTTAAAAAAGTGAAGGACAGGAAGAACATCCTTATTCCTGATGAAATTCCTTTCCCTCATTCACTTCCCCTCCACTACAACTTGGAGAGCAAAGTTCATGCCTTTGGAATGCAGCAGATTGCCCCAAGCATTATGGGCTTGGATGTTTTTCCTAATTTTTCCCTCTGGGGACAGAATGCATCTGGGGAACCTCTTGCTTCCTTGACAAATTGCACGATTTGATTGCTGGTTCCAGCATTAACATATACACTTTATAAGATCAGTGCATTCTTTTGCTCTCTTTAAACGAAAATGAAGTCAATAAAAAGTCTAAGGAAAATGCCAAATTCCCAGGAAGTAAACACTTCTCCCTCTGTGTGTGTGCGTGTGTGCGTGTGTGTGTGTGTGTGTGTGTGTGTGTGAAGTTTAATAGCTTTGAATCAAGTGACATTTTTATTGCTTCAAGGCATACAAGTATAGCAATAGGCTTTATTATTTTGGAAGATGGAAGTGTGAAGAGAGAAGCTCTAAAAAAGCAAAACAAAAAAAAATGGTAAAAGTGATGTTACACTGAGTAGAAAATATTTGCATTTCATCAGTTTAAAAAGAAGCTGTTAAAATGCATCATGTGGCTCTTCACATGTCAGCCCGGACAAAGGAAGCGAAGATGCCATCTTCCTGGGAAAGCAGGTTCTCAGGAGTATCGTATTCCAGGATGTTCCCTCGCTTCATGACGATGACCAGGTCTGCAGTGAGGATGGTGTGAACCCGGTGCTGCCATGAAGGAAAGCAAACAGAGGTTTTCATTTGGATAATTCTCACTAATGGGCCTCATGCAAGGCAAACCCCATCAGGGAAAGGCTGTCCCTGTTTACAGCGATATTTGGAATAGATCCTTGTACTTTAACCTGAAGAGATCTTCAATTACTTTACAGCCTCTGCCACCAAGCCTAAAAATACGTCAGCATGAACTTCACTTTTTTTTGCCATTATGGGCAGCACAGCTGTTGGAATAAATCCACGGCCCCACTGAAACTCATCTTCCCCTGTGGGAAATAGGGATGAGAAGCATCCTGCACTGTCAGGTGGTATAGCATCCTGCTCTGCTCCTTGTTCTCTGCACCCCAGCAGTCTGCTCTCCATCTGTCTCAGGGCTGTTCCTTCTGTAAATCCCTCTGAGATCTAATTTGAGCATGCTCCAGGCAACAGCTTAATCCCATAGGCTACAGGTTTGAAACCAGTTTTGAGTTTCATTTCCTGGCCATATGAATACAGCCAGTCAGGTAGAGATGGGATGAACTCTTAAAAGTGTGATATTTCACTACACAGGCTGAAAGTCAGAGATCACTTCATGGGCTGGATTCCCTTGACATGGTAGTTTCAATATCAGCTGCATGTCTAAGATTTAGGTATGGTCAGCATAAATAGTCATGAAATTAAACAAGCCCAGGAACCACACAAGAAACACCTTCTTGCACTGTCCTCTCAGAAGCTGTGCAGTAGAAAGGAAGCAGAGTGAAATGAAACTAAAGAGGTAAAAATAACTACCAAAGAGCCAGAAGTCCTGTGAACAGGGTGGACTGAGAGAGTCTACTTGTGAGTCTTCACCAAAGTGGTGAACAGGCCGTCCTCTTTGAGGAGTAAGTTTGAGGCAGAGTCACATTCAACTAGAAAGCCCTCAGAAAGGACTAGGACAAGATTGGCATCCAAGATGTGAGACACACGATGCTGGAAAAAAGAACAGAAAAACAGGTGGGTGAAGGAAGGATCAGCTGTGAATGAGGAGAGGAAGGAATGAAGCCAGCTCCGTGAGGAAAGCTACATATTAATGTGTGCTATTTCACTTGGGACACTGACTTTGGAAAGGCAAAGCCAAAGAAAAGTGAGATTCCAGCCAGAAGGACAATACAGCGTGGAACTGAAGGACAACAACCTCACTACCAGGATCTTCATCATTTACACAGCCAAGAACCTTGGAGCACATTGTAAATGAGCTGGGTTAAGTGGTTTGCCTGACACAAGCTACTCACTGACAGGCTTGAAACCAGAGTCCAGGAGGCCTGACTGTAATCTCTAACCACAGGACTGGATTCCAGACAAGGCAAATGAAACAGCTGTTGAAACACGTATTTATCTCGTGGAGAAAAACTCTGTTTGTTGAGTAATGCCACTATCAGAAGGTGGAAATATTCTTAATGGTATCCACCACATGTCTGTGCATGTGTATGTATGGACATGGATGGATATGTGGAACTTTTGGGCACTAGAAGTGGCAGGAAAAATGGGAAAGAACATCATAAGCCCCTAGCTGAAAAGATATTGTTTTGGGGGGTAATTCCCATTGATTCCAGTTTTTAAAACCTTTATTGTAAACCCAGCTTTTTATTCCAAAAGAGAGAAAAGATAACCCAACTTGAGAAACCACACCAAGAATATTTTGAAATCTCAACTCATAAATTTGTGCCGTGATTGTAGGCACTCTACATACATAGCCTTCAGAGGCAAAATTCAAACCTAGATTTTGATGCAACTTTCAGTAATGGTTCAAGCCATGCATTTGGTTTCAATATTTTACTGAAATTATTTCAAATTTTGTTGGAGACAATGCAGATGTTGAAGTTCCCTGTAAAGTCTTTGTTCAGATCCAAGTGTTCTAGTTTGATAGCAAGACAGCATTTACTGCAAATTTTCAGGTTGGTAGTAGGTGTCTGACTTGTTCTGGTATCATGGGAATATTCTGGATTCGTGGTTTAGTTCTGTTTTGTGATGTTTTTAGTTTTATACAGTGGTCTTTAACTGGTGGAGGGCAAGATTAACTGTCTGAGGAATGAGGAAAAAAGAGCTTTTTCTGGCTTAATACTTACCGCTATTGTTACAACAGTGCGGTCGGCAAAGGCAGTCATCACAACCTTCTGCAAGATGTTCTCCTGTTAGAGGAAAAGGCTCACTTCAGTTACTTCATCCTGTTACATTCTAATTCACATGTTTTCAAGCATATTCCACACTATCTCTTTCCCAGCAGTGAAATGGCACACCTGTGAAAGCAGGGATTCTCTAAAGCGTTTCATTTTATCCTGAGAGAAACAAAAGCACGGCCAGCTTTTTCTGCTACAGAGACCTCACGGCTTCATGGCTGACACTTAGGGAAGATGGCTTTCTCCTGGTAAATCCATAATTAGCTAATTGCTGTACTCACTGTGGCCATGTCAATAGATGCTGTGGCTTCATCCATGATGAGGATGCTGCTCTTGCGGACAAAGGCTCGGGCCAGACAGAAAAGCTGCCTTTGCCCCACACTGAAGTTCTCCCCTCCTTCTGTGACCATGGCATCTGTAACAAAACCAGTTCCTGTGGATTTTGCACCCCTGAAATGCTGCCCCTGAGAGCTCTGCTTGTGCACTATTCCAGGGCCAAGCAAAATCCCCATAAAAGACAATAACCATAATCTTGACTGACCAGTGGGATGGAGGGATACCAAGAAAAATGAGCACAGCCTCTTGGAAAAGGAGAAATATATCACTAAACAAACAGTTGGCACAAATTGTTAGGAAATCTGGTAGGCTGCAGGGTAATATCTTAGTAATAGGAAATGTGCTTGATATGGAAATAAATGTATGAGTTTGCTTCCTGAAACAGATCTGCGATGGTAAGAAAAATGCTCTGTCAGTGTTTACAGCTCTGCTGGCAGAGCCAGGTTCTGCTAAAGGAGGTAAATTTTTTTTTTTTTCTCCTTACTAATTATCCCACTATGATCATAGAATCATAGAATATCATGAGTTGGAAGGACTCCACAAGGGCCATCAAAATCCAACTCCTGGCCATGTACAGGATAGCCCCAAGAATCACACCATGATGCTGAGGTGTTGCAGGATTTTTCCCCAGTGCATGGGAAACCAGGCTATTCTTCAGCTTTTCAATAAGAATATTCTCTCTAGCATGAGGAGAGAATCTTCACTATGTGCCTGTCAACTCCTACATGATGATTCAGAGTGTCAGAAGGGATGGATCTGTTTATTTGAGTGCCTGCATGATCCCATTATTGGCCCATGATCCCAGAGATTGGTTCAGACATACCAAGACCTCCTGGCAATGACTTGACCATGTTCTTCAACTGAGCAATCTCCAGAGCTTCCCAGAGTCTATCATCAGTGCACTTGCATTCAGGATCCAAATTAAAGCTGCAAAGAAAACAATAATAGGAATCTTGTTACTGCAATTACCTTCAGGCCTTCTGCAAATTAACACTTTGGCATTGTGTGTGTCACTGGATGTCCCTTGGGCAGGCTGTGCAGATGGATTGGACTGAGCTAGGAAGGTTCCTTGCCTTTTTCATCCTCTCCTCTCCCACAGCTCCCATGGCAGGCAGGCTGTGCAATGCTGCCTGCCACCCCCTGATGGCATACACCTACCGGATGGAGCCACTGAACAGGATCGGGTCCTGGAGAATGATGGAGAGCCGGGACCGGAGCGTGTGCAGAGGCAATTTGCTGATGTCTATCCCGTCAATCACTATCCTCCCTGTGTCAAACAACACGCAGAACACGTGAGGGAATTGCACAAAACACATGAACCACAGGTAGCTGGCAGAAAGGTGGGACAGCCCCTCTAGACTGGCGTGCAGATGATGGGACACTGTCTCTGTGAGCTCTCAGCACTGTCAGACACATGGAGAAGGTGAATGTGTCTAATAACACAAGCCAGGGATGTCCCAGCTTATCAGTGACGCAGCCACCTTGCTCTTCCCCTGTTTCTTCCCCCCACCTTCACTTAAGGGAAATACATGGGTTCCCTGCTATGTGATTAATGATAGCACCAGAAGGATAATTTATTATGGGTCAACTCGAGTTTTACAGCCAAACAGAGCAAGAACAAGAGCAACTTACATTGCTGTGCCTTTCTTTGTTCCCCTTGAATTCAACAGTTGCAGAAGATACTTCCTTTGAGATGGTGCACAATTTCTTTTGCATAATATATGTATGTATATGTAACCCATTCACCAGGAGCCAAAACTATCCTTCTGACTCCAGGAGGAGTGGGGTAGTAATAACTTTGTAACAAGAGGCAGATCAGGAGAACAGAAAGGATCTTCTGTTCCAGGGAATTTTAATTCCATTCACCTACAGCTCAGTTTCATTTGAGTGTGTGGTGTGAATTGACCACTTACTGTGCTGCTATTGTGAGATTACTGGGAGCAGACACATTAATCTTCACCAACAAGAAGTTGCTGCAGCAGCTGGGATAATTGGTAAAAAAGAGAATTCTTTTCCATTTCTAGTCACTACTTCAGGTCAATGAACACATGGATATCCTCTGAAAATCTGATTTATGATATGCTGGGTGTGGCGACTGCTGATATCCAGGCAAGGGAGATGGGAAAAGTGTACAAGAGAAACTGACTGGCTGTTCTGTAAGTAGAAGATGGTGAGAAGGGCAGAAGGAATATTTTTCCTTTAATCCTCAAACAAAATCCAGGAGTGACTGACCCCAGTGACTTCCTCTGAACATAGAAATGTCCTCCAGTTTACGGGGAAGGGATGGGCCAGGACAAACTGAATGAGGATATGGTAAAGGGTATTTCCATCAACCACATCTGCAGTTTTCATGTGGATTGCTTCACCAGGCAGCTGCACTCCTCCCTGGGATGTACCTAGCATTAATTTCATCAGTTCTCTCTCCCAACAGTGAGATCTGAACCATGAACTGGCAGGCATGTGGATATTCAGAGCTGTGTACGTGTGTCCCTTCTGTCATTCCCAATTGTCATGATACTACATTTTGTAGGTTGTTCTCTGACTCTGTTCCTGTGGAAGATTTCATCCCCCCCTAGCTGGACTACTTCTATTATTGTAGTTTTATGCTTTTATTATATGGCCAGAAGAATCAAGAATGTATCTGTAAGGTGCAAAGTCCACTTATTTTCAGACTTCAGGAAAGTCCAAATCAGGTTATAGGACTTCTGCTTGGGGCATCGGTTGTTGCATAAACTTAAGTAGTTACTTTTCTTCACAAACAAGGACATTAGAGCAGGTTAGCAGAACATGAGGTGGAATAAGGGAGGAAAAATTAGCATGGCATGCCTGGGGAATAGGGAAATGCATATTTGATATGGTGCTAGGAAAAGAAAAGAGATGAGAGGACCTAAGGGGAAAAGTAAATTTGAGAGGAGTTGGGAAACTGGGAAAGGAGTGAGGGATGCTCAAGCAAGACACAAGAGAAAGGAGAGGTTGTTGAAACAGAGGGCAAGAGAAGGGAAACACTAAACAACAAAGAAGACAAAAAAGGGAAATAAAATGGGACAGATACAAATTTAAGGAGATAATGAGGACCTAAGGCACAACATGAATGAAATCCTGGCTCTAGTAAAGTTATTCGAAATCTTGTTATATAACTTTTATTAGAGTCAAGATCCCACCCAGAAGTGGACCAGCACAGAGGCAAAATACGGGTCCAGCTGGGAGAGGGATGTGCACAAAGAATAAACAGAGCTTGATTAGAAAAGGCTTAGACATTCCCATTGGGAAAAATCAGGGATACAGAAGAAGGAGACAAAATATACAGAAAGAAGACTTAAGTAGAAGGAAACTTCAAGCTGGCCATAAGCATAGTTATTATTTCTTTGCAGTATTTATATATCCAGGAATCCTGGTCATGAATCAGAAGCCTGTGACCATAGATGCATATAGGCACAGAACCACAACAAAAGCAAGTATTAGCTGCATCCGATTCACTTACACTCCCACATCCTACTGGGCTCTCCCTGGCAAACAGTCCATGCACAAGGACTAAATTAGAAACATGGAAATCTTTGAAACAAAAAGATGACTTTCTAGTGGTTTTCTATATTGCTGCAACAGCACACATGTATCTGTATTATAAATCCTGAGAAGTAGTTCCTGCCAATTAGCTGGAACAGTGAAATGCTGCAGGAGTGAAAACATAGCAACATTTTCCCAAGCCTTTAGTCAGATTCTGCTGCAGTTGTGGGAAAGTACAATAAAATAAAAAAAGAATCAAGGGAATGGACTTGTTGAGTCTATTCTAGTTTCTATTCTGCTAATATTTTGACAGCTATAATAAGTTTATGCAATCATTCTTTAGGGAGAAATTTAGACTCAAGAGAGTGTTACTTTTTTTTTTGTCCTATCTCAAAAATTGCATTTTGTTTTGTCAGACCATATGTAAAAATTTTTTTTAAAAAATTAGAAATATAATCTGTGCACAACATTTCCTGGAAGAACCAATAGGACACTTTGTACTTTGAGGGCATAACACTTCTAATCAAATATCTTCTGAGACAGAGAACTAGGTTATAAACTATCAAAAAGGCTCCTCACTTCTTCTGAGGAAATAAGGGGGGAGCAGGTTGAGGAGTGACAACATATTCTGGGGAAAACTGACCATCAAAAATGTCCACCATTCTGAAGAAAGCCAAGGACAGGGAGGACTTGCCGCTGCCGGTGCGACCACAGATCCCAACCTGCAATAAAAGGAGGATGTCACTTACTCACAGAGTACACACTTACCACTTAGTCCTTATTCCTTACTTACACCTGCAGTTCTTTTGGGAAAGCTGCACAGATTGTGCTACTGATGAGTAGAAAGGCCCTTCCCAATGGCAGCTGGCACATCAGGGAAAACACAAAACAGCACAGTGAGCACACTCCCCTTTTCTGCCCCTCATCACAAGGACTTGTCCTGGAAGCATTTCAGCATTTTGACCAGGATGCCAGTGACACTGCATGCTGAAATGTGAGATACTGTGGTGTTTTTACACAGCACACTTTGATGTTCCTCTGATTTATCTGCCATCTAGGCTCACTTTTATGCAAGGAAATTGGACTTGGAAAGACATGGGACACTCAGAAGAAAAATTGATCCCAGCCAAGAATAAGCTTTTATCAGTGTAAGTTCCTGACCTGTGCCCAGGGACCTCAGAGAGGACTGTAAATGTATATATCTGCCACTGCAAGTTGTTAATCTTGTTCTTCTGCCACTTTGGAAAGGAAAACACAGTAACGAAGGATCCACACCAGAATGAGGATGATGGGCAATTGCTTGACATGATACCTTTTGTCCTGGTTTGATATAGGCCTTCACATGCTTCAGAACAGGCTTCAGGTTGTTTTCATAGCGAACACACAAATTTTCAATCTTGATTTCCCCCTCCTGGGGCCAGTCTTTGGGGACTTGAGAGGGATCTGAAATAGTTACAGAAAAACAAACTGAAATGAGTGCTGCCAGAGGGTCACTCATTATGACAGTCCCCTTTCCCTCTCCCTTCTGCCTGGGCACCTTCCTTTAAGCCACTGGAGAAATGGAGCCCCAGTTCCTTGTCAAGGGGAGGCTGGGCTGGGAACTGCCTGGCAGGCACTTGGCTTCCAGATCTCCACACGCAGGGAGAGAGGACAGATACTAAAGTGTCTCTCAGCACTTCAATAGGGAGAAGCCAAATGAGTGGAGAACGTGGTGTCAGGGCAATGTTAATGTGGCCTTGGGTCAGTGACCGGCACAGGAAGGGCAGCTTGAGGAAGGAAGTTGTTACTGCCACGCAATGCGAGCTGTTGACATTATCACAGCTCGTGCTTCATCCTGATTTGTGAATACACAGCAGGTTTTGTCTCTGGACTAAGGAGCTTGGTTTTCCAGGGAAGCTTCTTGACCTACAAGCCTTTGCTCGCACTTCAACCGCTTCTAAAATCAAAGCCAATTTGAAGTGTGTGGAGCATGAATTCCAGTGTGCAGCTCAGAGGCGAGTTGCTGAGGTCTGCTTGCCAACATGGCCCTATAGTAGTCCCCACCTGCTGCAAAGATCAGAGATTTTGAAGCATGTGACATTTCTAATTTTTATATCTATTTTTGTTTTCTAAATAACTTACATGGATGTTTTGCTCATCTCATCTATAACTGCAGCTCATCTCATCTATAACATTGTACTGCAGGGTCCTGCTCTGTCTTCCTGGCATTCAATAGGATTTTTTTTCATGTTGACTAACATGAGCAACATATTTCACAGCTCCTTTTAGCTGTCCTTGTCAGTCACACCAGTGGCTGTTCCTACACCTCAGTGAGAACAGATTTTGGCCAGAGAAGTGTGTACATTTTGCATGACCAAGTCTACCATTCCTTCACATTACCATGTAAAGCCCCAAAAAGATTAGGGAGCAATACCCAGGTAGCCTTCGTAGTTCTCTGACTCCATGTTCAGGAAGCTGTGTACTTTTTTCACTGCACCCATCTGCACCTCCAGATCAGCCAGATTCCTCACTACCCAGTTCAGGTAGTTGGTTATCTGCATCACAAAATGAAAACAAGGACAGGGTTCAGCCTTTTTTCTGTTCATCTACCCCTTTGGAAATAAAGGTTGGATACACTTACGAAAATCCTTGGCCTGACTCAGCACAGTGGGTCTCTTTTTGACATTACAGCAGTTCAAGACTCAGTGCAACAGCATCAAATCCATAAGTAGTCATACTCCAACACAATTAGTGTTACTAATTAGACAGTAATTTAGTGCTTGGTATTCTCATCCTTGTTTTTTGAAGGAGAAGTATGGAAAAGTTTTACCTAAACTCTGACTGATTGAGGGACTCTCTTGTTTTCAGCATCTAATAATCAGCACTGAAATGCGTCTTCTTTAAGCACACAAACATAGCAAAAATCAAAATTGAAAGTGCTGCTTGGAAATATTTTCTATTATATATAGTCTAATCTTTCAAAGACTGCAACTAAAGATTAAGAAAGTTCACTGTTTGCAAATATATTGAAAAGATTTTATGATAATTTCATTTCTGTTTCTGCCTGTGCATATTTAGATGATCCATTTCTCTCTGTGGAAAATATCAGAAGTTTTTAGCATAGAAATATATGAGGGAAAAAAATGTGTTATCAGTTCAGCAGTATTTCCTTCCTGGTTTTTATTCTCATTTGTAATGAAAAGGATTTGATCAATAATAAAATCAATAGTAAAGGTATTACTTTTAGTAGATAATAATTGATGATTAGTTCTCTAACAATACTCAGGAGCTTAGACAAACTCTTTTCTACGCAGGACTTACTATTTAAGGCTGAAAATTGTAAATCTGTTTCCTAAGTCTGTATTTAGGTGCTTCTATAAAAAAGAACTGATCTTATTAGGAAGATTGCCAAGAACTGTTAAAAATTGAGATATTCTATGTACCTGAATGAAGGTTTAGAAACTTAAAAATAAAAACACCCTATGCACAAACATATTCAGAGAAAGGCTTTGCCATTTTTTTTGGTGGGTGCCAAATAAGGACTTTATTAAGAATAAATCACCCAGTCTCACTTCTTTACCACTAACCTAATACTGATGCAATACGCAAACAGTAAATAATTTTCACTGAGATTCAGCAAAAATTGTTGTTAATTTAGAGGACTTGACTGCTTGCTTTATCCTTAAGATAGAGTTCTTGACGGGGTATTCTCTCCTTCACGTTCAGAAACCTGCTCATTTGGTGTCCAGCTTTTGAGTTAGGAAGTTACAGAAACGGGAAAGTTTGCAGATAGCAAAACACTGTGGAACTGCTGCTTGCAGTGGTAGGCTGCTATCCTCAGTCGGGCAGATTTTATAACACAGCCTGGCACCCAAAAAGCTCTGCCCCCTACCTCAGCCTTCCTCACAGTTGTGCAAGGGAGTTGGCAGTGTTTATAAAAGAGGAGAGAATAAGCTCAGGATGTCCACTGTAAACACAACCTTGGTACAAACAGTTTGCTCTCATCCAGGTCCAAATATCAGCCCTCTCTGAGCTTCAAAGAGAAATTATAAAAAAAAACTATGTCAGGGGACACAGGTAATGATCCAGCTGCCTTCAAAAGTTCATCAGGGTTATTGTGGGGCAGGAGAGAGACAGGTGATCACTTGGTGGCCACAGCTCTTCTTCACCTTCTGTGCCAGACTTCAGCACATGCCTATTTCACACTAATGAACTGTTTGCAAACAGGCGAAAACAAAGAAGCCAAGGATGATACAGACATCCTGGCGCTTCCAGATCCCTGCTAATGAAGCAGCATTACCAGGAATGTTTTCAGAGTGAAGCTGAAGCCCTGGGACTGATTCTCAGTTGTTGACAGATTCTCACACTGTTGCAACAGCAGCACAGAGGGGATCTAAGGCCACCCTAAGGCAGCTGCTGAGGACTTTCTTTTGTAGCCATGGGCTCACCAGCATTTATGTGCAAAGCCAGATCTCAGTGTTAGACCCACACCTTTATCCCTCCCTCAGAGCAGTGCTTCAAAGCAGCCAGATTTTTGCCATGCCAGCCATGGTTTCAAAAGTTCATCCTGCCTTTGTCTCCACTCTCGTGGTTCATTCAGTAATATTTCTACTCTCTGTGGTGATTGTCATTTACTCTGTGCTCGTGATGAACACTCAGCCTCTCTTGCAGCCAGGTACACTAAAATATTGTTCCTTCTCCTCACTGCTAATGACAGTGGCAAAATTAACCAGCTACTGGACCACCACAACCTTGTCACCCCTAACTCCATCTCCTCTGCATTCCTACTGCTACCTGGCATCATGAACCATGCCCACAAAGGTCCCAATCCCCAAATCCATTCATAATTACATAGACAATCTTGGGCATCTCAGTAGTTTCCCTCCAAAGGCAAAACCGTTAATTCTGTTTCTTCGGCAATTATTTCATTTGATCTTTGGTTAAAGATTATCCAGATGATAACAATCTGTATTTCCTGGCAGGTTTTGCCATGTAGAGGTGGAACCAGCACTGTGTTGTACAAAACAGAGTGCACAGCAGGTCCTCTTACGCATTTTTAATCTTCCTGCTCCACTTGGGAGCACGCAGGGCCTGGGAATGGTTGTGTTTTTTTAATTGGCTCATAAAACCTGAAGCAAGTCCAAGTTGCCCTGAACTCTCTCAGCTCTGGCTCGAGTCCATTATTTTCAGGATTCTTTTTTTCAAGATGAAGAAAGCTGGGAGATGACCATGTACATATAAAAATATGGTAAAATTACTGTGTTGGTCTGCAAGTTCTTACACTTGGCCTTGGCACGTACCGTCAGAGCATACAGAAGACCCAGCCCCACAAAGCCTGAGTGTGGCCCTTCGGTGATGGAAGTGACAGCAGCAGTCAGGACAATACAAGCACCCAGGTAATCCTAGAATGAGAGACAGGGGGACAAAAAAAGGAAAAAATGCAGCAACCAGAACATTTCTTTACCTGCGGAGCAGTTTCGCTTTACCAAGGATTATTTATATAATGACACCTAGCCCTTAATTTTGGTTTGGTTTTTTTCCCCTGGAAAAGGTCATGGTTGTGATGCCCAACCTGATTGCTGAACACAAGCGAAACAGGCCAGTAATTGCTGCAAATCCATTTGGGCTAGGGCATCCCATGGTGTCCACCCCAAAAAGAGCAGAGATCAAAAAATCTAATAAGCATATTAAAAAAAAAATCATGAGAAGGATATAACAGTGACACCCCTAATTCCCACCATTAAAACAAATCTCTCCCCATTTGAGAGACATTTTTCTCTCATTTCATGAGAGAAAACAAATCTCCATCCACAAAAAACCACTCTCTCCACTCTCCTTCAGGTCTTCTGAAATATGGGTTTGCCTCCTCAAAAAAAGGAACTATCATTGACTTCACAAAGTCCCTGAAGGTTTTTGGTAGAATTTATGCAGGTCATGCACATGTTTTATTGGCAGAAGCTTTGCAGGAGCTGGAACCCATTTTCTTGATGACTACCTCAGGTTTGAAGTTATGCCACATGTCATCTCATGGAGTCCAGGTGCTGATTAATGGGACATAGTTGGTATTCCCACTCTCCTGCTGCTGCCTGCATTACATTTACTTTGGATCACATTTTCCATTCCTTTTTCTCCTCCTGTCTGATAATGCCCTGTCAGGAATCTTTCCTTCTGAGATTGAAATGAGGGCTGCCTCGTTCATCTGTCTATAAAATGTGTTGATGAGCAGAATACAGACTCAAATTTTAGGGGGAAATGGATTCAAACTGACAGAGGGGGGAGTTAGATTGGATACAAGGAAGGAATTCTTCCCTGTGAGGGTGATGAGGCCCTGGAACAGATTTCCCAGAAATGCTGTGGCTGCCCCATCCCTGTAAATGTCCAAGGCCAGGCTGGATGGGGCTCTGAGTAACCTGGGATAGTGGAAAGTATCCCTGCCTGTGGCAGGGGTTGGAACTGGATGGGCTTCAAGGTCCCTCCCAACTCAAACCATTCTGGGATTCTGGGATTCTGTGACTCACACCTATGGAGAATTACAAGCACAATGGTCTTGAATCTCCCATCAGCAGCTAGGACAGGACTTAACAGCTGCTATTAAATCCCACAAACATTTTGGTGATCTTAGTACCACTGTGCCATTAGGCAGAGCTAAATGAATATTCCTTGGCAAGACCACATTATTTCTAATACTCTGATGAGGTGAGGCGTATTTTTGGACCAAATTCATTCTGCATGTAAGCAAGTCTAAGACTGTGAGACATTAACAGGCCTGTTCCAGGATTGGCTGTTGCTCTGTTATTTATCTGTCTTAGACTTGGAAGCAATTTCAGCTGATCTTGGATGCTGTAAGAAGCTGAAAGCTTCGAGCACAAGGGAAAGCTTTTTTGAAATGGAGAGTAACTTCGTTGCTCCAACAGGAAAAGAAGGTGAGTATATAGCCTTTGGTGTGAGGATTAATCATGCCTGTTGCTATTTATATCTAGCAGAATCAGGCCACTGCTCTGTTTATTCACTGCTCTTTCTGTTTCAGATAAATAAGGGAATCACAGTTACTTTGCTTGCCTCTTCTTGCCTCGCAGATCAGGAAAGTCCCTCATAGAGAACCCCCACAAAAACCAGGAGCCTGTGTCACTGTCAGTGGCTGCATTGTGCCCTGCTGTCATTTTCTTTCTGGAGTCTAGTTCTGCTATCTTTCATGATATCAAACAATAAAACCACAAACAGCATGGCCTTCCAAGGGTTTAGCTTACAGCTGTGGGATGAAACCTGCTGCTGGAGAGATGCTTCAAGACCTGGGAGATCAGTGTGCGTAAAACAGCCCTGGCAGAAGGATGGCACAGTTCACAACACCACTGAAAAGCCACGTTCTGCCTTGAAAGCAGTTCCTGCTGTGGCAGGTCTGTGGATGCTGCACAGTAGTGGAGAAAGCCTTGTTTGAAGTTATGTAAATGTTTGTTCTTGCACTCTCTTCAGACACTAGACAGCACAGCAGCAGCAGATGAGGCAGACTTGTATTTTCTTACTCCTGGCCAAGAAAGCTGAAAAAACCCTCTGGGTTTAACATAACAATCCTGATCTATTTTAAGGAACTGTGTGTATAATCTCCTCACAAGATTAATACTCCTTATTATCTTCTCTGCATCAGGCAAAGTCTCTGTTTGCTTCCAAGGTTTCAAAACCATGCCTGGGACAAAACTGAACGTACCGTCCTGACCTCCAGCCATCTGTTGGCAGCTGACAGAAATAAGTAGGCAATGTTGTTCGTGTCCGTCAGCTCCAGCATACGTTGTTTAAATCTGGCTTCGTGCCTGCCGAGACCAAAGTTGTTACATTACAACACATTACACACTCATACACAAAAGGGTGAAGCATTAACTCTGCTCTGCCTCCCCTCCCCCAGCCCAAAACTTTTTGCCCCTCTGTTTTTGCTGAAGTTTGGGTTAAAAGCTCTTCCCTGAGGATGTGTATCTGCTGCCACAGCTCCCCATAGCCAGAGCGACACATGGAGTGGGGAGGAATTTGTTTGACAAGCAATTCTGTTGGACAAGGGTTTGGACCAGAGGCTGTCCCCGCAAAGAGATTGCAATGCCAGGGTGCTGGGACAGATTTTGTTTCCCAGAGCTGACCCACTTTTTATAGCTGTGCATTGTAGTCCACTCCTCCCTCCCACAGGTGAGTGCTGCTGTGGCCCCTCAGCTCCTCCTCACAAGCCACTAGCAAAGATAGAGGGCTCACCTGTCAGCTTGAATCTGATTTCAGAAGTTACCTGGCCAGCCTTAGGGCTCTTCAACAGGGGTGAAGGTTTCAACATCCCTAAGGTTTCAACTAATGTGGATGTAGTGATCTGTAAATCAAACCTTTCAGCTACTCAGCCATTTTCTCAGCCAGTCACACTTTGCCTAAACAACTCGGAAGCTACAATCAGGGAGAGCTATGGATCACCTCTAAATTACAAAAATGAGTGGTTTTACCTCCACTGTCACTTGTTCCTCTCTCCCCCACGCAATGCCCATCACGTTTAAAAACCAGTGCAAGGATGCCAGAGCACTGAAGAGCCAAAGTACACACTGGGAGGGGAATGGAAATCTCTATTGGTGCAAGTGTATTAAATTCATGAAGCCTTCCACAGTCAGATGGAAACCATGTTGTTGTTCATATTCTATTGTCTGCTGAATACCCTCACTTGAATATACCAGCTGAACTTCAGTCAGCAGCTCAGTGTCTGTTTTATCTTCCATTTCAAAGTCTCAGGGCCCTGCTGTGAAGCACCTGTAATGCCTGTTCTTCCAGAAACTTCCTTTGTATTCCCTGCTATTTCCCACTGATATTTTATTTCCCTCTGCACAGCTTGTAAACATGACAAGCAACCTCCCCAGAACAACTGGTAACAGTAATTATGTGGGGAGGAGCATGGATGCGCTGACTACGCTGCTCATCTGCCTTCCTGGCAGCAAAACTACTGCTCTCCTAATGGAAAATCTGACATGCTCAATCTGTGCTTTCATCCACGTTCAGCTCATCTTCTGGGCACTTTCAGACTTTTATCCTGTCAGATGACGAACAGCAAAGGTCACTGAGATTGCTCTCTGATCCAACTGTACTGCTTTGTGGTAAGTTATGTGAGGAGCTGCTCAGTTTTATCCTGGAACATACTGAACCCAAACTGCAGAGAATGACTAACAGGACTATCAGTAAATACGAGCTTGCAGACAAAAAATGCAGGAGTCTTCAGGTTTGGTGGGCAGTGGAGCCCAGGCAGGGAAATGAAATGGCTTCGATTAGCACCAGAGATCCTGAAAAACTCAATTGTTGTGGTGCCCTCAGGTTGCCTTTTGCGCTCTGCCATCCAAGCCCACGTTGCCTTTTTGTGAGGCAAAAAAGAGTTGAACCACTCAGAAGGTGCTAAGTTCCTTCATCTTCCTTAGGAGACAATGTGAGAAAGGCCACTTTGAACCTCTCGAGAAGTACTCCGCATACATCAGCATCATGATGACTTCCTGTTTCATTCAACATCCTTCTGTTGATAAAGCTTGTTAAAGCATTTCCCGTTGACCACTGGCTCACATCTCTTCAACACAACAACGTTTTTGCTTGTCCTTCCACAGGCTTTACTGCAACACTCTGTGCTCATAGCTGAGGTCCTAAAGTGTAGCTTGATGTGAGGAAACAGCCTTAAGCTGATCAAAGATGTGGAAATGGCATTGCAGTGGGATCTGTTCTGGTTTGGAATTCTGCATAGAGCAGAATGGGTACAAGGTGTAGTTACTGGGGAAAAAACCTCGAGCTGGCACTTTGACAGAGTCATGATAACCGTAACGGAGTGAACATAGGAGGAGAGTTTGGCCTATATTTCATGGAGTAGAGAGAAAATATATGCATGGAAAGCTGGCAAAACTCTCTGGATCTTAGGGGATTTATTTTTCAGTTTTGATTAACAAAGGGAGGTTTTACAATATTAAGATCAAGTTCTGTTCTGCTGCAGTTTTCTTGGAAAGTCCCCCATGCTGCACACTGTCTTTCAGCTGGAGAGTGCCATAATGATGTCTCCCTGCTTGGGAAATGGGTTAAACACTGAATTGATTCAGGGGTACTTGGATATAGCAGCGGGTTTGAAGTGGCAATGCCTCTGCCTGCTTGGCAAAACAGACCTCCCTGCTGTCCAGGTTAAAGGCACGGTTAAAATAGACTCATTAAAAGCTTAAATATCATAGCCTAAAAATGTAATCATCTTTAATTCAGTGGAATACCAATACATGTGTTACTGAAAATATGCAAAATGATTAAGAGGCATGGCAAACCAACAGCAAAAAAAAAATCTATTCTTTTTTTTGAGATAGCTTAATAAAGTTCATTGAATTCAACAGTTTGCCCTCAGACATGCTCCAAGGAACCTGCACAGACCAGCGTGATCCCTAAGCCTCCCTCTAATATTTTGTTTCACAAATTTTACCCGAATGCTCTGATGGTGGTAAGGCCTTCAGCTGTCTCAGAGAAGTGACAGAGCAAAGGGAGCTGGGTGCTGTCATCAAGTTCCTGGAGGTCCCTGGGAGTACAAAAAACAGCAGACAACCATTACAATGTAAACATTGCCTGTAGAAATTTTGCTGCACAGCAGACAACAATAGACATTTTGTGTATTGCACATATTCTTTCCAGGATCACACAAAATACTATTTCTATAGTACAGAAAGACACTGGCAGGCGAATATCACATTCCTTTTTTGCCACAGGAGCCTTTGAATCATCTCCCAGCTGCCCTCTCCATCTACTTTTGGTCACTTTAAGCTTCTATTGTGCCCCCAGGGATAATGACATTATCATGTCTCTCCTGGATAAAAACCTGCTGTCCATTTGAGAGAGATCCTAATTACCTTTTATTCTTGCAGAGTCTGATATATTAATAAAATTAACTTAAATTCAGAACCATTTATTTTGAAATTTACAGAGTGTTTTTTGTGACTCTTAGGTCAGGTATATAGTAGGGTCTGTGTATCAGGAAGTTTATATATTTTACGGTAACAGCTGGCCTAAAAAAAAGAGCTGTATTTCTAGATAAACCTGGCCTCATTCTCCATATCTGGAAGTACCACAACATGCTGAAAATAAAATAGAACAGACGATAGCAGATCTTCTCTTTGTGCTGTTAACATTGATTGTAGCAGAGACAGCACAGACAGAGAAATAATATGAATGATAAATTTCCCTAATTACTCAGCAATGGCACTTCCAAGACCTGCATGGAGCAACAATATTTAAGTCCAAAAAGTTCCAGTCTTTTGAAGCAGGAATGTTTTCCAAACCACAGAAAAAAATACATCTTTCTGTAACACTCTGCCATTGGCATAGCAGCCAGTTGTACAAACAGAAGAGAGTCCAGATCATTAGAGATTAAAACTCATTAGCAAAATCCTGCTAATTTTGCACACTGTATTAAATAGGCCAGGAGAAACAACTGCTTGATGAGGCTGAATGTTGCAGTGCACAGAACTGAATTTGCTGCTGATGTTTTGATGATAAGTATCTTTCAAATGTATGATGGAAAATACACAGAAGTTTTCGAAAGATGTAATGGAAAATACAACAAGGAGTCAAAGTGCTGCAAGAAATACTGTAAATATTTGCATTTCTAAAAATTAGTGAGGCTTATATGCCTGCAGAGGACTGCATGCAAGTGAGTTACAAATACTGGCTGAAGCTATTCCTTCATCCTACGTTCCCCAAGACTAATTTTTATAGAAATAAATTGGATGTTTTAATTTCTATTGTGCATCAAAAGAACACAAGTCAAGCCTGAATGCTTCTCAAGTGATTTAAAAGAGTTTAATTTAACAGAATAATTTGAGAGTGAAAACCACGTCTCCTGATTCATCAGCCACATTGAGATCTGGTGTACTGCCACATACAGCTTCAGTTTGGAGACTTTGTGGGGCAAGAACAAGGTTTCTGAAAAATCTCAGAGAAGTTAAGCAAATTATTTCAGATTTAAACATTTCTGGTTTGTGAATTGTGATTACAGAGTTTTCTTAAAAATAAATCTTCTGGAAGATTCTGGATGATAACAAAAGATTAATGGATTGAATTTAAGAAAAAACTTTAAATAGCTTGCTGAAGATGGTTTATGAAATTATAGAATGAATTTACCACTAGAAGCATGACTTGCTTTTTGCTGAAAAATTGTACTCTTTACACCCAGCCAAACCACCCCAAATATGAAACACTGTACAGTGGAAGTTGCTTTCCGTGGAGCTTCTTTCCCCAATATGAAGGAAAAGCCGTGATTGATGTTAATCCAGGGAGTTATTTTCCATTCTCTACTAACCCTCAAATGTCAAAGAGGAGTTTTGACCAGATACAAGCTCAGTTGATTAATAAACTTCATCTTTATCTGACTCTAGAGCCCAAAAAATTGATTCAATTGGTGTTACTTCCTCAAATACCCCATTTATAGCCAGGTCAGTTGAAAATACTCCCCAGTGCATGTCTCAAACTCATGCCTCAGGATCCAAAGCAGGATGCCATGGCCATTTCCCCCTTTTTTGGCTCCTACAGCCTCACTGTGTGTTCCACCACAGTTCATATGTACAATATTTCATGGAGGAAACTTTCAGGATGGTTCTTTAATACATACTTGGAAGCAACCCTGAAGTATTTCTGGATGAAATAAAATGCTATGCCCAGGGGCACGAGGGCCACAAGGAACCATGGAGTGGCATAGGAGATCATCCCAATGGCTGACAGGCAGAGCAAGGTGGATCTCGTCAGAGACTCCAGTGTGGGAGGGATATGCTAGAGGGAAATGAAAAACATCCATGACACAAAAATCCCTGTAAGTACCACTAAAAGCCTTTTCCTATAGGAAAAGTGGAATAATACCACTATGCACTCGATGATATTCTCCTAATATCAGCAGTCTTTCTGTTTCTGTGGGTCTCATAGCCAAAGGTACAGGGTTTAAAAAGTTAGTCAGTAGGTTTTTGTTTTTTAAAGGTCAGAGTTTCAAAGATCATGGGGAAATAGGAGCCATTTCCACCTCATTTATACATTAGGCAAGGAAGAGAGAATTGTTCTTGATATCCCAGATATTTAGAGAAATAGAATGCTCTGTCTCAGAGTCTCATAATTTTTATTCCATGTTCCCACCAACCTTACATTCAGCATTATTGTTAATCCAAAAATTTTAATTCACAGCCATAGTGAAAGCAGCCCTTCCTCTCCCTGAATGCTCTAAATCCACATGTGCTGCAGCCAGGGTGGAACATTTATTTATCACATCCACTCCCACATATTCAAAGTTGTTATATTCTACTGTGTTTCCTGTTTCGAGCCCAAAATCTGATGTTTTCTTAATCCAGATCTTCCATCAGAAGCAACCAGTCTGCATATGAAGAAATTAAGAGCCACCACATCCCGTTATGTTTATTTTAATGGTTACCTGTCCTCATTACTACAAATGTGTGTACTTTTTACTTTGAGTGTCCCTATTATAATTCCCAGAGCCTGGTTTTGCTATGCCTTTCTCTGCTGAATATTTTGGTACATCATCTTATTCAGTACCTACATGAAAATTTGCAAAGCCAGGATAATAAAACAGAATATATTGATACATCTACCTGATCAATGATATTTGTATCAGCAGAGAAGCGATTTAGAATCAGCCCCAGTGGAGTCATATCGAAGAATCTGTTGGACAAATTAAAACCAAAAAGTTACTTGCAAAGGAATTCCAGTTTTGGATTAAAAGTCCAGTCAGACAGAACACAGAGCTGTGTACAGCCCTAAACCAAGTAGTAAATATGAATAACATACCAGATCATCTTATCTGCATCCTGACTGTCTAAATGCTTCTTTTGGCATTTTTTTTTTTTCCCCTGAAAAAAATTTTTGTCTCCTCTTCCAAAAACCTGCTGTCTTGTGTCCTGATCTGTCTTTCCTGCTCCATCAGGATTTAAGATCCCTTCCAAAGATCACAGCTTGTTCCTGGCTGCTTCTCAGCCTCTTTCTAATGGGCACCAACCCCAGATGTTTCACCGTAATAACTTTATTTGTTATTCAGGCATCCTTTTGGCTATCCTACTGCCTTTGAGACCCTGGTTATTGTTCATAGAAGAAGCCTTGGTGTCCACATGGTTTGACACCATGGCCATGGCTCAGAGCTGGAGCTGGGTGCCCTGGAGCCTGAACTGCCCTCAGAGCTGTCCTTGATGCACCAGCCCTGAAGGGGTGCCAGCTTTCTGACACATTTCAGCCAGATAATAAACAGGGGCAAAATTTCACATGTGTTCCCCCCGATTGCCTCACTAAATATTTTCACTTTTTGAGGCCTTGAAGAAAACAGGTCAAATACAAGAGCTTTTCATGGGAGTACCCTTGCAGTTACAAAGAGGACGGGTTTTGACCATGTAGCTTTTCAGGGACATCATTTTTGCTGCACCTGATTGGTCCAAGGATGATCTTGTTGAGGAGATTGTGGTGTAGGTTCTTGGCTGCTGTGAGGCCCATCCACTCCACAGTCAGGGATGTGATGAGGCAAAGAACAATCCCAGCTCCGGAGAGGATGCTGAAGACAGCTACATGGTAAGTCTAATAGAATGACAAATACATCAGTCCTAGAAAGAAACACCCATTTCTCTTTTCTGCTAGGAAGTTCCCAAGGTACCTGGTACCAATCTCTTATATTACATAATTATATATCATCTTTGGGAAATAAAAGAACTATGATGGAACTGCAATTCATCAAGTTCACATAATTAGAAGTTCTGGCAGTTCTAAGATCCCTCACCCTATTCTACCCCTCAAGACCTTGAAATGGTAGCTCTTAGAACTGTGAAGGCCAACTATGTAGATAAATACAAAGGATTGTTAGCCAAGAAACTTAGGGAACCCAAGTAGAACCTCTCAAGAATTAAGGCATCTGAGAGATGTTGGAAAGTTCCACTTTATTGAGTTCAAGTATCACAAAATTCCCAGTGTAAATCCTAAAATGATCTGCCAGGGTTA
Source organism: Struthidea cinerea (assembly GCA_013397865.1). Taxonomy (NCBI): domain Eukaryota; kingdom Metazoa; phylum Chordata; class Aves; order Passeriformes; family Corcoracidae; genus Struthidea; species Struthidea cinerea. The sequence continues at coordinate 207,499 of VZTI01002705.1, forward strand.
TAACACATTTAAAGCCTTCTGAAAGTTTAGTAAGTGGATTCCAGTGAGATATTGTACATGAGTCAAATTTACAGCTATAAGCAGGTTGTACTTAAGCAGTACAATTGAAGACTTGCATTATTTTTTTTCTGGCAGGACACTACTTGACAGCCAGTACTTAGGAAAGTGGGGTCATCGACTTAGAAGAACAGTTATAAAATCTAGATGGAAAAGTTTACTGAAAGGTTCCTTCCTTTGAAAGGCCAATTATTTTTCTACCCTCAAACATGCTCCTGTTTCAGTTTTGCATGTTCAAAAAAGATTGATAAAATTTGAATTGCCTTCTTTTAACATTAAGAATTTATCCATCTTGTATAATAATCTACCTGTCATTTCAGTCCAGCTGGCTTCTAGATAAACAGCAAATAATTACTTTAGAACATGTTTTCTCTCATTTTTTTTCCCTGTCAGGCTCCAAGATCTGGCTCACCTTCTCTGCGAGCTTATCCTCATCAGCATTCCTGGCTTCATTTGCATTATCCATGGATGTCCATGTAGCAAGCCAGTAATCTATGGCCACAATAACTGAGTGTTTCAACAGCTTGGAGAAAATCATCAGAAAGAGCAAGAAAAATCCTCCGGAGGTTAGATATCTCCAACAGGTTTTCCATGGCATCTTTGTCCTGAGCCTCAAGACGGTGGACATGTTATCATCTTCATCTTCTTCCTCTTCCTCCTCTGTGACTCAGACATTTGATCAAGTTAGCTTGGATACAATACTAAGAATTATACCTTTTTTTACCAGATTTGGTTGAATTTTTTTTTCTTTTGAATTTAAATTTTAAAGTCAAAATTCAATTTGTCATTTAAGAACAGCAAACACTTCAGACAATTTTCATAAGACTTCCCCTGTGCTCTTTAAGCAATTCTATAGTTTGCCAATCTTTGACTTGTCACAGTTCCGTTAACAAAAATTTTTATAAACCAAGTCTTCACTACTGATTATTTATAGCAGATACCAGGCCAACCTGTGCAGCAGCTTTTATTATACAGTCAGCAGAGCAATTTGGAAGATTTTAGAAAACCCTCCAAACCTTTCCATCCAGACCCTTCATCATCTGTTTTCATGGAAAAGTTTAACTTTCCCTTCAATCAAGAGTACTACAATGATAATTGATCACATTCTACTGAAAGACAAATGGTGGAAGACTTCTGCTATGGAAAATACATATTTCAGAGGTGTATAAACATGAAGTTTAATTTTTTTTCCCAGATAATAGGAATATATATCTCACAGCCATGTAGGCCTCACTTGAAGAAGGGAAATGTTGACCTCCTCTTGACAGCTACCTCAATTTGGTTTCTTTACAATTCTTTCTGTTGTTTTACTTCTGTCTAATCCATCAATAACTCCAGGCACTGTGAGTTAGCAAAGAAATTAACTTGTTTTGGTACACCCTTATCCCTGCACACTGTTCAGGGAAATATGTAGAGAACCCCTTAAACAAGTCCTGTTGTAAACAGGTCAAAATGTTGGACTTTCCACTCTTATGACTAAGTGTTATCAATAGATTCTCACTTTGCTGCTAAGAACTGCCAGCTATAAAACCTGAAAGACAATGAAATATGGTATTCAATAAAGTGAAATTGTAAAACAAACCTTCATCTTCATCTTCCAGTTGTGACTTGGATTCTCTGGGGTACATGGCCCTTCTAAGAGTTTTTCTCTCAAGAGTAGTCTGGTCAGCTTCCATATCCTGAAATAATTAGGTTATCATTATTATTAATTAATTAATAATAGGTTTTACTAATTTGAGACATCATTTATTAATTTGAGAGCTTAGCTGTTCACCAATTGTAGTAGTACCTGCAGTAGCCTCAAAGAGACTTTATGTGGATCACAGAATAGAAAAATACAGTATTTTTCAAATTAAATGTCAGAAAATTCAGATTTGTCCACTTCTTTCTCTCTCTCTTTCTGCCCCTTTTTCATTCACTGTCTTCTGGAATAACAAAAACTTCCAAAATAGCCTTTAGACAATCCTAAATGTTCATGGCAATAACAGAATAAAAGGGTAAGAGATAGCACAGGAAGTTTCTGGGTCCAACCCCTGCCCCACCAAAGGATCAGTTGTGCACCACATTTCCAAGGGTTATTTGCCTAACACATCCTTAAAAAACACCCATGATGGATATACCACACACTTCCTGGACAATCTGTTCCAGCCCCTAAAACTTCTTACAGGTCATGTGGTTTTGCCCTAAAGTCAAGTTTAAAACTTGCTTCAGAGACGGTTTGGTTTTTTTGAAATTAAACAACAAATATTTCTTTGTAGAGAAGTTATCCTTGCCCAAATGCTCCCATTTACCTTTTCCAGCTCTTGATCTTGGCGATTCATCAGAGTTTTCCAGTGTTCATATAGCTCAACATCCTTGTTTTGGATATCCTTTAGTGTCCCTTCTCTAAGCACCATTCCATCCTTCATTGCTATGATCTAGGGGAGAAAGCACCCAGCACTCAACAACACAGATGCCATAATCACTGACCTGGATCCTACAAGACATGTCTCACCATTAGTGACAATACCATTATGCAAATTTCTGTCTTCATTTTATTCAATATTTTATTAATGACTTCTTAAATTTGCTGGCATAGCTCATAAACTGAAACTCCTGTAAGTCATGCTTTCCTGAACATGTAAAAAGCATTGAAAAGAAGGGATTGACTGAAATTAGATCAAAATTCTCCAGGCCTTTCAATTAACAAAAAAAAAAAAATCTACTTAAATAATGCAAAAATAAAAGAGTTCTTCTAGTATAAAGTCTGTGTTAGTTAAAGTGGCAGTTAGCCACGTGGCATATGGGATTAAGGAGGGACTCTATTGCAGGGAAAAGTAATAATGCCATTAAAAGTTATGGTGTTAACTTCAAGTGTACACTCATCCTTAGCAAATTTTCCCCCGGTACCTCTTCTCTTACCCAGTCAGCATGTGGCAGATACTGTAATTTATGTGTCACCAGAACGAGAGTCCTCTTGTCTTCTTGCAGAAACTTCAAAATCCCTTCCTGCATTAAGTGATCACTTAAGTGAATGTCCAGTGCAGAGAATGGGTCATCCTGTAATCACATCAAATTGAAAAATACTAGAACAGGATACAAAAGTGAGGGTTATTCCTTAAATAGTATTTTTAAAATAGAAAGCATCTGTCTACTGATGTTTCATCTCTCTCTAGTGACTAGGATCCAGTCAGAGGGCTGCACTCCAGTGAGCTGGAATCCACTGCTCTTCAGTTCATAGCAATGGACTCAGTTTCATTTTTTGTGTCTGGCTGTGTCCAGTGCTGGTGCCTCACTGACAGAGTGCCGAAACACCAGAACTGAAATTTCCCATCCAAATTTGAAAATGCCAGGATCCAAAGCCAAACTTGGGCCCAATTTTGATGTGAAACTGGCACAGAAAAATTAAAGCAGCGTTAGCAACTCTTCTCATTTCCTCCAAACTGAACTACAGACGTGATTGGCCTTCACTTTGAGTGAGTATGGCTGGAAATAGGGCAACATTCAGATAAGGATATCGATATGCAAACACTTTTTCTTCAAGAAGTCTCTACTTAATTTTGAAGAGGCTCAAACAGCCCCTTCATAAACCTCCTGAAATTCCTGATATGCCTTGAAGTTCGTAACAGAGAAGGGACAGTCTGTCCAACTCCACAGCACTCTACAGGAGAGTGCTGAGCCCTCATACTGTTCATTATGGTTCCTTATCAGAAATCCTGCTGATTTCTGTGGCACTGTGCTGATAGTAGGTCACCACTGAGAGGAAGGAGAAGACAATCTGTTCCACTCTTCCAGTGATAATCTGTGCAGGAATTCCCACCTTCACCAGTCTCCCAGGAAGTTTTTTGATGCTGCCTCTGATGGATGCTTATTTCCTATCTCTATAATTTGGTTTTGGAGTTGAATACAAGTCCCCATAGGCCTTTAAATACAAACTAAAGATATGGAATTACAGTTTTATTACTAACTTCCCACACTCCATGTGAAAAAGAAAAATCTTACCAAGAAGACAATGTTGGTGTTCTGGTAGAGTGCTCGAGCTACACAGATTCTCTGTCGTTGGCCTCCACTTAAATTAATCCCCTAATGAGTAAAATGGATCAGAAATAGGCATCTTTGAATAAACATTATGACAGGCCTTTGGAAATGTGATTTTTTACAACTACAGGGTTCCAATAAAAATAAAAAAACTTCATTAAAATGCTAATTCTATTGATAAACACACATAATCCTCATATAATATCAGAAGAAAAGTTATTATTCACGGGTAAGTGTAAATTATGAAGAGCTGCTCTGAGCACAGCAGGCTTTTTAGATTGAAAATATGTAATCAATACCAGCATCAAATTCTGCAAGCAAAATACGGGACACTTTGGCCAAGAAATCCCCTTTGAGAAATAGCTGAAGAAGAAGAAGAGATTTCAACTTTTTTTGTGGTAACCCTTGGTCAATTACAATTATTTACCAGTTTGGCAGCCCAATACAGACTAGAAGTGATATGACTAGTCTGAGTGACATCAGGGAGTGTCTTCTTAATACAAAGGTCAAGCAGAGATTAAAGCATTCACATTATTTACCCTTTCTCCAATTTCTGTCTGGTCACCAAATGGCAGTAAATCAATATCAGGCTGCAGAGAACAGGCATCTGTAACAGCTTTGTACCTGGAAAAACAATACGGTCATGGAAATTATTTATGCAGCCATTGACTCTACTAACACAAAACCTCCAGCTAGAGGTCACCACAAAGTTTTTTTGGCTCTGGGATGGCTGGGTAATTGCAAAAATAAGTAGGGAAAAATGATTATTCAGAACTAATAGTGAATTGTAGGAGCATTGTAAACAAAAAATGACGTATTTATTAGAGACCTTTATTGGCAAGACTGCTTTTTAAAGATTTAATTATGTAAATTATTGAGTGCGTTGTTCCCTGTCGTGGAGTTGTTTTGTTGGACTCCGAAGTATTTGAAGCTATTTTCCATTGAGTTTTTATTCTTCCCCCTTTAAGTGCCTCTTCATTTTCTTTGGAGTGATATTACAGGACAAAAGATCCTTACAGTTCTTCTGATCTTACCAGAAACAGCAAACCACTTGCAAAATTTTGAAATTTTCTGGGGGAGATTTCTGGGTCCGTGGCAGGTGATCTGCTGATGAGCAGCTGGAGATCAGACTACTTGCGTGACGAAATTCAGCTTTTCCCCATTGAAGCTAGTGAAACAGGCTGATGGATGCAGTGGCTGAAGAATTTGGTCCCTGAAATTTTGGTGCTTTTCTGGATTTTGAGGCATTTGGTCATGGTTAGGTTTTTATCAAGTCAGAATGGAGTCATACATCTTAACACAGCACAGACTGAGAGGAACAGGATGTATTTTTAATAACTGAAAACAGAGAGAGTGTTGCCTTTGAAAACATCAGCAATTTGTTTTCCTTAGGTCCAGTCACTTTTTCCACATTTGTTAATTGACCTTTTAGAAGGATGCAAGAAGCAGGTGCTGGATAGGCACAATACCAGCTGTGCACCTCAGCTTTCACACTCCCTTCTCCTGTATTTCTAAAGGAAGAATTAAGACCATTCCCTCGAGGCACCCCATCTTCATAAATGCTGTTTTAGGAAAGTGGCTGTTCCAGTAACTTGATCACAGCAGGATTAGCACATAAACTCAGTGGAAACATGCCTAGAATCCCTATTTCCAGAGTCCTCTGGCAGCCCCAGGCTCCATTAAACAAAAGAAAAACATGTCAGTAGTCTCCAAAGATGGGATTCATCTCACCTTGGCAATGACACATATGGCTTCAGCTGTGTTCCATGGAGAGCCACAGCCACTGTGGGATTTCTCACAAACATCTTGGACACATGCTCTGGTTAGAGGAGCAGCCTTGAGAGACTAACCAGAAACCTTCCTCTGAGGTGAACAAAGTCAGGTCGGCTAAATCCACCCCACGTTTAGCATGCACTGATTGATATTTTCCAGAATCTACAAACTTCCTCCAGAAGATGCCAAAAAACCCTCTTTAAAAGGAGCTGCCAGGTGTTTTTGCAAGAAGGTGGATATTTACCTCTGCTTATTGAAGGGGCTGCCAAAGATGATGTTCTCCTCCACGGTGGCATTGAGCAGCCACGGCTTCTGAGCTGCATAAGCCACGGAGTACCTGTTCCTACTGCAGACAGACACAGAGCTTTAGTAAGAGACAAAGCCCTCACACTATGAAATGTCTGATAATCAGATTTTTTAAAGTTAATTTCATGAATGTGCATTCAGAAAAATACAGGGAAACACATAAGCAAAACAAAGTGAAGGGAAGAGTTTTAAATTCGATGTTTTTGTTAGAACAGCACCCACTCTCTCCCCTGATGGCAAAATCTACACTCTAGGTTGTATTCTATTCTACTATAAATGCCTGGTACCTACCTCAATCTAGTAACTGCAATTTAAATCCAAAGGCAAATTATAAATAACAGTAAGAAATATTAAATTCTCACAGGAAAAGTTATTTGGCATTATTTTCTCTCACATCAGAACAGGGCACGAAATGGCACTGTTCAAATGGCATCAGCACACTTGAATTGCTGCTTTCTGAAGTTTTAGATTATTTTATGTGGCAACATATAAAACACTTTTTTCTCAGTGAATATTTTTTTTTCCTTTCAGGCTATTAGATCCTTAATGATACTGGAAAAGAGAGCAGTTTAAAACAGATTGGGAAGGAAGCACCGCAGTCTCCGAAGGATGTATTAGACATACTTTAGATGTGTCTAAATGCCTAATGACGTGTGTCAATAGAGGCATGAACGCTCTTTACTTCTGGCTGTTTTGCCAAGGTACAGCCGCAAAAAAGGTCATGCAATTGCAGACATTTTTCTGAGATGCCCAAGATGATGTGAGGAAGGAGGTGTGAACTGGTACCGGCTCATGGATCCGAACAATTATAGAATCATGGAATGGTTTGGGTTGGAAGGGACCTTACAGATCATCTTGTTCAAACCCCCTGCTGTGGGCAGGGTCACCTTCCACTATCCCAGGTTGCTCAGAGCCCCATCCAGCCTGGCCTTGGACACTTCCGGGGTTGGGGCAGCCACAGCTTCTCTGGGCAACCTGTGCCAGGGCCTCACCACACTTACAATAAAGAATTTTTTTCCAATATCCAAACTAAACCTCCTCTCTGTCAGTGTGAAGCCATTCCCCCTTGTCCTTTCACTCCAGGCCCTTGTAAATGGTCTCTCTCCATCTTTCTTGTTGGCTCCCTGCAGGTTCTGGAAGGCCACAATTAGGTTCCTTCTCAGTCTCTTTGATGGTAGTGCTTCCAGCAAAACATTTGCTTAGTTACATTTTTAAGCATGTAGGATTTACTATTGAGAGAGGGGGTGCTAGGGCATGAGAAACAGCTGGTTAGAAGCTGTCAGCAATATCCCAAAACTTCCAGAAGTTTTAGCTGTTCATATGCACTCGTATGAAATACGTCCTCAAGACTATGGGGCAGCAAATCATTGTGTGGCTCCCAGCCACATCTCTGTGTGCCACTACCTCTCCGTCATTTGTGATATGCTTTTAGGGGAGCTTGTCCTTCATTTAAACCTGGAGCCAGGGGTGGAGTTCCTGCTTGGCTTCAGCTGGAGCTGAGCTGGCTCCTTCTGTGCCCTGCTCCATCCCATCCCAGGTTAGGCACCACAGGGAACCCAGTGCAGGGCAGAAAACTCACAAATACGTGGAAGGAGACAACTAATGATGCCTCATACCTAGAGATCCTGTCTTGCATGACAAGGAGCACTCTAAACTCCCACTGAGATCAGATGGGAGCTCAGAATCTTTCAGACAAGACAGAGGTAGTGGTTCACTGGCTGGAGAAGTGGGGGATCCACTGGATTTGCACAATGTATCAATTAATCCCACAGCAAACAATTATCAACATGGTAAGGAAACACAGAGATGGCTTAAGAGCACAAAGATGAGGATTTGGGGAAATTCTGAAGAAATTAATGAGTGTTTTATGATACACTAGAAAAGAAATAATACCTTCTGGATGCTTCAAAAGAAGGTTCAGTTTCATTTACACTGTAAGTTATGGTAAATGACATTTAGTAAGCAGGAAATATAAAGAATAACATTTTTTGCTAGTTTTACATACAGTGAACCTGGAGTTAATTACATACTTTAAGAACTCAACATAAGTTTGGGGTTTTTTGTTCTGGAAGAGAAAACAAACAAGGTCTAAGCAAAAGCATAACACTTTTCTAAATGTGACAGTTTCATATCTACAAGGCATAGTGGCTAAACAGGCAAATTACGTTGTTAGAAGATGTATTAAAAATGAAAATTTTCTCATGGAACCTACTAAAAATTAAAATATTAATATTGCCTGGCAAGCAATAAGTTAGCTTCTCCACACAGTTCTGCCAATGGCCTGCAGAAGTTGGTAACTAATAACAAATTTCCCCTGGAGTAAAGATAAGCTTTGCAGCTACACTGTAGGATCAGAACAGATTTTTATTCTCTTTATAGCACTAAGGCTGCATAAAGCTGTGCACAGCACTACAACATGTAGGTTTTTCTTGTCATCCTCCACTTCTTAAGGATCGTATCCCTAAGAAATACCTTCTGAAGAGCATTCAAATGGCAGCAATGACATAAATGATTTTGCAGCTCCCTCTGTTTGTTAATTGACTTATTAGCAGCGCCAAGGGCCTGGAATGGCAGGGAAAGCAGTTTTGGACCAGCAGTGATGCTCATTCCAGGCATGGTGATGCATGTTTTGCAAAGTGCAGAACTTGAAAGAGATTATACCAGGTAAATAGAAACAGGCATTGGAAGGGGGTGGAAAACTCATGCTACAACATGATTTTCCTGACTTTAAAAAAAACAGCCATGAACAAACAAATCCTCTTCTCTCAGGCCTGTGAATACTCCAGATGAAACACTTTAATGCTGAGACAGAAATGACTGCTTGACTGCTGGGATACCAGTAAATGCAGCAGCACTCATTAGCAGGATATCCAAGTCTAGAAAGAGCATAAAAATTCTAATAGCAAGCAGAGTCCTTGTAATGCCAGACTCATGTATTAAGCATCTTTCCAAAATGCCAGAACTGAGACATGTTGTTTTCTATGCTGCACATCAGCTCCCTGAGGACTTGGATAATTCAGGCCTCCTAAAATGCACAGTCTGTGTTTTCTTCATGCACCAGTTGCGAGAGAAGGTGCTGCATCAGAGAGGAATAAGTCTCAGAAGTGTCAGAGAGCCACACATTGAGGCCCAAAACAGAGAGCCCCTCACTAAAACTTGGTCTCTCATTCAGCAGAAGCTTCCAGTCTTCTCTGCAATGGAAAAAAGTTACAAGAAAGCAAAAGATGGAGTCTAAGGAGAGATTGAAAAGGAGCTGGGAATTAGGTGAAGGCAAACAAGAAGAAACCCTAAATTTACTCCATTCAAGACCCCCAAACTTTTATCAGGAGAGCACTGCAGTGGTAGAGAAGGAGAAAATGCTTTCAGCTATACGTTTGGGAGCATGTTCTGAACTACAAGTCAACAAAAACTGGGCACAAGCCTTGCAAGACTCTTTGCAATTCCATATCAGATTTAGCATGCTTGCCATTATAACCAAACAGAGTTTCTTAATGGGCAAGGACTAATTTTAGGATCTCGGTTTCTTAAACCCTTTTTCCTTGGTTAGAAATTTCATTCCTGGCTTATCTTGACAAACAGACTTTGATTCTCCCAAATTATGAATGAGATTTCTGTGAGAACCCACATTCACCAATAATCCCATGAATAAACACACAGAAGACCTTTACTGAGCTGGGGCCTTCCCAAACAAGGGGATTAAGTATTTAGTTTTATACTTTATTACCCTGCTGAATCTGAGAGAATGATGTGATTGCAGGGCATGGGAGTGGGCTGAAATTGAAGCTCCAGAGATTTCTAAAAAGGGTATTTTATTTGCCTGAGGGGATTAGCATTTATTTCCTCTAGTTCATTTATTTATTGAAATGTGGCTATTTATACTGATTTTTAGCTGTACTATAAAATATACATATTGCCCAAAGTGGGGTGTGGTAAGTTTGAGTCTGAAATGGCAGGAAGGACCAAACTAATTAGTCATTTTTATAGGATATTGAATACATAAGATGGAAAAAAACAAACCAAAAAAGTCAATTTAAATCAAAGGTTTAAGGAAAAGTAAAAAAGACACCTCGTAGAGGTTTAGACACTTTTATGGTAACTCATAATGTTTTAAAATAGGCTAAAGCATCTCTAACCAGGCCCTGATTCCCTCATCCTACAAAGTAAAAAGGGAGGAGAATAAAGGTGTACAAAATCTCTGAGATAACCCTGTAACCACAGAATGAACCATTTCCTCTGCTAATATATGCAGGAAATTGAGGCAAGATGAGGACCAAGCATTTACAAATACTCCATCCAAGAGTTTAGAGAAATTTAGGCCTGTCCCTGCAACCAGAACTGGTAGTTCTGCTGATTTTGGCAACTGAGATTTATCTGGATGATCATTTATCCCTCCAGTGCCCATTATGTCCTTCAGTGCCTTCTGTGAGCTCCTGTGGTTGTAATCTTTGGGTGAGCATTGTACTTGGCAATCCTTCTGAGGGGAGCACTGACTATTCCTAATTTTTGTCACATCCTTCTGGATACTTGAGGACAGAACAGGCCATTTGTGAGGATCTATTTAATATTTCTTGTGTTTTCTGAGCTTTTCACTTAGTATAGAACAAGCTGTTTGCACAGAAACCATTAAAATGTACAAAAAAAACCGTGTAGCAAGTGAAGGATTTCCACTTAGCCCCTCTTGGCTTGGCAGTCTGAGAAGATGGTTCTGATTGTTTGGCTCGATGTGCATGAGGGGAACACGTCTCTGCATAATTCCCGCAAATTAATAAGAAATAACTTAATAATAAATAACTCAGATCTGAAACAGGCTTGGCTGAATGACTGCACCCCAACAGCCCCATGCATCAATGTCTAACAAGCCTCTCAAGCTGACTGCTCACTGGGAAAAGAAAAGCCCAGCTCCATGTCTAAGGATGTCACATTTCTGGGGCATGTCTCATGTAAGTGGGAAAAACTGAGACCCAGCCCAAAAGATTTGCCCCGGCCAAGATCTTCTACAGAAAGATACACTGCCATGCTTTATTTCCCCGAGATGCCAAAGCAGTGACAACCCTGGCAGCAGGACACACAGCTCGCACTGCAGTCAGCCTCCACAGCAACAGGGTATTTGAATCCCAGTGATGCCTTGTAGGATTGTCCCAGTATAACTGGGGCTGCAATCTTATCCATGCTTATAGTTACTGTGTTGTTACAGCTGAATTTGTAACGGAACTCACTCAGCCTGCCTTTCATCCCTGGACCAGTAGCTGCATTAGTCATGCGTGGAGAATCACAGGGAAAGGGACTTAAAAGAGTAAATAGGACCTTTATTATGGTTTTGCAAAACACAGGATCCACTTAGTTAAATACCTGAAGTATCCTTCTGTATTCATCTGTCTGCCAGGCAGTCTGAAATTACCAGCAAAACATAACCATGTTTGCATCAGCTATATCACAATTATAGTGTGCAACAAAAAAATATCTGAGGTGTTTGCTAAAACCTGAGTTACCTGATGATCTGGTGGTGTACAGACTGCTAATCAACTGACAGCATAATCCTATCTCTTGAACAATATTAAACTTCAACTTTTGGTTTTTTTCACAATTCATAATTACAAAATATTTCATAAGCTGTACCTATTATGTTTCTAAGACTTCTCATTTTTCTAATCTCTCCAAGGTTCCAAATCTTTATCTAGGAAAAATCTGAGTCTTTCTCAAATACATCTGTCAAAACAATTGTGAGAATCATTTCAAGGTACATTGTACTTACTCCTGTTATTTTTTTTTAACTACTCAGAAAAACAATGCCTGATTGTGGTATAAAAACCTTCATTACATGTCTCAAAGAAATTAACTGTGGTAGGTCACATATTCTTCTTCCTTCAGAGCTTAAATTCATATACAATTAAACTAAATTTAGTCTAGCCTTGGCTTCAACTCTACCTGCTACTCCAGTGAGATCATATGTTTAGAATAGCAGACAGTGAAATATAGCTAGACAGCAAAAATGCCATGGATACCATCACAGGAAAAGCAAAAAAAATCCAGTTTACAACATTGCTGTAAGAAAAACATGACAAAGGAGGTTACTAGTCACGGGACGGGGCAACAAAATATTGGTCTCTGTGACAAAATTCCCTCTTTTCTCGGTAAAAAGCTAATTGAGACAAATTTTGCTTGGCAGTTTTAAGGAAACAGAACTGATCTTTAAAACCAAAGAACAAGTCTTGGGGTTACAGCACATCACTTCCACTGTCTCTTCCCTGCCTAGGTTTGAAGAGTGCTTGCTGCCCCACTCCAGTTTCTGTGGGAAGTTCTCATTCACTGGTTCTGAATCCAAGACCTGACCTCATGGGCAGTTCTCCTTTCAGAAACAGCTTTCTCCCAGCCTTTGCTCTTAAGGTGTTTGGTGTGTTCAGGCTTTTTGAGTGTATTACTGTGAAGAGTGACACTGTTCAATAGGTGAGGCTTGTTCAGATACCAGGGAAGGAGAAAAGCATTGCTCACATGTAATTAATTTTTTTTTTTTCTGATAGCAGCAGCAGCTCTGAGTGGGAAATACATCCTTTCCTTTAGGCTGGCACTCCACACATCCCACTGGGCCGAAGAAGCTCCAGCCTGTCACACTTTCACTGCTGGGTCCAGGAACAACATGACAATGCTGACTTCAATTATAGTGAGTACTGAAGCCTATTTGACAAAAGGAATAGCCTGTGCTTCCTATCCAGGCCATTTGCAGACCAGTATATTAGATACTAATCACCAGACTAGCTTCTTGCCCACCCTTCCTGGGGCACCCTGTTCTGCCTGCTCTGAACATGACAAAACAATGAAAAACCCTTCCTGAGTTGGCAGGTGATGCATTCCAGAGAGGATCTGGGTGATGGTAATCACTCAACATGCAGTTCTGAGGCATGAAGTTTACATTTCTCACAGCAAATCTCAGCCTCCTCCTTAAATGAATACAGCAATTAATAGCTATATAAACATACTTGCTCCAGTGAACTTTTCCCTCCAGGGTCTGCATCTCTCCCAATATAGCAAGGAGAAGTGAAGACTTGCCACAGCCAACTTGGCCCACAATCATTGTCATCTGACCTGTGATAATAGTATAAACAGAACACATTTTAAAAAGAGAAAAAAACCCAGTTATACTCCAGTGCACAAGGCCCAGCTAGATTCAGCTCTAGAGCACTTGAACCGATTCATTAATTTTTTTATCATCCACTATATAAATGGGTAATATTGCATGTATTCATCTATGGAAACATTAATTGGATTGCAATAACACACCAATCTCCAAAGGAATGAGACTTTTGCTCTTACCTATATTAAAATTTGTTTTATGGGACTGTGTTACTCTATGAAAGTTATTTAGGGTCAAATGATATATGGTGGGGAGTGATTATTCAGTCTGAAGTTCCATGAAAATTTGGACCAATCTAATAAATGAATTGAAATGAATTTGGGCCAATCTAATAAATGAGCTGAAAGAAGACCCGTTACTCTTCTCTGCTTTGCTGTACTTCTCCTTCCCCCCACACAGACACTTTCCTACCTCCATCCCTACTCTGCAGTGACAACGGTGCTTCTCAGATCTTTCCATAAAGTGATTGAATTCACTAATTCAGCTGGCCAGTGCATTTCATAGGCTCACAGAATGTGTGTGTTAGAAGGGACCTTACGGATCACCTCATTCCATTCCCCTGCCATGGGCAGGGACACCTTCCACTATCCCAGCTTGCTCACAGCCCCATCCACTCTGGCCTTGGACACTTCCAGGGATCCAGGGGCAGTCACAGCTTTTTCAGGCAACCTGTGCCTGGGCCTCACCATTCTCACAGGGAAGATTTCTTTCCTCATATCCAATCTAAACCTGCTCTCTGTCAGTGTGAAGCCATTCCCCTTGCCCTGTCACTCCAGACCCTTGTAAAGAGTCTCTCTCCATCTTTCTTGTAGCCCCTGTTTAGGTACTGGAAAATTTCCAGTTAAGCTTCTCTCCAGCTGGGAAGCCAAGGGTCTTATTCCTTCCAAAGGAGGCAAACTCTGCCTCACCCAGCCTGTGAACCCATGGCCTCAGACTGTAAACTCCTTGGAGCAAAGACATTTTGCTGCTGACACTCAATGCTACATGGAAACAAATCATACAGGCTTGGGGATTACTAGATTACCATGTGACAGCAACCTGAAGTAATACTCTATTTTAAAACAAAGCCCTTGGTAGGAGATCAAAATAAAGCATAAGGCTATTCAATAATATGAAATGCTAACACACGGTGTTATGAATTCCACAGCATTAACAACAACAAAAATAATAAATAAAATTATTGTTGTTATTATTAATAATAATAGAAAATAACAGTTGCTACTTTTCACACTTGTTATGCAAGTTTTCCAAAACAAACCAGCATTTTGTAAACCTGTGGATTCCCTAGCCAAAGACATTGCGGATGCAAGGAATTACAGGAACTCAGCTTGACAAAGAAAAATTCATTGAGAGACAAAATAATTGAGGATTTCTTGACAGAAAAACTGCATTTTCTGAATGAAAATAGTTGTGAACTGGGAGACTATAATGTTGATAAATAGCAGGGAAAGTATAATACATGAGTGTTGCTGAAAAATATTTGGACCCTTGGTTTGAATGAGTCTGGAGTCCTCCCTCTTTCCTTTTTTTTTTCAATTTTCTATTAAAAATAATAACTAATTTTTTGCAGCCATTTTTTTCATGTTTATTCTTACTCTTGACTCAGTTTGGGCTGTTATAGAACCACATAAACTATATAGATATGTTAAAGCCACATAATTTATCTAATTATATTGCTATATGTACAATACAGATCATGACGTATACACTTTTAACATCAATTTTTTTCTTACAAAATTCTCAGTGTGTAGCTTTGTGCATTTCAGAACATCAATAAATGGAATTAATAACAATTTCACATTATATATTTCATGTTGAAGGTGTGCTTTCATCCTACCTGTTGGGATTCTAATGTTTATGTTGGACAGTGTAGCTAAACCACTTCCCCATGAAAAGTATCCATTGGTCACCTGCGAAACAATTACCACAAACCAGATATTTAAACACAGGAGGGGGAAAAAATAGAATGATTAGATTTAAAATGCATTCATAAATTAAACCTGTGATTAATAGACACAGTGTGGTATGGTTGTACACACACAGAAAAAAAGCAAGCCAAGTTTGTAAAGATTTTCAAACCCCTAAAAATTGTGAACAAGAAAAGATAAATACACAAATACATAATGTATGTAATGCAAGAAAGGGATGATCTTGAGCTGAGTTCTATTTAACAAATACTTTCATTCTGTCAAATATGAGACTAAAGACTTAGACTTTAGGTTCACGACGCTTCTTTGTTTCCTGAGAAGACACAAAATAACTATAAAAACTGGTCTGAAGCTCACTCTTCTCAATGCAAATTTGGCTAAAGTGCTAACTTATTTAAGGGCTTGCTCTTGCCATAGAAAATTTGAAACAACAGCAGCAATTGGGCACCATCAGGCGCTGTTGCAGGAGGACCTGCTCCCTGTTTTCATGAGGGGAAACATTTTCATCTCATGTTTCAATGAGATGAAGTTTTCAAACCACCTTAATTGCCACATCATCGATCTCCACGGGCCGTGTCTGCTTCCTTGCTGGCTGCTCGTAGCTTTCAAGCTGATACCTCAGGGGCTGCCTCCTGTTGATGGCCTTGGTGTGCTACACAGAGAGAAGTGAAGGAAGGAGAAAAGTTGGATTCCTCAAGAGAAGACAGCATTTGGTGCCCTGTAAAGCAAACAACCCCTTCCCTTTCCTACCACCACTCCAGCTCAGGAGAAGCAGCCAGTGCTTTTCACTATGTGAGAATACAGACACACCACTGTCTTGCACACATTTTAAATGTTTTAACACCCTTAACTGAAGCACAGAAAATATCAGGATTTTTTGCTTCCCATCCCAAATTTCAGCTCTGCCATCCTCCTCAAATGCTCTCCCCATCATCGGGACTTTGGCTGTCTCTGTGGGACTAAGCAAAAGGTGGACAGGACAAACAAAATAAAGGCTGAAACAATCTCATTTTTGTTTCTTTTGTTATCATTGTTAGCCCAGAAAAACAAGAAAGGTGTTGTTTCAGGTTGGCAAGCTAAAATAAATTTTTTTTTGTACTAATCCTTTCTTTCTGTTGCCATTTTCAAGTTTCAGTCACATTTCAAATTGTACTGCTGAAATATATAGCTTTAGAAAAATGTCAAAACAAAAAAAACCACCTTTTCCCAATTCATCTTTCTTGTGGATTTTTTGTCCTCAAATTTTACTCAAATTTACTCTATATTTAGTACTCCAGAAACAGCATTTTGGAATTAATTCCTATTTCACAAAGTTTGGTGTTGTTTTTTTCCACCTCTAATTCTGAATTTCCCAGAGCAGGAATTGTTCCTCCCTAAGGGTGCCCAGCATAAGATGGATTGTACAGACAATATAGAGTACAAACCCCATAACCACAGGAAATCTTCCTGGGCCTTTTATTAAAAATTAATGAAGTTGAATTTTAGTAATATTTAAATATGTTGGTGTGTTATGTTTGTTTTAGGTTGTTTTTTTTTTTACTATTGGCACTTCAGCAATGCTTAAGTGCATATGGGGACCCTTCATGTCATAAAAACACAGAGAGTAAGAAGAAAGAGGAAAAACTGGTCAATATTAGAGCCAGGCTAGAAGCCACAGCTCCCGGGCTTTGTCAGCTTAGCCACTGGCCCTGTATGGGGCTATGTGGCCTCTCTGCTTTGAAATTCAGTGTCATGAAGTCAAACTTACAAGTCCTGTGTGCTTCTTGCAGGATTCATAAGGTACAGAGCTGTCCCCCCCTCTCCAGCTGTCATCTCCAATCTCATCACTCAGGAGAAATTCATTCAGCTTCTGTACACTTGAAAGAAAACAGGACAGTGAGTTTCATAAACCCAGGTTTCCACGAATACATTTCCTTTTTTGTGCAGTCACGCCAGCAGGATTTATCAGAAATGTTTCAAAAGAAGTTCATGGGATACTTTCATCTGCCACCCTGACGGCAAATGAAGATTTATGTGTGTGGAAGAAGGACAGATGAAAATAATTAAGCATTGTACTGGTAGCTGGGAATGAAGAGCAGAGCAAGTCATGAGGGTGCCAAGGGAGCTCTGTGGGAATGGTTTCCATCTTGGCAGGCTTATCTCTTCCATGCCTTTCTCATTCCTGTGCAGTCAGGGTGCAGAAATGAGTTATTCGCCCACCTCCATCCTCTGGAAATGCCAGGGCAGCGGGTGCATCCTGACACAGCTTTTGCATCATATAAAAAAAGACATTAAAGCTATTAGAGACTGTCCAAAGGAGGTCATGAGGATGGGGAAGGGTCTGAAGGGGAAACCATATGAGTAACAGCTGAGGTCACCTGGCTTGTTCAGCCTGGAGAAGGGGAGACTGAGAGTAGACCTCACAGCAGTTCTGCAGCTTCTTCATGAGGGAAGTGAAGGGGCAAGTACTGATCTCTGCTCTCTATGACCAGTGACAGGACTCGAGGAAACAGCATGAAGCTGTGTCAGGGGAGGTTTAGGATATTAGGAAAAAGTTCTTTGCCCAGATGGTGGTCAGGCACTGGAATAGGCTCCCCAGGGAATGGTCACAGCCCCAAGGCTGACAGAGTGCAAGGAGAATTTGAACAATTCTCCGAGGCACAGGGCAGGGTTCCTGGGGTTTTCTCTGCAGGGCCAGGAGCTGGACTCAATGATCCTGATGTGTCCCTTCCAACTCAGCATATTCTGGGATTCCATGGTTCTATGCACTGCATGCACACAGGGGCTGGGTACTGCACACCTCAGCATAGCTGTGGCCAGCCCTGGAGACACACAGCAAGTCTTTGGCTAGCTCTTAAAATCGACCACTGGGAAATACAGCACACAGGTTCAATTCATTCTTCATCACAGGAGGATTTGATCCTCTTTCTGTCCCACTTCCTTTCAGAGTGCCATAAGCACCTGGGTCTTTATCTTTCCAGGGAAGGGATGAACGAAATCACACACCAGTCATGGTGAAGCTGTTACTTTGCAAAAACTAAAATCAAGGTGCATTGGGCCAGAGACTGAGAAAGCAGAAGGACATATGCCTTCATATCAGTGATTTGAACATTAATCTGCAAATGGGAAAGTAGTGCATCTCAAAGCCTGTCTGCGTATTTTATATTAAATTATCAATACACCTTCAAGCCACAGAGATACAGGTTAGAAAGAAAGCACTGCTGTTGTCATTATTTCCTCCTGCCAGCATGCCTGTTCCCATCTCCTCTCTTGAACAGAAAATTTATGTGACACATAAATTCTGATATGTTTCCATATCAGAATTTCAGTCTTACTTAGGTGGCTAAGCAAGAATTCATTTTCTTGTAGAAGATACCAGACTTTGTTTTGCTCACGCACCTAAGATGACATCAACCCTTACTTTGCGTTTGAATGAGGTACCCTCAGAAGTTTTATTGGCACTAGAACTACTCTTGAACAGAAAATTGAGATTCTGACCAAAGTATAAGCTCTTAATCACAAAAATAATAAGCACATACTCATGTATGTATTTGATTGAGGATAGAGCCATGGAGTGGCTAAACACACAATCTTTATCCTTCACTTGGGGGACATGATGTTCATGGGAGAAAGATGTTAGGAAATGAGTTTGACAAAGGATGCAGTTTGTTTTGGCAAATCTGGTCTTTAAATATTGCCCTGAGGGGTGGTCAGCAGTGTTAAGGAAAATGTACACACCATTTTGATATAAGGGCTATGCTAAACATAGTACAGAGAAGTAGAGGCTTGGATGATTTATAGAGGAGCCTGGAGATTTTCCACTACTCAGAAATCATTTTCAACCTGGGGAAAATGTCTCATGAGGCCTTGCTCCTGCTGCTGCTTTGATAAAAATAAACTCTGTTTAATTATTTTTCTTTTTTGAAGTCAGTGTGTCCATGACTGTGTCTATACAGGCCACTGACACAACACCCAAAAGCCTGAAATTTGACTTATACCAACCAGCTCCTTTGAGAGTAAGTGCTCTATAGCTCAGCATGAAGAAAGCTGCTCTGTTGGGCTGTTTTACAGAAATAAATACTTGGAACAGGATGCAGGACACCACTAAATTCTCACTTATAGCCCAATGCACGTTTTGTGGAGGTAGGGTTAAGCCAGTTACTCCTCCTTGCTTCAGAAGGGCTGGTCTTGCTAGAGAGCTTCACACCAGCCTCTCTCACCCCCTCAGTGCTGACAAGAGCCCAGAGAGTGCTAGGGAAGAGTGGTGGTGGGTGGCCACACTGTGAAAAGAGGAGCATCTCTCAAGGAAGGACAGTGCAGCTCTGAATGTGAACTGCCAAAGTTAGTGAAATAGTAAAAAGAACGGAACATTAAGAATCATAGAATCACAGAATGGCCTGGGTTGGAAGGAATCTTAAAGACCACCTCGTTCTGACCCCCCTGTCATGGCCAGGGACACCTTCCACAAGACCAGCTTCCTCAGAACCCCATCCAACCTGGCCTTGGACACTTCCAGGGATCCAGGGGCAGCCACAGCTTCTCTGGGCAACCTGTACCAGGGCCTCCCCCTCCTCACAGCAAAGATCTCCTTTTTAATGTCCAATCTAACCCTGCTCTCTGTCAGTGTGAAGCCATTCTCCCTTGTCCTGTCACTCCAGGCCCTTGTCAAGAGTCTCTCTCCATCTTTCCTGTGGGCTCCCTTCAGGCACTGCAAGACCACAATGAGGTCACCCCAAAGCCTTCCCTTCTCCAGGCTGAACAATCCCAGTTCCCTCAGCCTTTCCTCACAGCAGAGCTGCTCCATCCCTCTGCTCCCCTTGGTGTCCCTGCTCTGGACTGGCTCCAGCAGCTCCCTGTCCTTCCTGTGCTGTGTTTCTTTGTCTCTGTGTCATGCAGTGAAAAAGAAGGGTCACTCTGATTTCTCTTACATCTTTAGCATCAGAGTCCCACCTCATAACACTCATGTGAGCAGGTAGAAACAACTGTTTCTGTTACTGAACATGGGTGCTCAGGAGTTGGAGGAAGGAGAGGGGCCACTTACCTCACGATGGCCTTGACTGCAAAACGAACCACGGTGGAGAGCAGGAACAGAGGTGTGACCAAGATGTGGAACAGTGACAGGGATGCAAAGGCCTGGGCGGGCTGCAGTGGCTTGTCATTGGTGTATGCGTAAGTCACAAAGGTCTGTCACATCAGGGAAAGAGCACGTCAGGACAAGGACTCTTGGACAAGATGGACAAGGACAGCAAGAAAGATTTTTCGCTCAGCTAAGGGTAATAACTACCACAGCTCCCTGGGAAGCAAGATAAACTGAAGAGAAAGGTGTGTTCTGTTAAAGCAAAATAGATTTTAAAATCTTGCCAGTGATTTCAAAAGGTTTACACATTGAAGAGTGAAAAAGTTTTCACTGTAAAATCTAGCATTTGATTACAGCTTTGTAATTGACTTTAGGGTTTACAGGAAACACACAGCCCAGGAAAAAAACCAGTAAGAATCTAACAATTCTTAGGGGTTTTTTCACAGATAAGACTTAAACCTGGCTAGAGGACGAGCAAAATTTATTCCTCTTTAAACTGCAGAGTACTCTTTCTTGAAAACTGAAATGGTGCCTCATGATGCATTTTGAAACAGGAATGAGTTTTGTTGCTAAAGAGACAAGAAAAGACACTCAAAACCCCTTTCAAAAAGAGCTTTTCAAAATGGGTCTTCTTTCAAGTTGTAATGGGTTTTTTTCTATCTTTCTTTCTTTCTCACTCTCTTTCTTTTAGTAAAAAATTCAAGTTGTAATGTGTTTTCTTTCTTATAGTAAAAAATTATTTTTCTCTTTGGTTTTACCAATCCACCTTCTGGGAATGACAACTTTCAGTGTCATGCTCTCTTACTGTTAGCAGGGGCCCCTTAACTCATCTGCTGGTATTGTGAAGAGCAGGTCCTACAATAACAATGGTGTCCTGTTCTTCCTTTTTACACGCCCTCCCCCCACTTTTTTCTCCCTTTTTTATAAGAAAAACTGAAAAAAACCCCATATCTTACTGCAAGAACAGCTGCTATTGGTATGGCTGCATTCATAAAAACTGGGAAAGAGAAACAAAATAAGCATCAGATTATAGGCAATAAGAAAAAACAATTTTACAGTAAGCGTATGACACTAAAAGAATCCAGTTATTTCCAATTCAAGTAATTAAAACTCCCAAAGGAAAATTACTCTGCAGGAAGAAATTTTCTTCCCTGGTAGTCAGAGATCTTAAACACACCAACAAATAAGTCATGGAATTCTCTCATTTGTATACTCCAGTAAACTGGGATAAAAATTATAATATGCACAATTAATATGAAAGACAACTAAAACGTTACTCAACCCTTCTACATTGCAGAAAACACAATTTATATGCAGAAAACATAATTTATCTTTGCTGCAATCAGAGCTGCCAATATTATCTGGAGCCTCCTTACCGTAAAGCAACTCCTAACTGTAATGTCACAATGAAGGTACCAGAAAACTTACTGCAAAAAAAATCAACAATATACATTTTATCCTTTTGAATTTCTGTGTTATGTACTTATCATGCCTTTTTATTTTAATGACATTACACACAGACAAAAGTGTCACAGGCACAGCTGTATCTCTCTTTAATTGAAGTTGGGAGAAATGTTCACATGAAAAACAGGATACTTTTCTGAGCAGTAAAAACACAGTTACTTACTGGAAAGAGACGTATGAAGTGCAAAGGTTTTGAGACTGGTGAGCTCTTTCATTCTCGTTTCTTCCACACTTGTACAAAATATGTGCTCCCAGGCATATAGCTTTAATAGCTTAATGCCTTTGAGTATCTCATTGGTTTTCTTTAATCTCTCAGTAGAATAGTCCTTCATTTCAAAACAAAAACAGGAAAAAAATTGATAACCATTTGTAGTCTTAATGAGAACCCTCTTTTCTCCTCACTTCTGTTGTAAAATTCATTAAAAATTTTTTTTGTTCGTTAGTGATTTTGTACAGGCACCATACTGAGAAAAAGAATATAAGATTTCATTTTCTTTGGAGATATTAAAATATTTACAGCCATGAGGGGAAATTAAGTGACTCTTTTCTGCAAAGAAAAATAACCCAAAGCATTCCAACCATTCAAAGACAGGGTGAAACTCAGGGAGGTGGGTTAGAAGGTCAACAGCGTCCATAACAATAAACAGAAACCTAAATGTGTATTTGCTGATGCAAGAAACATTCTGGGATCCAATTGTGAAAATAAGTGAGATATTTATCAATGTATTTAGCTAATTTCCCCTCATCAAAAAACAGTAATCAGAAGTTTTGGTAAAATAATGAATTTTGGTAAAATCATGGTCCAAAAGATGTTATGAGTCAGAGGAAGTCAGAATAGAACAGCAGGAAAGACTGAGATTATTTCTGAAATGATGCAAAGATAAGTCCTCTGTACAATTTGTACAGGTTATAAAAATTGGCACAACTCAACAGGATTGAAGTGTGTTGCAATTAGATCCATGCATGTCTAATTTGCTTACTGAATATTATGATAAAAAGAATCTCTAAATATTTGGCAACTTAAACATCAAAGGCTTATTTAAAAAGTTCAAGGATCACAGCAATAAAGTTAAAAATTAGACAAAGGAGCAGAAAACATTTCTAACTGGTGAACTAAATTAGACAGCAAAACAAACTTACAGCACTGAAGAATTTAGATATGAATAGATAATAATCCATCAGTATCAACTGATTTTTAGAGAATATCAAAGCTTGGGCTGAGGTTAAAAAGTCTCTAGACTTTACAGAGGGAGGCTGTGCACATTCTTTAATACTTCCCTGCTATAATTCATCGGTCATTTGCACTGTTTGCTAACATCCCATGAAATACAACATCTGCATGTGGGAATAACACCCTTTCATGGAGTGGAATTCAGACAAAATTGTGCTAGTTGGATTAAAAATACTCTTTGCAGAGAAGGCACATCAAGGCCCACGTACTTTTTTGAGATTCTCTTCTGATAAATGTGAGGAAGGAGGAGACACTGAGTCACAGAAAAACAGACAGGGAGGGACAGTGGAATTGAGGGATGGCCTGCCCAAACACACACAATGGTTTTCACTAACTGCAAGAACAGAACCCAGAAACCCTGTTCTCATTTCTGGATCACAAATATCACTGAAATAATTCACTTACAAGAGTGCTCTTCTGAGCCTCAGCCAGCTTGGTGGCTATGAAGTACTGGATGGGAGCTAAGAGCACGATGACAGCGGCCCCGACCAAGGCGCTCACTCCCAGTAGGTTGTAGAGGAGGATCACACCCATTATTATCTGCGAAGAAAAAAGCAACACGGAGGAAAAAAAGTAGATTTCAATATGCCAGAACCAGACCAAGAGAAAAATGTTTGTTCTTCTAATAAACACTTAAATGGATCATAGGAATCAGCTGAGCCCATACTTTGGGAGATCACATTTGGAAAGTGTGGGAAATAAACCCAGAAGCCTTTCTTTTTGACATTAACTAAATAGTTTGTGTTAGGGCCTGGTAGTTCTAAATCCAGACTGGGTTTCCACAAAACTAAAGGAGCACTAAAATGATGGTGCTTGCCCTGAGGCATTTTACAAAGTTCCTGGCCTCAAGTCCTGTTTACACTAGAGCTCCTTACCTCACTCTGGAAGCATTCAGAGATCTTAGGGCTGTCATGGATCACATTTACATTCTGTTGTAGTGTCCCTTTGCAACTGCAGGCAGAGGGACATCTCAGATAGGCACTGAAGCACGAAGCAGAAGCGCTGGGCCTGACACAAACTGAGCTTGGGCATCAATACCACGCAGCTCTGGAGGAAAATGCTGCCTTAGTCCTACAAAGGGTTTGGGAACACTTCCCACAGAAGTTTACCTGAGAATGGCTGTGATGCAACTGCTGTGATTCTGGTTCCTGAGTTAGTTCAAGCTCTGCTATACAAATATTTCTATTAAAAGCTCCACTTTGTGGTAGAGAGATGCCCTCAGTGATAAGAGGGTATCCAGAATTAGTTGCATATCTCATATTTTTATTTCTTAAACAAGTGTCTTTAAATCTCCTTTCTTATTATACAACATCAGAATTAAGAATCAATGGAGTTTAACATTTTTAAAGCAATATTTAACTTTTCAGGCTCCTGTACTGCAAATTGCCATACCTAGCCACAGCAATCAGATCACCTGTTCGTTTAATAACTTTCAAAGTATTGACAGCAACACTTCCACCCACTTCACTGGATGTGAAACAGTGAAATGAAACCCTCTATATTATTGCTAATTTCTGTTGCTGTGTAACCTTTTTTGCCTTTTATCCATAAACTATTTCATGACACTCCAAACCCTACCCAACTCATTGGTAGTAGTAATATTGCTGACTAATTAAATAGATTATAGTAGTAGGAAATTCAGCAAAACAGACCTACTGTAAGAGTTGGTTCTATCCCTTTTAAAAATTCTTTAATGTCACTGACAGGTAAGGACCATGCCAAACACACCCTGAGCTAAAATTCTGAAGATGCTACAGGAATTCAAGCTTCATAGAAAAATCAAGATGGCTTAGGCCCTTGAGTAGGTCCTGGCACTTTTGAAGATTTCTTTCAAGCTACTAATCTCAGCCTTTCCTTCCTACAGATCTGCCTCCAGTTCTTTCCCAGCCTTGTTAAGAACCAGATGTGTCCAGCGACTAAGCTTGTTTAGACGAGAGCTCCTCTGAGCATTGTCAGTGCTCATGTCAGTCATGGAGCAGGATTCAATTGCTGTTGGTCCTGCCACAAAACCCAGTTACAAGTGGACACTGCAGAAGCAATGCTCAGTGCTGATGCCAGGTGGCAAAATAAAAGCAATGGATTCGTGTCAGCAGTGGAAGAAATATGAGCAGGAAAAGGATTGCAGGTTCTCATTCTTCAAGTCACAGACATGGAAATCCTGCTAAAAACCCCCTCTCTCTTCACTGGCCCTTGGAGAGACACCTTTCCAGCCCTTGGGCCACCTTTCTGCTTGTTAATCTTAGTGGGAAGTGCAG
Organism: Struthidea cinerea; assembly: GCA_013397865.1. NCBI lineage: Eukaryota > Metazoa > Chordata > Aves > Passeriformes > Corcoracidae > Struthidea > Struthidea cinerea. Next base: position 232,715 of record VZTI01002705.1, read on the forward strand.
GTTTCCCTCTGGATTTTGTAGTAGTGTCCCAGACATGCATTCTCCTCACCCAGGCTGGAGGATCTCTGAAATCAGGCCCTTACTTTGATGCACTACCTGAACAGGCATTGCCCACAGATTGGGGCACAGGAACAAGAACCACATTAATTGGTTGGTTTCTATGGCAACCAAGTTATTGATTTGTCCCAGTGTCATCTCTCCCATGGACAAGTTGGATGTAGAAAGCCTCAGGATCTTGTTATATATCATTGCCTGTAAGAAAGGGGTAAAAAAAGGAAGTTATTAAAATGATGTAATTATAAATGAACAGTGGCAGTGGGATGTTTCAAACTGCATCATCAGCCTTTACCTAGGGCAGCCCTTCTCCCAGTCTCTCACCTGAGACAGCGAGAGATGGAGACAGAGTGAGAGAAAGCACAAGAGAGAACACTGACTTTAAAAAACTCCAATTCCTCTTAAAAGATTTGTTGCTTAACGCAGACCTAAAACAGAACAAAAATGACAACAAAACATCAAAATTTAGGAAATCGGCCAAAGAATCTTTTTAACAAGCATTTGGTGAGCCTGCTTTTCTGTGACACTGTCTGTCAAAGAGATCCTTGTTTCTAATAAGACAGTGAAATTCATGCTGTGAAGTTTGATCAGAGTGGGTATGTATTCCTTTGGGTTTCTCTCCCTTACCTGGCCATTCCTTTCCATGAAATTTGTAGGAGCTTAACAGGGTTTAAAATTAATCCTTAGGGCTTACATCTACTGGATTTTAAAGACAAATATTGTGAGCCCAGTTTGCAGTTATGACCAAACATCAAACACTGCAGCTCCAAGGAAGTTTTAAAAATAATTTGTCCTTTTTGACCCATTTTCTCCATGAATAAAGTATGTCCTGCAGAATTAATCAGAAATGCCTGGTGAATTAAATCAGCTGCGTATGCTCCTAAGAGTCCCAATTTTGCTAAGTGGGAGTCACAAAAAGGAGTCACAAAAAGGGAACAACCAGGTGCTCTTTCATCCCCAAATCTATACCATCTACCCTGGGAGAAGGCAGAAAATGTTTGAAGCAGCTCCATCAATCAGGGCGAGCACACAAAAAAAAGAAGCTTCCATGCTGAGATGGTGTTCCCATGGTTAGTTACATCTGGCAAAACATCAGTTTTGGCTTCTGGAGTGCTACTGCTGCCTGTGGAGTTTGGTCTGTGCAGAGCCCTGCTACACCCCCCTCCACGTGCTGGGCCGGAGCTGCTGGCTCCAGTTCATAAACAAGGCTCTCACAGAGGGTTAAGGGATGCTGGGGTTACAGACACAGTCCTGCAGATGAATCACTCCTGTCCCATCCCACAGGGCTCTGTGCTAAAGGGCATAAATATCCAGAGTCACCACCCCCGACGCATGCACAGCGTTCCCATAAAAAAAGGACGCTCTGCAGATGACTCTGTCCACCGTCAGCAGAAGCAAACTCATAAGCAAATGAACAAAGCAGATGCAGAGCCAAAATGACACTGCTGATCTTCATCTACCTCTCATTGTCTGCAAAGATATATTTTTATATGCATGGGTTTTTATGGGTGTTAAACTTCTGCAGGTTAAAATGATGGGATTAGTTTTTAGCAAAAGGAATTGCTGCCAGCAGTTTGCCAGCACTATTTTGTCCAGTTTTCTGTACAAAAATACAGCACATATCTTCTCTGAAACCATCATTCAGATAAAGAATGAGACAAATGAATGCACAAAGCTGGAGTTGTTATTAGTGACTCTCCTGGCAGATCTTTGCTCACCAGTAAAGCACCCCGGAGGTTGATGCCAGTCTCTGTAGTCACATAGTAGGAGGCCTGCAGGAATGTCCTCTGCAGGATAAGGGCCAGGAAGAGAAGGACTGCCAAGACATAAACATTCCTGAGGAAATCCTCCAAGGAAAGGTATGAATTTGATGGATCCTTCGCCTGAAAAGAAAGGAAAAAATGATGCAAGTGCCATAGGAGGGATTGTATATTCCTGAGAAGCTGGAAACAAGCAAATTCAATCATTGCATTAGAAAAAAACATACTGATGGTATTATGGGAAAGTTATAGAAATCAGATTTCTCATTGACCTCTATATCAAAATTATTTGGATACAAATTAAAAACTCCACTCCTGTTCCAAAGACTGAGGATTGAGATTTTTAGCAGTTCTAAAATGACTTCATTTTAGCAGGAAAGGAACTATAAGATCACCATGTCTGCCTTGTCTTTAGTTTCCCATCAAATTCTAGTGATTTGTAGGATAGAAATGCTACTCAGTAGGAAATAAAGCTCATTCCACCTGCATCACAGAGAAGCTGCAAGAAAATATTTTTTATTGTATGGGATTAGTTATTTATGTTGCATTTGCATATTATGGAAACAATTCCTTCCAGAAATATAGTCTATGATACCCATAAATCCTGAATAACATAAGACTATACATGCCAGTATTCCCCACAAAATGAGATTGAAATGCCTCAATATGGAAGAGAAAAAAAATCTTGTTTAAAGCCCTTTGTTTTCATTTTCTTGTTTTTGTGTTCACTGTTCTGCTCTGTTTCAGGCAGAAAAGGAAACAAATGTACCAAAATACTCCAAGGAGGACTGTTCCTTTGGTATTTCCGATCCAGCTGGAAGCAGGATGTACTGGAATTCTTACAGGGGAAAAAAAAGGAAAAAAAAAGAAGGAAAAAGCCTGTTCTACTGAAATAGCCAGCCTGATTCTGAGATGAAAGGTTTGGGCAATATAGGAAAGAAAGCCATCTGCCCAAGACTCATTGAAAAAAGGGTTGCTTAAGTGCATGGTTGGTCAGATAAATGTATTTGAAAACTTTTCTCTTAATGTTCTGCTGCATCTAACTTCCCCTTGTTTTCATAGTGGGGATATCAGTAAGAAAATAACATTTGTAGACACCTTTTTCCAATATAGATAGAGTTCTCAGGAATTAAGGCAGAAGAAGCATAAAATTAAACGTATTCACATTAATTGGAACTAGAGAGAATTTAAAGGAGAAAGGTTTAATAGCAAGAACAGCCAAGAGAAAGTTTATCAAAATCCATAAATTAAAGGCAAATGTATTCTGAAATGTATCCAAGAGAAATAGAGACTGTCACCAAGCCAAGTGGTTTCAAGATCTCCAATGATTCCAACCTTCCCTTTAGCCAATGCTGATTAAAACTTTTTTAAAAGCCACAGCTGAAACCACTCCTCTGAAGAGTATGAAAAGATAAAGGAAGCAGACAAAGGTACATATTCCTAAATCTGAGATCCAGAAATTATTTTCAAGCTTAAATACCTTGTTTGTTCACCATGCAAAAAACCCCAACATTTTTGGAGGTAAAACATGCACTTTGCCTTGTAATTCTGTGGCTCAAATCCAGCTTGTGCAGGTTCAAGGATGATAAAAAGCTTTGTTTGATAAGCTGTACAATTAAACTCTCCTTCAGTGCAGTGAAAGCCTCAAGCCAAATTGAGACCATCAGTCAAAAAAATTAATGTCAGGAGTGAACAGCCAAGAAAAAGATATTTGGGTAGTGATGATAGTCAAATACTTTATCTGGAGAGGAAAATGCTATTCCATTACATACCTATCTGCTCATTCAGAGATAAAACACTCCAAAAACTGTAGGGAGATGTTTCTCTATCAGAAGACAAATGCAGGAAAATGTCTTTGTCATTTCTTCTCTGCTGTCAGTAAAATAATTTTACCTGTATCTTTTCATTAGTTACTAATAAATTCTTTTTCTTGTGATAGAAAATGTTCTGTATCTCTGAAAGTTCAGTCTCAGTGAAATTTGAAATGAGCTGTGATCTGGCATCTCTTGTGCATCTCTATTATCAAGAATACCATTGGGTAAAGTGGATACTTTTCAATTTCTCACATGTGCCAACACATTTCCTCACAACCTATGCAATCAGCCACAAACAGGGACTGGCTACTCTCAGCTTCCCAGTAAAAAAACAGATTTCAGAGAGCTCAAAACTGTCAGTGAAGTATAAACTGACAAATGGACAGGAATGAAGCAAAATTCCCAGGCTGAATGCATCACTGAGGTACCACCAGTGCGTGTCCTGCCTGAAACAAACAGGCACAGTTGAAGAGGAGCAGAAAAGTCAAACTTCTTCCCAGAACTGCTGGGATGACTCCATCAAGACAGACAGCTGGGGAGCAGAGGAGAGCCTCCACAACCTGTGTTCCATTCCTACCCAAGGCTCCCCCTGCTCAGGTTTATAACTTGACTGTCTCTCACAACAGAAATACTCGATTTGATTGAGAGAAACCATAATAATACAGTGGTGACCACAGACCTATCAAAGCATGCAGCCAGCTGCCTTAAATACCTGCTATGACTCTAAAACTAGTACCAGAGCCATTCAATCCACGTCGTCAGGTTACCTTTTCTGTGGTATTTGTATTGTTGGTTGTATTCTGGAAGCCCTGGACAATGCCAGAAATGCACAGTGGCCCAGCAAAGCCCAGTAGGTCGGCCAGGTAGCGGAAGGTGCTGCTGAGCAGGATTGGCCGTCCAAAAGCGCTGTACATGGCCAACCAAATGGAGGGGCTCCGGTTGGGATGGTCCTCCACCTTTTTCTGGAAAACAGAAACAGGTACCCATGCATTAAGAGAAGCCTCCCAGGCTTCATATGGCAACATGCCTGTCTGGATTCCCAAATGGTTCTGGAAAGGTGTTTTGGACCAGGTGAGGCAGCAAACACATTGTAATTATCAACAGATTTCAGACATTCTTCACAGTAAATTCAAATTCTGCCTCCCCTTGCTAACTGTGGTTTTTCACCTCTATATCCTACCACTTTCCTGAACCTGTGAACACAGGAATGTAAGCAAAGATTATCATCCTGGCAGGCAGCCATTGTCCCTTGTACATGTGTGCTCAGGGAGAGCTCTGACCTTTCAGTCCTTTGCTCACGTGGGTAATCCTGGTTTCACAGTAGCTGTGAAGCCACTTGATCCAGTAAAGGCTTCTGATTGCAGGAAAAAATACATGACAATTACAAGATCATAGTTTAATTTAATTTACCTGGAATTTTTTCCATCTCTTGGATGCCTTCCAGGATGACACGCTTCAACCAATCAGTGATAACTGTGCTCAAAAAATGAAAGCAGCAGACCAGGATGGGAGGTAAAATTAAATCAACCAAGGGTCCTTCCTAGCCTTCAGATCCGTGAATTTACACAGTATCACAGCTCTTGGCTAAAACACCAACCAGCAGATATGTCTTAGTGTAATCAGAAGAGTTCTGATATCTCTGAGGTTCTTCCAATTTAACAAAGAAAGAGTTTTACTGACCAGAGCTGTGCTCTGCAGAGTGCTTCCTTGCACTTCAGGCAGCAGCTTTTGACACTTTAAACAAGCATCTGTCATTTTTCAAGTAGCACAGATGCCTGCAAGCTGCAAGCCAAGCCCTCTTGAGCATTCACAGAGACATTTTAAGCATAGCTAAGCAACAACCACCCCCTTCCCCAGCAAATTCACCAAAGAAAAGCAAGTGTGCCTGTAACCTGCCTGGCTGCCTCGTCTTTTTTTCCTCTTTTCTCAGTTTTTCCTTTTTATGCCATTTCCACAGTGAGATGGATCATGTGTGTGGTGCCAAAATGTGCAGGTGGACCAGGTGGCTGCCAGAGACTGGGCCAGGCCAATGCCAAGGAGCTTAGGAAGGAGAAACAAAGCACCATGGGGTCAAATCAGAGCTACCATTCCAGAAAGTGATGAGAATGAAACTGCTTCCTCTGAGGAGGGAAAGAGCACAAGGGCCTCGTGTGAGTTGCCCTGAAAAATGGCTCTGAATTTGTGGCCTAATGGGTTTTGAGCTTGAGTGCCCTAAAAGGGTTAATCACTTAATAACTTGAACAGCTTGAGAGGAGCTAAGCTAATTTATTGGGTAAACAGCTGCCATCTTTTGGAAAAAAAAATGGTATATTATTCTGGGCAGAATTATTCAATTAATGGTAAAAATTTGGTTAATGGCAAAGGTAATTCTTATTTCTCTAACAATTTAATGGCCATTTTCATTATTACTACAATTCACACATTGGTCATCACTACACGAAATCTGTTTCTTTTTCATCAGAAAAAATACTAATTAGTTTATCTAATTTATTGCTAAACACTGTTTTTTCTTCTTTTTTTTTAAATCAGGATTTCATATTAGCTGAAACATGTAATGGGAAGAGGGGAGAAAGACTTTTTTCTAATCATAATGTCTTTTCCAGAATGGTCCTTGATTGTTATGGGCTTGCATAGAATGTTGCTGTGTTAATGAACCAGTCTGGGACGCTGTTCTCAGCTGTGGCACTTGATTAGGTTTTCCCTGTCTTTGTCAACTTCCTTTGAAATTCCTGTAATTTTCTCTACCTTGGTCACTCCACAGTTGGAATACAGGGAAGTGAGACAGTGCTTGCTGATAAATCAAGTCACCTGCAAGGTTTGCCTCAGTAAATGTGGAAATCTGACTCTTCTCATAGTTCTGGAGCTGGCAGTATGAGCCTGGTACTGAAGAGCAACGCCCTGTCCCTGTGATTTACAGTTAACACAGTTTCATTCCTCCTTTTTTTTTGCCCTAGCAGGTAAGATCCATAGTGGCACATGAATAGCAGGCATAGGAAACTAATGGCCCTTAACTTTAAAAATTGATTTTTCTATTACATGCCCAAAAGAAAAGTTTTCTGTTGACCAGCAGGACAAATTATACAGGATTTAGGTTGGTGGGGTAAGCCAAATGTAATATCAATGTGCTAAATCTATTTTTGGATATGTGATATATGAGGCACTGGTATGTGGTGTGAAACATCTAGACTGCTTCTATAGAAACTGAAACCAAAGCCAAGCAACAATAGACACGGGATCTCTTTTTTTTTTTTTTGGGGGGGGGGGGGAAATGGAATTTTGTGATAATT